>JAHREE010000059.1:1194925-1257228 GCA_033628505.1 Tringa tobata
CGGCCCCCACCCCCCGCGGGAAGATGGTGCGGGGCCCGGCGGGGACTGAGGGGTCCCCCCTCTGACACCCCTGTGCCCCCCCGCCGCCATTTCCCCAACCAGGTGCTGCGAAACACCAAATCAGCGTCAGCAGAGAACTGGAGCTGAAAACCACCCTGCGGGAGCTGGTCATCTACATCTTTTTCCTGATGGACCTCTGTATACGTAAGTCATCAAATGACTGAGGTGACCATCTACAAACAATTAAATGTGTAAGCTGTACCTCTTCCAGTATTTACTCCTTACTCCACCTGTCTTCCACCCAAAAGTGCCCCTTCAGTTGGAGTTGCTCTGACTGCCTTTTTCTAGACCTAATGGCAACAGAAGCAGAGAAGCAGGGTTAGAAGCTATTGTCATCTTCTAATGATCCTTAGGTATCCTCCTAAGCCTCTAGAAGGCTCTAACTCCAGCCTGTGAGCATCCCCTCTCTTTGCCCCTTCTTTCCAGTGACGTTTGGCATGGTGAGCACGGAGATGTACTACCTCAACAAAGTCATGTCCCAGCTCTTCCTGGAGCCGCCATACTCTCAGGACAGCCACAGCGGTTTCGGGAAAATCGAGAGCAGAGCTGATTTCTGGAGGGTAAGGGTTTTCATTGCAAAGATACTTCCTTGGAGAGCGAACAAGTGAAGAAGCTCCAAGTGCGAATCCGAAGCAATACAGTCTCACAGTTTTCCTAAAACCCACGTGCTAGATGTGCTCCTGGCTGAAGAAAGGCAAAAAACTTCTTAAAATGCATTTGGAGAAATTCTGGGTACAAACAGTAGTACTTCTGTTTGTACTTCTAAATAATCAATCGAGGAAAACAAATGGCCAGTTAATTGCTGCATCATGTTCTCAATATTAGGCTTGGTTTGAAAAGAGTTTCAATAAAAACAGAACGATTTGGGTTCTTTTGACTTTCAGGTGTTAAAAAAAAAATTAAAATTTATGATTTCCACTGGGGCAGCCAGGAAAACATACCATCTTGGTTCACCTGGTTTTACCTCATACTTCAGTGACAGCTGCAAAATGCTTCTCTCTGTTTTCACTGCTAGGTGGAGGGCTTCCCCAAATTACCAGCATTGACCAGCTGACAGCAGAAAGCAAAGTTTCTCACCCTACTCTTCCTTAAAAATGGAAATGCCTGGCTATAACAATTCATTTGGAAGACCTGTACCCCCTCTTACCATGGTGTCTGTTATTGCTAGTCTATAGTGTGCTGATGATTGTCATACATGCTCACATGGTGCCAAACCATGGGGGCATATTTTGTACTCAGAATAACATTCTCCCCAAGCCCTTTATCTGCATCGAAGAAACACACAGAAAAAGAGGGAATTTTTTCCCGCCTTCAAAAAGAAATACTTCTTCATTTAGATTCAGATGACTAAAACCTAGTCAGAAATATATTCCAGAACAGATCTTCAGAGGTTAAAGATAACCAACAGATTTTGTTAAACAACATATAATGTTTGTGTTTAAACATATTTGTGTAGAATTCAGAATTTTTCAATGAAACCCCAAACAGACATATGTTGTCGTCTTACCCTGAATAATCCCATTACCTATCTCTGATAGAATTGTATAGGGAATGGAATTGACTCATAGCAAAAAGATGTAAATATATCATATTTATAAGACAGAACATAGGTGGGAGTTGTTTGTATTCTAGCTTAGACTCTGTAACCTGAGAGCCCTGTACAGATTTGTATGCTAGAAAGTGGGGTAATAGTGGTATTTCAATCTCCTTTTGAAACTTTAACCTCACTTGCATATATAGTTTGCAGAAGGACCCCTGTTGGATGGACTCTACTGGGACAAAGGGTATAATAACACCATAATGTTAACCATCCAGGACAACAACAGCCGTATTTACTATGAGAATTTGCTGTTAGGAGTAGCCCGGATCCGCCAGCTGAAAGTTCACAACAACACTTGCTCCATCTACCCATATTTCCATAGCTTTTTTAAGGACTGTTACAGTGAATATCGTTATCAAGCTGAAGACAGGTCTGACTTCGGTTTAAAGAACGACTCTGAGTAAGTCATTCAACATATCCTTAATGCCAGTATTCTTTAGTTAGTACATGAAATTAGCTGAGTTTTTTCTCTTGTTTACATTGAGATAAGCCATGGATTTGTTTTTGTGCCAACATTACAGACAGGAATTTTGCGTGGGAAATTTATAGCAGAGGGACAGGAAGAACTGGAAACAGCAAGCCCAGTTCAGCAAAAGTACATATTAATGGGCCTATCTCCACGAACATCTCTGGAGAAATGCTCGATAATATGAGGCCTGAATTTAAATCACATGTTTATAAATTGGAATCATGCTAAAATGCTGTGGAAACAAAGCCAAAAAGCCTGCTTCACACACTTCATTTAGCATCAATTTAATGCAATGAAAGAACATGTGAACATGCCATAGTAACAATGAACTATGTAAACCAGAGATATTCCATTTATCTATAAAGGTTTTAAGGTAATAAACTGTCTGGCCCACGTTGGGCAAAATCCAGATTCATAATCAATTGCTGTTTTGTGAATGTACTGAGTAGCCAAATAAAAGAAATGGGAATATCTTAAGGCTGTATGTCTCATGCGTACTTCATGTAAAGAAAAGTGTCATTTAAAGGTCTGGCTTAAATGGTCAGTTGTGGATGCAGAAGAACACAAGAACTAAGAAGGACTGTATAAAATAAAAGTTAAAACTGACTTCAGTTTCCATAAGCTGAACTGCTTTGTTTTCCCTTTTTCTGATAGATGGAAATACACGTCAGCCCCCTCGCTCTCCCCGTGGTACTGGGGATCTATGGGCTTGTACAGCAGCGGAGGATATATATTCAACTTACCTCAATCGAAGGAGAAGAGCCTGGAGAAGTTGGTGTTTCTCAGGCAGAACAACTGGCTCACTAGAGGAACCAGAATCGTATTTATTGATTTCTCAACATATAACGCTAACATAAACCTCTTCTGTATAGTCAGGTGGGTTCTTACCTTTACTCCACGTGAAATCCCAATACGGAGGCATAATGCTTCCATAAGGATGCCAGGAAAGGCTGGTCACCTGGGTGTATGCAGCAACATTTCTCAGGTCGCACCTGACAAGAGAGTAATTCACTAAAAATGCAGAAATGAAATTAGTGGAAGGAGCAGACCCAGATCCTTTCCATTTTTTTTGTAATATTTGGTGTCTGGTCTGTATGGCTGGTTGCTGCTGTCAGTTGGAGTAGATTTCATAGCCTTTTGCAAGGACTGGATTATTAGTCTAGTTGTCAGCTAGTGGAGGGAAAAGACTCAGGGTAGGGTGAACGTTAGGTCTTCTGAGACACAGTTTCTTTAAAGATTTAACCAAACACTATAGTTTGGGTATCCCAAGAGCTTCTCATTTTCCCACTTAACCTTCACTACCATGTCGTACTCTTTTAATGTGGGACTTAGTGTAACCCTTACAAGATCTTGCAGGTATAAGAGTTCCAGTAAGGTATCATTAATGTAGTACTAATTAATATTAGGAAATTAAGGGCTGCGTTGATTTAAAAGGATGGTAACTAACACCAGTCCCCGATTTTTTCCAGGTTGGTGGTAGAGTTCCCTGCCACAGGGGGTGCTCTCACCTCCTCACATACCTACTCTGTGAAGCTCCTCAGATACGTCACATATTACGATTACTTCCTGGCTTTTTGTGAGATCACCTTTTGCCTTTTCATCATTACATTCATAATCCAGGAAGCTAAAAAACTAGTAGAACTGAAACTGAAATATTTCAGAAGTGCCTGGAACTGTCTGGATGTGCTGCTGCTGGTGGTGAGCTACTCCTCAACTTTCACTTTCTGTGCTTGCCAGCCAAGGCTAGCGCTGGATGGACGGCCAACGAGCCAGAGCAGCCCAAATCTGTGTCTGCAGAGAAGAGGCCACCTGAAGAGGCCACAGGGCCCACCATGGTTCGGCACACTTGAGCTCTTTTCTAGCCTTGCTGTGGCTCCGTGTCCTTTCTACTCATTATCCCCCCTGCTTGTTTTAGCCTTAATCTTTGCAGAGCAGGGAAGCACTAGTGCATAACAGGGCTAGCACAGTAAATTAGAATGTGTGCAACGTGTTACATAGCACAAGCCCAGAATTATCACAGAACAATTACAAATTAATTGGCCAATAAAGTCTCACATATACAGTTTATGACAAAGCATCTAAAAAGCTCAGGTTCTTCAGATCTAACCAAGGACCTTCTGAAATCAGTACAGTCTTTCCTGTGCAAAGTGACAAGTCTGAAGAGAGGGGGTGTAGCTGGACTTCAGTTTCACTTGCTCCTGCTTTCCTTCAGGTATCCATCCTTGCCATTATCTTCAACATCTACCGCACTGCAGAAGTGTCCCTGCTGATGGAAGAGCTGCTGTCTGACCCCAGTGAATATCCAGACTTCTATTTCCTTGCATTCTGGCAAGTCCTTTACAACAACTTGATTGCTGTCAACGTCTTCTTTGCTTGGATTAAGGTATTGGTTCTTTCTCCCTTTTTTTGTACTCAAGAATCATAGTGTTTCTAAGCATAGCATGAATGTTGACTTTTACTTTTTCATGGCTAAACTGCAAAGGTGGGGCTAAAAAGGAGAATTTTGTTTATAAGATTCCAGAAGAGTTTAAAATTACCTCCTTCTCATAAACATGGGTCACACAAATTCCAAACCCATCTAAAAAAAAATTTGCACGTGGGCAGCTGTCTGTATTGGAGCAGCTGGGAAATTACCATGGCCAAACAGTCTCCTCAGACTCAGTCTTTGCCTTGACCAAATATTATCCAGGTCACAGCCTGACCTACACAGATGGCATGGCTGTAATAGGTGAAGCTATTTCATAGCTTTGGTGGCCAAAAGGGATGAAAACAATAGCTAGTTTTTAACTGCAGAGGAAGGCAAAATGTGTCTGAACTGGCTTCAGAAATGGCTTTGTGCCAGGACGCCTTTAATTTCATTCGTAGTTGCAAATAGATTTGCTGATCTCTGGCCAGAGTAGCAAACTTCTCTAAGATTAGGGGCTACTTTTGTTCCTAACCAGGTACTCTGGGGCCAAACCATGCTTTAACCCATATTTACCCTGCAGAATATTCATCTTCTCCAGAAACACAGCCAGTCCTAGTTCTCCTTACAGGTACACACCACACAACTTATTTCTAGGTAAGACTTAACCTGTAAATTACGATTACAGGTAACATTCCAGAAATTCTGTTAAGAAGTTGCAATATATTTCAATCCCTCAATAACAATATGTTCTGTTCTCTTGCAGATATTTAAATACGTAAGCTTTAACAAAACCATGACACAGCTGTCCTCCACTTTATCTCGCTGCGCCAAAGACATCCTTGGATTTGCCATCATGTTCTTCATCGTTTTCTTTGCCTATGCCCAGTTAGGCTATCTGGTCTTCGGCTTGCAAGTTGAAGAGTTTTCCAGTTTCCAAAACTGCATGTATGCTACCTTCTAAACCTTCTGATACAAAACCCCCAGTTGGTGCAGGCAAAAACCAGTTTCTGCTGGGCAGAACTTAAGAGCACAGGTCTCCAACACTAAGCTTATTTCATAGAGCAAACCCAATGTTGTTGTCTATACAATCTGTTTCCCAGAACTTAAAAAAAAAAAAAGTTAAAAAGAGACCATGTGTACATTAAACAGTTCAGGGAAGCATGAGAAGGGGAAGCTTCACCCAATGGAGCTGCTAGTCCCAACGGTTCTCAACACAACTTTGTTACGTGTAAACACCTTTGCAAACAGGAATGAAAACATCCAGCTGCATAGCCAAGAGTCCCCAAATCCCATCTGCTGGCTCTCTTACTGTCTTCCCCAGAGTTTTTTTCAGCCACTCACTGTAGCAACATCAGATCAATTCCAGGTGTCAGCTGGAACTGGTTTTGATGGTCCTTGTACCTTGAAGCAGCTCTGACCCATCCCCGGCAGTGTGCCCTATGTTTTAGCCCATGACTATGTTTCTTACAACTTAAAGAGATCTGTACTGTACCAGATTGTTTGAAAGCAGCTTTTCATGTAAAATTAAGGCACTTCTAAACTAGAAAAATAGCTCATTTTGGATCTACTTGGACGTGAGATAGTTCTAAGATGCTGCAATACAGAGAAATATTTGTCTTCGCTAGGAATGAAATCCCCTAGAGGGGGTCATAGGGACCTGTACTGTTACCTTCTGTACTAACAGAAGATAAGGGACCACGAGTGTAGAACAGAAGGAAAATAATTTAAAAGAAACCCCCAAAGCCAAAACGAGGTGATTTATTCAAAATGAATATTTGCTCATTCAAGCCATTTAAAAATTCCTTTGTACTTTCAAATTCTCAAATATATGATACATGCCCAATTTACCATTGCACTATTATCCTGGCCTTTTGATTTCAGTGACAAAGGTAACGGTGAATCAGTCTCAATTGTATCTATTGCCTTTTTTTTCTTTTCAATAATGCTTACAATACATCCCTTTAGGAGAAGCCAGTCGACCTCATTCTGGTATTTTGTACTTCTAGCTTTACACAGTTCCGTATTGTGCTGGGAGATTTTAATTTTCAAGCCATAGAAGATGCAAACAGAATCCTTGGACCTATTTACTTCATCACATTTGTATTCTTTGTGTTCTTCGTGTTGCTGGTAGGTATCATCTCAAAAATGCTTATCCTTTTGCACCACAAAATGAGCACGTTGCACTTTTCAATCTACTGCACCACTCGTTTCTTGAGGTTTAAATTTCTGAAAGCTTAATTGGATACTCTTGAAAATTGCATAATGTCAGCCTTGTCAGGTGGGAGGGTTAAAGAGAGGCTTTGATGGGACCGTGTAGGTGCAGGTTTGCTTTATCAGATTGATGTTTCCATTAATTACTTCAGATTGAAACACCATCTGAAAGAGCTACAAGTATACAACAGGAAATGTTACCTCCAAGGCACTGGGCTTTCTAGCTGGTACTGCAGGTGGGAAATAAGTGATTTGTCTCCCAAAAATATTCCCATCAGTTAATTTAAGTGCATTAGGAGGATACGTGCACCCAGCAAAGCTCTTCAGTTCCCTTAGTTACGTGCCCAAGCGTGGAGCAGTCCCCAAAACAACAGCCTCAGCATAATACAAATGCAAGTTCCAGAAACAATTATCTAACTGCATCCTTCCTGTGCAGAACATGTTTTTGGCTATTATAAATGACACCTACTCAGAAGTCAAGGCAGACTTTCAGCTGATAAGCAGTGAAGAGCTGCAGATCAGAGACCTCTTCAGACAGGTAAGTGCACACTTCTGTAACTACCTCATTTAATTCAAGGTAAGAGGAGGAATTCCAATCCACATCACTAGCAAAGAGTCTTAAACAGGCCATAGCCATTTAAGAACACCCAATATTTAATTTTTCACTTGAAACAAACATTTGACAGATACAGAGACATCCCTCCATCAAACTCACAGAGCTTCTGACGGTAATAGTAGCATGAGTTTGGGTGCAAAGAGCTTACCTTTACTTCAGCCTTTTAAAAGCAGTATTTAGGACCAGCCTGGTTTGTGATAGATCCAGTCATCAGGTTTTTTCAGAGCTTTTTGTTGCTGCTCTTCCAAACTGAGAAACTCAAGATCTTCTCTGCATGGAAAGACAAATAGAAATATATACCTTTAAAATTCCACAAAGTTTAGGCCTTTTTTTTATGTGGCAGAAATGAGTAGAAAAGGGGAACAAATATTTCCCTGACTTCAGTTCAACTTGAAGTAATGATCTCTTTTCCTGCCAACTGCACGCACTGAAGGCCAGAGCTTGCCCGCAGTTCCGTTGCTGGGACAAGGCAGTAGCTCTGTCTGGAAACCCAACTTTGACTGGGGGATACAGCATCAAGAGTGAAGTAAATAATATTGAGACAGCTGTGGGATGAGAGACCCTCGTGTTCAGGCTGCCTTTCTGCAGGCTGGCCCGCACCGAGCGCTCCGTAGGGAAGGGAAGGGCTGGCAGCCAGACCTACCTGAAATATTCCTGTAGGATTTGACAAATGGTGCAGACACAAGTTACGTTGCTTCTGCAAAGCCCAGCTTTCAGTAAGGAAAGGGGAAGGGGAGTTCCTGGCCAGGACACAGCTAGTCTGGTCACAGCACAGCTTAGAGTCCCCCCTGCAAGCTCATTCCCCCACTTACCCTGGTCTACAGCAAGATTAAACTGAATAAGCTTGAAAACAGACACTCTTACTGGATTTGGTTGGTTGTTACCTTCAGGGATTTCATGACAAGTTTGAGATACAGCAGGGTAAGTTCTCTGGGCTGAGCTACGGGAACAAAGCGATAGCCTGCTGGGATCTCTCTTTAATTGCCATGGCATTATGCTGACAGCTTGTTCCTTGCGTTCAAGTCCTTGTGCAGAAGTGTCTCTGGTTAAACACGAGCCAATTAACACGCCTGACTCCCTGTCTGTGTTCAGAGCTGCAATAAGGCCCTTATCATGCTGAAGTTGAAGAAACCAGAGATGGCTAAAAATTCAACAGAGGAGAGCTTGAAAAGGTAGGACCTCGGCGTTTGCTGTTACCCCCTGCACCAGGCCCAGACCTGTTCTCACAGGACTCCTGTCTCTTCTCGCCAAGCAAGGAATTACCAGCCAGTGAAGGACAGGACGTTTCTAAGCATTCCAATGAAGCCAGGGCTAATGAAGAGGTAGGCTTTATTCTTCCCTATATTCTTAGAAAGCAGTGATTATATTTCAGCAGTTGAATAATACAAGGAGTCACAGTTGTCCCCACCGTTCCTTACAAGAGCTATTTCCCTCCAGGCTGCTATTTCTAACATCATAGGAATAGCAAAAGGTACACCTATTAATAAATAAAAATCACTAATTGTGCCCAAAACTTCAAAGGAAAGCTTGCTCAGGGGCCAGGCCCTGCACTACCAGAGCAGAGGCTGCAGTAGGGCAAGGTCAGCGTGTCAGCAATGGTAGAAAGTTGTGAGCTGGGCATTTGCCCAAACGTTAAATGGAAACAAATATATGGAAAACAATCTATTGGGTCATAGGCTGCATCCACAGCAAGAAGAAAGACTGCTGTAGCTTCCTTTTGCTTTACAAAAAGAAGGTTTCCCCACAGTGTTTGGTCATTCCAGATCTGGGGTAGCCCAGGGCAAGTACATCTAAACATATTTTTAAAAAAACACTTGTACAACAGGAAAGGGAGAAGCCCCGTCCGTGGCTGGCTGGAAACACTATTACATACAACTCTTGCAATCTCTCAGCTCCAAAAAGAAACGTGTATTCCTATATGCTGTCTTTTTGGAAGGGCCAGAAGGAAAATCTACTTTCTGATGGAGAAGAGAGTATTTTTCTCCCCAAATCTCTATCTCTTCGTGCATGCGTGCCCCGTCCCTGCAGGAGTGACTCTTGTCACCGGTGTCCCAGTGAGCCATGCTGGCTTTGCCATCTCTCTGTCGGTTTGTGTGGTTTTGTTTTTAATCCCTCTGATGTTGAATAGAGCCACCCGGAGCCATCAAAGGAAGGGGACCCTGAGCAGAAGCATCCCCCTGCTGTCAGCGGGGGCTCGGGCCCGGCTCAGAGCTACGTCTCCACTGCGGATTTTCATCAGTAAGTGTGTGCCCCTCTGTTCTTGCAGTCTCTTCCCCATCCCCAGGCAGCTGCAGCCCTGGCTGAAACCCTCACCCAGTGACAACCTGAGGAATAGGAGATCAATGCAAAGTCAGTGATTTTTAGGATATTTTAAGTGCTGTTATACTGGCTGCCAACAGCTGCCCTCAGGGAGGGAAGAAAGACATGGAAGAGTTTAGCAGAGCAGCTTGTAAGGACATTAGTGAAGAATGAGGTGGGACAAGAATTTAAAATATTGTCACTCTTCCAGAACATCTCCCTGTGGCTGCCCAGGGAGGGGACAGAGGCTGTAAGACTTTGTGCTTGCGAAAGATATTTCAGGATGTGGCCCTTTGGCGGCTGACACGGGGAGGAGAGAGGAAGGCAGCAAAGGCAAGTGGAAGGGTAGCACCTTCTCAAGGAGGTGCTGCTGTATTTGTGTGTTGTAGGCTCTACAGGTACACATCCATATTGGGCAGTGAATTAGCGCACACTAATCAAATACTAAAGAAAGTTGTGGAAGCCATGCAACAAGTGAAGGGTACTTCAGGAGAGATGACAAAATGGCAGTGAAACGCCGGAGCTCACCCGGTAACAGAGACGGCCTGACTCTTCCCACAGCCTGAATAAACACAGAGTCCCCATCTCCGCCTCCCCCCCTCCCTTTATTTTTTCTATTTCTGGGTAAGAGAAGCAGGAATGTTAATAAATTTATATACCATTGTTACTTCTGGGTTTTTCTTTTCCTTTTTTTTTTTTTGGTCAGAGTTAGGTTGGTGGTTGGACTAGATGATCTTTAAGGTCCTTTCCAACCTAAACGATTCTATGATTGTATTTCTGAGGAGGCATCTCTACAAACACCGGACGGTATTTATTCCTCTGTCTGCCCTCTCCTGGGGCTGCCAAGAGACACGGGCACAGCTGCTGCTCTGGTAGCTGAGGGAGCAGAGGGTGAGCAATGGCCACGCTGCCACCTCCCTGCCCGTCACCCAGCGCGATCCTCGGTCACCGAGCACGGTCCAGAACGTGGGTCAACAGCCCTCACTTCCCCAGGCTTCCTTTTGCTACTCTGTCTGCTGCCAAGGTTAATGCTTATTCCTCAACAGCTCTCGTTCCAGGCACCTGCTGCTTCCAAAACAGGTCACTTACCTTCAGAGAAAAATATATTATTATTCTTTCAGGAAATAATCAATTTTATTCTGATCAGCCTTAACAGCTGGGACCACTAGAGGGCGGTTTGCTTCACCCTTGCACCAGCCTGAGTTTCAACACCTCCTTTTTATTCCTAAATCCATTTATACCCGTTGCCTTGGAGACAAGGTGTTACATCCAGGCCAGAAGCCACCTGCTCCCGTGTAATCGTTAACATTTGTCCTTTGCTGGGACTCAGCCACGGGAAGAAATAAAACACACCTCCAGGTTCTATCTGAAGATATCACTTCAGCCCAGTAACACGACGTAGCCATGCACTGGTCTGCCCGTCAGGGTTCACTGGTTTTGTACTTCAGTCTCCTGGCCAAGCCCAGACATCCTCATTCTTCTAAAAGGGACCAGTTTAGAATAAAACCACCTCTTCCTTCCCTTTCCCAAGGGTTCCTGTTGCTGTGCAGCGTCCCATGACACTTGGCCCAGTCTTCATAGGTCACTAATGACCTGTTTATCTGGATTACTCAAGAGCCTGACACGCAGGAGAACAGATTCATTCCACCTTCGGCATCTCCGACCTTTCTGCCTCCTGGCAACCCCTCTCCTACAAAAAGGTCTCAAAAAGTAACCTTTAGCCACAGTTACTTACCCAGAACTTCATGGAAGAGCTTTCAAGTGCTCCTCATCCTTCCCCTACTCCTCTGGAGCACAGGAAACCCTCTTTACAGCCCACCTCGCTTCTGCCAGCAAGCTCCTTGCCCCACGCACACGTGACAGCTCAAGCAAACCTCTTGGAAAAGGTAAAGCCTGGAATAGTAGAGATCTGCATTGAATCAGAACTGGTTCTTCATCAAAGATCTGTCCCAGTACCACCAAGCTTTTGACACCCTCAAAAATGTCTGTTTCTCCTCCGTTTTGGCTAATGGTGTTTAAAACAGGGTTATTTTCCTAATTCCTGTATTATTCTTAGGTCATCATTTTGTAGCACGTGGATTTTAAACAGTTCACACCAAACCATTATTTGAAGGATCTTTGTCTTCTCGTTGGCATCTTGGTCAGAGCAAGCTTTGTGGAATAAATAATGGTAAGGAAAAACAGAGGATTGAAGAACAGATCCGTAACAGCCCTGCTCGTTCTTCAAGCCAGTGTCTAAGAGTTTATGCTTTCTTTTTCCCCCCATCTTCAGAGGAAAGATGATGTGGTCAGAGGGAAGGGTGTCCTGTCCCACCCCAAAGGACGTACTGAAGGCCACCTTCTGCCTCCTTTCCCTCAACTTCCCAGTTGTCTTCCTTTCTCCCATGTACCTCACTGCCACCCATTCACCAGCAGAGCCTTCGCCTTCAGGAGTTCTTCTGTCCTTAGCAGGCCTCAGGCTGAAGAAAGGTGGATTTATACAAAATACAACAGAAGAGTCAATTTGAAAGACCCCAAGCACTTTTCGTGTGAATTTACATCAATATACTATGAAAAATATACTATTTTGTCCAGAGGAAAAGCATCCTCTTGTGTTTACAGAAATGGGTGCAGTAACAGCGTTCTCTGGCCACAAGCAGAGACCAGTGAGACCACTGAGAGAATCCTAGAATGGTTTGGGTTAGAAAGGATCTGTAAAGGCCATCTAGTGTCCTCCACTGCCATGGGCAGGGACACCTCCCACTAGACCAGTTGTTCAAAGCCCTGTCCAACCTGGCCTTGAACCCCTCCAGGGATGGGGCGTCCACAGCTTCTCTGGGCAACCTGGGCCGGTGTCTCACCACCCCCAGTGTAAACAATTTCTTCCTTCTATCTAGTCTAATTCTGCCCTCTTTTAGTTTAAAACCATTATCCCTTGTCCTACCACAACAGGTCCTGCTAAATATACAGAGACACAATCAATTACTGCTCATCAGCTGAAGGTGTATTTACCAGTAGTGAACTAATTAGCCCGGTAATGGCTGAATCAGCTCTGCCCCATCTGCTCTTGAAGTTGCTGCTCTTGGAGCAGGAACGAGCTGCTTTAACGAGGTAAAATAAGGCCCAAAGCACCACAGGTTCATCAAGGGCTGTCTCAGCGCCTGAGCTGTCACTGGAGCTGGTGGCTCTGCTGCAGAACAGGGACCTGCCTCAGCAACACCCCGAAACTACAACCACCTACAGGAACAGCGAAGGACATGGCCCTTGTTTTGCAGAGACAGCAGCAGAGGAGAAACCACGATGAGAAACAACGATATATGACAATAAAGGTTAAGGTACTTTTATTATAAAAGTCTATACAATGAGCACCAGACATAGCAATGCAATTATATCTGGTTCAGTTATATATATATTCCATATCTATATATCCATATAGATATATAGGTTTTGCTTTTACCAAAGTAAAACTGTTATATCACAAAATGCCTAGTTCTACCATTTATTTATTGCTCAACAAGGATGGCACAAAACACACTCAGCGTTAACTGTTGCCATGCGCATCTACTACGGAATAAACAGCCAAACACCGCATAACGAACACAAAGCAGCTGTTAATTCTGAATTGGAACCAGTCTGATCACTCACTCACTTATAAAAATATCGGAATCATATAGATTTAAGCATTATAAAGGAGGAATATATTATTTAAAACATTTAAATAGTGCATATTGACATTTTGCATGTGGTATATAAAACACAAACATTCATGTACAACACTATACAGTACACATTAGTTTCAATGGTTGGATACACCCGTGTCTGCAGACTGATAGAAAAGGAACTGAAGTGTACATTGCACAACGGAACTGAAGAAAAATGGATAAATGGTCTCAGGACTAGTTTAACCTCAGCATTCTCCAAGGTCCCACATCATTTTGCAGTTTAAAAAAAACAAAATAAACCCCCCCCAAAAAAGAGGCAAACCACCAGTGCTCAATAGTTTTAGTGCTTTTTTTTTCTTTTCTGAATTCCAAAATTACATGCCTACAAGCAGAGTAAAAAACCAAACCAAGAAGTATTCTACAGTACACAGATGAAATCTGAGCACTAAATATCCTACTTTCAACCTATTTCATATGCTTCACGACCCAACAGCAAGTCTCTGAGGTTACATGCCAGCCATTCCTTATGAAAAAGTTCATTTTTGGTCTTTCAGAAAGCAGTGTGAATAATAGCTCTTGTTGACATCAGCCCGTCATAAAAAACATGCAGTGAGAGGAGGTGCATGCAAAACGTGGCCACGATCAAACCCATACATTAAAGAAAAAAAAAAGAACAAAAAAAAATTTAAAACTGAGAAAGCACCAGTTAAAAATTAACACTTAAGATTTTGCCAGATCAAAACCAGCTGCTGCTGGCTGTTGCGGAGCGTAAAGCTAGAGCTAAATCATCATTCAGCACAGCAGATGTGATACTCAAAACATTATTTAGTTTCAACTCCGAAGCTAAATCATGCAAGGCCCATAAACTGTTTAGCTTACATCATAAGGGTTAGGGAACTTATTTTTATTCTCCAACTGTAAAACAAAATAGTGATAAACCAGCAGTGATTTTTTCAATCAAACCCAACAGTTCACCCTGTGGTGCGCGGTAACTACACTGATTTTAGCCCTTGATACCACACTTATTTCAGGTACAGAGGAATTTGAACTCTTTTCTGCTGGAGCTACGCGAGTTTCAGCGCCATCAGATTTCCCACACATCCAAATGTTCTTTAATGTTCCTCAAATCTTGCGCGAGCGGAGACGCAGTATCCAATTCAGACAAAACACTATGTCACCACTAGTTGATAACAACCCATCGAATGAGAGAATGAACAGCAGTAACACAAGTCCTGTAGGCAGCATGTGATACAACTTTGCAGTTTTCCAAGTTTTAAAAGACACTAAGGAAGGTCACTTTCTGGTTTGTCCACTCTCATCTTTACCAAGGAGGAAACGTGACCATTAATGAGCAAAATCCATAGAAGTTAATTATTACCGTGTTATAGGTGCAATTTAGAATAGCAAAAATTAAAGTTGTTCCACAGCAGTCCTTTGAAAGGAATTTCACTCTGGTTTTATAATGTTCCAGGAAAAAGAGCTGGATGTTTAATTTGCTGACTTTTTTCCACCCCCAAAATAAAAAAAAATAGGCAGGAGGAGTAGTTCAGTGTAGCATTACACTATTAATAATTTCTTCTATAATGTAAAATGTTGGTAATAACAAAAGTCTCAAAGTTCTTGAATGCTAAAGTGAAGAAAAAAAACCAACAAAAAAAGCTGTGGTTGTTTTGGAACAAGATGGATGTATCTGGAATAGAAAACTTTGATGGAACCTGTGTTTGCTAAAGTTGGATAGAGCAATCTCAAACTGAGAAATCTTATTTGCTCTCTAGACAGGACCTACTCACCCTTAAACAAGTTCTAGTGGCACCACAATAAAGTGCACGAACCGGATTCTTTCAACAGCGCGTGACAAAGGAACACGAGCACCCGAGAAGTACAGTGCCAGGATCACGGAAACCCCACGGCATTCACCGGCTTGGAGGAACAGAATTTAAATCGATTTTGAAGAATCTTGTTTGCTGATGAGGACTTCCAAGAGCCGGAGTTTGGCTTTGATTTTCTTGTACTCCCTGTACTCGTCAAGCATCGGAACCCGATCTTCTTTCTGGACGTTCCTGTAACGAGAAACAGAGCCAAGTTTGAAGAAAATCTCTTCTACACAACAGCAGCAACATATCCTAGGGCAGATAAAACCATTTTTGGCAGCTTGGTAACCAATAATAGACACACTGTTATATTTTAGTTCCTCTAGTTAAAAATGCCAGTACCTAAAAACTGTAACAGAGGAAACAAAACTCAGGAGCAGGCTTTCTCTGCTATTAAAAATGTTATCTCCTTCAGGAGATTATTTATACTAGAGATCAATCACAGAATCATAGAATGGTTTGGGTTGGAAGGGACCTTAAAGATCATCTAGTTCCAACCCCCCTGCCCTGGGCAGGGACACCTCCCACCAGACCAGGTTGCTCAAAGCCCCATCCAGCCTGGCCTTGAACCCCTCCAGGGATGGGGCAGCCACAGCTTCTCTGAGTAACCTGGGCCAGGGTCTCACCACCCTCACAGCAAAGAATCTCTTTCTAGTATCTCATCTAAATCTCCCCTCTTCCAATTTAAACCCATTACGCCTCATCCTATCACTACATTCCCTGATAAAGGGTGCCTTCCCCATCTCTCCCTTCAGATACTGGAAGGCTGTTATAAGGTCTGCCTGGAGCCTTCTCTTCCCCAGGCTGAACAACCCCAGCTCTCTCAGCCTGTCCTCACAGCAGAGGTGTCCCAGCCCTCTGATCATTTTGGTGGCCCTCTGCTGGACTCACTCCAACAGGTCCTTCCTGTTGAGGACTCCAAAGCTGGACACAGTATATCTGATCAGATCAGATTCCATTCGACAACATCCACATAAGAAAATTAAAAAAAAAATACTTGGCTACAAAATGAGTCCAAAGCTGCTCTCCAGCATCTGGGCTTGTTATGAACAAACCTTCCATTCTGCTGATAAAACTCCTCTTCAAATTCTCGCAGAGTCTTCCGTAGCTTCTTTTTTTCAGCTCTGGCTTTCCACAGTTGCTCCAATAATTCAGGCCTAAAAATTTCAAGTAAAAGGAAAATACTGTTGGCCATCCAATAAAAATTAAATCCTTGAAAACAGACTCAAACCCAACTGAGCCACCTGCACTAATAGTACATTTCCTCAGAAGGAATATGCTGTCTGTCTGGTGGTGAAATATTGAGAACAAAGTAGCAGTTAATAAAGGGGTATAAATTTTCTGCTGTTGACACAGCTCAAGTAAGGCTGGAAAAGGTTTAGAAGACACTAAACAAGTCACTGAATACAAAAAGGACTCAGTGATGCGTGTCAGAGGAGAGAACGCTCATCAACCCAAACACTTCCTGAGAAGTGCTGAATGTGTCACTCCCCCTGACATCAGAGATTTGCTGTCACGACTGAAAGGGCAATAATTGCAACTTCTAGAAGAGAATTAGTCACTTTTTATTTTCCACTTACATGGAAGCAGCGCGGGTGCTTGACAGCCTGAGGTCTCGGGTCAGCTTCTCTTGACCATCTTCAACATCAGACTCGGAATTTTCAACTGGGCTCAGAACAGACTGCGTCTGGACAGCAGTTTTTAAGATATCGTTCAGGTCTGCAGACAAACCATCACTTTCCTCCTCTTCTTCCTGAAAGTCAAAGCAGAAATTGCAAACAAATATGAAATATTTCAGTTCCCTATTACAAACACTGGGAAATTGTGGGTTTTTTTCTTTTTTTAAATGCACCGTACACACCTTAATTTCTTCAAAAAAATGGGCAGTTTCACCTTCAATGATGGGCTGTAACATCTGCCCCCGCCTCTTGGTTGATGGTGACCCCTGCAAAAATTTAAGTTTGTTTCATTGAGTGCAATTAATTAATGTTGCATGTGGTCAGAATTTTGTTCAAGTCACCTAACACCTCAAATTATTTCTTCTTTGAGAAGAATAAAAGACTGCAAACATACTTACAGAGCACAGACAAAACTACCATATAAGCCAAAAACTCAGATGCCCAAAGTATCCTGGACAGAGAAGTAAAAATATCCGAAACTCTAATATTCTTCTTCTTAAAATAAAAAGCACTCACCCTCCGTGTTTTGTAGAAAATTCACAAAGTGCAAAAACATCTCTGAATTTCATATTTGCTCTTGTTCCTCCCAAACCAAACCACAGGGAGATTATAAAGGCAAAGTTAGACAACGCCAAGGCTGTTTTTTATCTTCTGCCAGTTTCTCTGGCCTCTGAAGCCCCGCAGCTGAGGCTGCTGCCACCCCTCAGAGGCAAAATCATTTGAGCTCCAGCCCAAAGCAGGAGCCTCTGTGCCTTAGAGGGGTCACACACCCCATTACCCCTGGACAGCACAACCAATTTCAACACATGGACTCTTTCAACAGGAGGGAGGTGGAACACAAAAGGCACACGGACAGTGACCTGTCAAAAAACTTTAGTTCATGAAAGGTAAATAGTTTCCTGCTGCTTCGGACATTTCCACACAGGCTTCAGGGTATGTCGTTAGTTTACAGGGACACCATAAGAGAGCTCTCATGGAAGCAAGTGTCATATAAACCAAAAAGCAATTCTTGAAATACCTGACACTGGATACAGCCGACCTAGAAGCTACCACTGAATAATCCTGGTAATTAGAGAGCTCCACATCTCTCTCATAGGTTTCAAAAGCAGAGGCCTGTGAAATATATTTTACAGAAGCCGCCTACAGCACAGATTAGCAATTATGTTTCCAAGATCTCTTCTGAATTTAAAATCTTTTTGGTTACCTATCACCCAGCCCTTTATTTCACAGAAAAAAAAAACAAAACCAAAACAAAAAGAGAATGACTGTGATATAGTCATAAGGTTGTTGACAATATTAAATGCATCTCAGCTGAAGAGTTAGATTTTTGAGATTTTTTGGGATAGAACTCAACCAGTCAAGGGCACCAACAACAACCTCTGACTCACCAGTCATGGAGAAAAGCTTAGGTGTCCAAAAGCAACCTGTGTTTATGGAGTTCAAAATGGGATAGTGATGTAATAGATCTTAAACTGAAATATGGCTGCCACATAAATTACATTTTTCTATAAAAACAGCTGCCCAAAAATGCGTGTGCAAGAAAGGAATGATCTGGAACCGCTCCCTTTATCTCAGCGTACTTCAGCTCAAAGGGGACAGCTAAGAACAGTTGGAGTCAACGTAAACAGCCGATTAGGTTCCTGCTGAGTAAGGCACTGCCCAGCTACGTAAATCTGGTAGAGACCTGTCTGTGCATAAAGAGATTATCTCACATCAGCTACGCAGTCCAATCCCTCTAAAAGGGTCAAGTAGCCCATATCAAAACTGTTCTCCTGCAAGTCTGGGTCATCACACGAGATTTTGCTTCTAGCTCATGAAGAACTAAGCCAGGAGCTGGTTGTCATTCCCCGGCTGTTTCACAGGTACAATAAACGAGGTTACATCAATCTCCTTGCACAGTATGGAGACTTTTCTTCCTCATCTCTTAAAAGCCCACAGAGAGAGGAAAGAAAAGAACAGAAAGCACTGCAAGTGAGAAGGAAATGAAGTGAAAACACCATGGAAAAGCGCAGATGGTGTACAGATGCTGCAGATGTTGCTACCGTGTCTGACACTGGGGAAGGATGAAGGAATGAAATGGTTCTGACAGTTGTCCTACCCCTCCTGTCACCTCCTGCCACTGGTGACAGGAACCTGCAGCACAGGAGAGGGGCGAGTTTCACTGCAACTGGTGTTACTATTCTCGGGAGGACTAGAAATACAGTATGTACTGAGGATCCATACGTAGCACAGCGACAGGGGAACGTCTCAGCCACGACAAGAACAGTTTATTTACTTCCACCCAGAACCATTTACTTCCTAACAGCCATCAAGGTCACGGACAGCTTTGAACTGCTCTGCTCTCAGCAGCAAATCAAACGGCTCAAGTACAATGACAGTATCACCTTAGATCTTCCACAAGAAAGGTGTATTTTAAGGAAAGTGTTACTAACTCTTCTAAAGGCAGCCTAGCAGTTCAAAGGTGGGAAAAAGAATAGAAATAGCATTCGTTTTACTCACAAGAATAGGAGTAATGCTTGCTCTAGTTAACATTTGTTTTACAAGTCTGTATCTGTCATAAAGTGGCTTCACAATATGTCTTTCTTCTCTAGTAACCTGAAGGCAGAGAAACCACAGAATTAATTATACCAGTCAGTGATATACAAGCAAACACAAGCGGTATAGCTTCTCATGCCAGGCCATGTACATTCCAGTTAGGAACATAAAACTACTTTAAATTGTGAGTATGAAATGGGGTTTATGCAGATAAGGGGGAATAAGTGGGTGCTTTTTGCTGCTCTCTTTTCTCACTTTAACTCCCTTTTAGTGGGAGGTGTCCCTGTCCATGGCAGGGGGGTTGGAACTAGATGATCTTTAAGGTCCTTTCCAATTCAAACCATTCTATGATTCTATGATTTTTCAGGAAGAAGTTTTAAAGATTTCCAAAAAGTTAAGGGAGCTTCAGTAGAGGCAAACCCTCCATCCTTAAAGACCCACGGAAAAGGAGGCAAAAAAGGGACCAAGAACTAGTGCAGAAGACCGTGTGCCTAGCAATGATGATGATTCCATAGAAATGAGAGGGGAAAAAAGAAAAAGATGAAACTGGAGAGAGATTTTATGTGATTTATTCTCAATTCTTGGCCACTGTGTACTCTAACATAACAAATCTTAAAGGCTACCCTGAACAGTTACTGGCATTTTCTGCCGAAGGGGACTGTAGAACCAGTGCCAGTATCTCCAAGACCATTATCGTCCCTTGGCTTTAGAAGGAAAGGTTTGGTGGGATGTCTGTGGCAACACTGATTCCACAGCCAGTGGGGCAGGTCCAGAAGGCTGAGAGAAGAGTAACTGGAAAGATCTTGTGATTGGACTGGTGATGCTGACCACTGTCTGAATAAAAACCCAGAACTTCAGGCACTAACATCCAATCACTTTCTCTACCTTCCATACATCCAGTCGCATAAGGTTCATGCCACAGACTTGGGGGTAAAAAAAAAAAACAAAAAAAAAACCCAGAACAAAACCAAAACCCACATCTTTTCATTTCTGTTTCTGCGAAATTCAGAATAACATTTCAGGCCTTTTCCCCTGAAATTCAATGGTGTCATTTATTTTTAAGATTTCCCTTTGCCTCGCAGACATACAAGGCACCAAATGACACCAATCACTTTGCAAACTCCACTAACCTACTGGTTTGTGGGAAAAGGGCCTACTAATACATACACTTCTTTGTTTTTTTTAGAAGTCAATGCAGTCATGTCCTCTGATGGCAACATGGAAACCAATAGATAACTGTGTTTTGGAGAAGAAAAAACCCCACAGACCAGCGTTAAATCGTAGAATTACTACTGCACAGGAGTTACTCTTGTCTACACACACATTAATATAGTTTGATGAAGTAAAACCAAGTATTACCGGCCGTCCATGTTGACTTTCATAATACAGGAGGCTTTTCTGGAGAGATGTTTTCTCTTCTACCAAATGGTCCTTTGTCATTTTCTGTCAGAAGAATAATTTGCATTTAATCAAACACAAATCACTTGAACAGTTTTTCTACGCTATCAGCTATACAGATGCCTCAGCCAAACTTAGCTCAGTTAATTCCATACATCCCACCTTCATCCATTTATAGCTGTCAAATATTGTCAGCACATACTTGTAAATATTTTAATAAAGAGTGAGAAAGGACGATGTGGTTCATCTTGATCATTTCCCCACAGAGTCTAAAATACGGGGGCTTGGTGAAAGGCTGCTCGACAGAGGCATCACTGTCAATCAAGTGCTATCTGAAGGGTCTATTTCCCTCTGTTATTCTCTTAGAAACAGCCCATCCAGAACCTTACACTTACTTTTATATCTTCTGGCAAACATCTCTCAACTCGTTTTTCCTTTAATCTTTTCAAAATGAGTTCAAGTGTGGCTTCCTTGGTGGGCTTCTTCTCTTTCTGCACAACCCGCGTCTCATCTCCGTTTTCTTCATCCTCTTGGTCAAGAGAGGAACCAAAGCTTTTTGGAAGAGTGTTACTTCGTGGCCTTGTTTGAGGTATGAATTCTCCATCTGAGTTCCTTTGCTTTGCATCTGAAATGAAAAAAATTGCTCAAACCAAAGGTTTAAAGGAAATAACTCTCAGTTCATCTAACTGCAAGTAAAGGAACGTAACGCCTTGAACAGGCAAAGTTTCTCTTCTAATGAACTAAAAACAATGCCCCCAAAATAATTTTGATTTTTGAATAGTTCAGAATCTAGTAATGAAGCATTTTTACTGTCCCGTAGAATTTTACTGAATGACTCAGCCATTTTAGCCACGTAGATTATTTGTGTTTGTAGAAAACCAGAAACTGTAGCATCCCTTACCTTTTATTTGCTTTCTCAATTTGGTAAGTTCAGTCATCCACTTTAAAACTTTTGGATTGGCTGCAATATCACTATAGGAGGGCTGAAAAATAATATTAAAACCACGTTTACACACTAAATCTTGTTTATAAATATTTTTTTCAAGATTTGGTAGTATTTATGCCAGCGAATGTGACCGGTAACATGGATGTCACTCAGTACCAGACCAAACCTCAGTGCCAACCCGAGAACACTCGTGAAAATAAACTTGAAACAAGACATCAGATGTTGCCCCAGAGAGTGGTAAAATGCTTCTGTCTCTCCACATACCTCATCTGATACCCCCTCACTCTCACTGCATAAACAGCACTGTCTGCCCTTCTTTGGGCTCAGCAATAACAGCACGTTTTCCAGTATTGCTGTTGCTCAGTTCACTGTTGCAGAGAGCAGCATATAACAAAATTCTTCTCATTTGCCAACCCACAATTACTGGGTCATGAACTACAAGAAGTAACGTAGTTCTACCAGGCAGTCATCTATTCTGAGTAAAAGTGGTAACTTACCTTACTGTTTTTCTCTTTTTCAAATTGTTCCTCAAATTGTTTGATTTTTTTCTGTAATTTTTTGACAAGCTGATAGGGTGTCTTGTCTTCCCTTTTGTCATCTTTGGAGCTAAAGGACGCTCTTCGTGTTCTGTATTAAAAACATTTTTAAAATGTCATTTAAATAATTAAACAAGTGCAAACAACTTGCATATTTGAGTAACAGATGACTAATTTCAAATTTTTTCTCCAGTTCAAAATCCATTCTTCTCAGGTTTTCAGTCAGAGCTATTTACTTACTGAAGCAAAATGCTTTGATCTGCTGCCTTCAAAGTATGATGTGTTATTTTTTCCTCTCTAATTTCAGTAATACCCCTAACAGAAAAGCAGCATGTAAAATTCAAATACAATAAACTAATGTACCATTAATTACATTATCATTAGAACAGTTCAGATCTTTCTGGTAGCCAGGCTACTTATCTAGGTCACTAGATACTCAGTACTTCTTGAAATACTGGGCACAGAATAAAACCCAGGCTGGATATTACCACTGAGCAATCCTTGGTAATTACAGCTCCATTTAACTGTCTTAGGCAAGTTAATAGACACTTATCTAAAAACCATCTACATCTTCTGGTGGCCTTACTAATATGTTTCTAGAGTATGTGAGTCTGGTTTAAAATCATCTTTTAAACTTGTTCAGCTCCTTGACATTTGCTGTTTGTGAAAAGCCTTTTTATTTCAAGGCTGACCATGGGAATTTTCTCGTACGCTTGTTACCCAAAGCTGCCTGAACACACACCTAGTGAAATCTACCTAGTTCAAGATATTAGAAATACTAACCTAATAATCTACTAGTGTACATCCTTATTACTTTCAAAATGAGAACAGCTATTACAACCAGGACTTTTCTGCAGGTCAGTCTTCTGCATCATTTTAACAGTACTTGTCAACTACGTTCTGTGGCTACCTAGAGAAAACCCAGGCAAGTATCTTTTTGCATCAATAAATCTATGTCAGAGAATTGGAGACTCTAAGTAACTCCTGTTCCAGAATTTCTCATTTACGAGATTATTTCTTCCCTAACAAGCATAGAAATTCTTCTTAAACTCCCTTTCATAGTAACAGTAGCAGACAGTATAGGTCACAGGTGTTTTACGCTTTTGGAGGGTCACACTCCCCAGTGTCACATGAACTTGCAGTTGTTTATTTATAACTCTACTTTCTTACATTGGGTTAAACAGGCTCAATCCCCTCAATCTGCAGGAGAGGACCTGGGTTAAGAACCCCACCTCTTCACTGTTCTGCTGTCCCACACCTCTCCCTCTAACAGCTAATCCTTTCCTATAACCTTTCTGAATGAAGACTTTCCACAGCCCAAATGAAAAACCTGCCCAGACCATTACTGCCCATTTCAGTTGCAATGGTTTGTACAACCTGGGTCTCTTTAGTGGGAGTGGACAACATGATATGCAAAATAAACCCAAAATTATGCAATGTGAAAATAGATAGACATGTTACTGAGGGAAAAAGAATCAAAGCAAAAAGGGCCGGAATCATAGACCAGCAATCCAGTAAAGACTCGTAAACAAAGGATATAAATACTATCTGCAGCCCAGGAAGTGCCATCACAGCAGGTTGTCAGAAGCCCTGACCAGATGCCAGGGAAATCTGTGCAAGTTACCCTATTTTTAAACTCCTTCCTGCAGCATCTGCCACTGACCGCTTTGGGAGACACCATACCATCCTGGATGAACCTCTGCTCTGACTCACTAGGGCAGTTCTGTGCAGACAGAACAGCCAAATGGCCACATAATGCTACATTTGACCTTAGTTTTCATGAGGGTCACAAAGATGCTGCGAGGGCTGGAGCCCCTCTGCTGTGAGGGCAGGCTGAGAGAGTTGGGGGTGTTCAGCCTGGAGAAGAGAAGGCTCTGGGGAGAACTTAGAGCCCCTTCCAGTCCCTAGAGGAGCTCCAAGAAAGCTGGGGAGGGACTCTTGATCAGGAAGGGGAGCCATAGGGTGGGAGGTAACTGAAAGAGGGGAGATTTTGATGAGATATTAGGAAGAAATTCCTTCCTGTGAGGGTGGTGAGAGCCTGGCCCAGGTTGCCCAGAGAAGCTGTGGCTGCCCCATCCCTGGAGGGGTTCAAGGCCAGGTTGGAGGGGGCTTGGAGCAACGTGGTCTGGTGGGAGGTGTCCCTGCCCATGGCAGAGAGGTTGAAACTCAATGATCTTTAAGGTTCTATGATTCTATAAGTTAATTTGTATCATGAAAACCCATGACGTTCTTAAACAGCTGTATTTTCATACTGGCATTAACATCTGCTCCAACACCCACCAAATTGCATTAGAAGACATACCTAACAAAAGAAAGTGCTTTGGATGAAGAATCTAAGGTTTCTGGATCATGTAAGAAACGATGGCTTTGCCCAAAATCCAAACTGCGATGTGACAGTATCGGATGACAGTCCTCTTCCAACGGATGATTAGTCATTCTTCCAGCCTGGGGGGAAAGCTGAGCTTCTCCAGATTCACTGTCCTCCTGCCAAGATTTGAAAGCAGGAAATGGATCTAGAAGATAAAAAGGGGACACAACATGGTACCTTTCTGTTAACAGAATTATAAACAAGAACCAAAAGGAAACAAAAATGCATACCCAATGCTTAGTCGTATGCTATAAAGGATATGGTGTCATACACAAAGTGGATAAAAACATTGAAATACATCAGAAAGCTACAAATTCTGTCATATAACGATTGAAAGAAAAAGGTACTGAAATGAAGTATGCACACTAGGATCCCTTTTTCAAAGTGTATCTTGGGAGTATGCATCTTTGAACAGTTCAACAGTGTAAAAGAGCCTTATTTACTTCTCAGAAATCCGTAGTTAGAAGAATATATTTATTGTCCGTTGCATATTTTGCTGTGGAAATGGATTTTTATACCTTACGCAAGTACTTTGAAAGATTGTCTTCTTGGTTTTGAAGAAGGTAAGCCTGAAAATACCTCTTTAGGTACAATACGTATTTGCTTATGTCTTTTTAAAGGAGTGTTGTTGGGTTTTTAAGTTTAAATCCATCTTGACACCACTGAGAAAAAGAGATTTTTTAATTTGTGGAAGGTGATTTTTTTTAGGCAGGGGATTCCAAAACAATCAATTTTTTTAAATCTCTATAAAAAGTTAGTTGCTAACATCCCTTACAATTCTCAGGTACGGTTTTCTTGCTGCCTAACAAATAGCTGATACGGCCTTCCAAGCACTTTAAAATCCCACCCCCCCTTTTCCTTTCAGACCGTGTCTACATTTTCCAGTTCAAATCAGGAATTTGAAAACTGGGTTCAAAGTGTGCAGAACAACAATAAAACCCACAAAGTTTAAAAAAAATAACCCTTGTACCTGCTTTCCATTGTACGTTTACCAAGTATTATTGGGATTTTTCATTTGGTTTTTCAGCTGTAATCTTGCCTGTTTACACAGCGCAAGATACAAGGAGGGGACCATTTAGGAAAAAGTAATCAAAAAACTTGCAGATCAGAACATTCCCCAGGTGTAAGGGACAGCAGGTGAAGGGTTAGTTCGAAAGCAAACCATAAACTATCAAAAGGCAGATAACTGAACGTATGGCGAACCATACTTACCCTCCCCTTCTCTCTGCAGATGCATTGTTTTGAAATCAATGAGGGGGAAAGTGATAGGGCATGGTGCTAATAAAATGAAAAAGAATGGCAAAAAATACTAAAGTGAACACACAGCACAGTCAGAACAAACTATACATAACATGTAAAGCAGGAAGATACAGTACCAGGGAAAAACATCCCATCTTTTGGGCCAGGCCCTGAGCACTCTCAGCTTCCAAGCAATTTCAGTGGCAGGTAAGGATGCTCAGTCCTTAGCGAATTGGAACTTTTTACTGAAAAGGTTTACAAAGAACTGACACAGGAATAGTAAAGACTTATTGTAGCTTAATAAGAGTCACATGCATCCTCACATTAACAAAAGACAACTCCTAAATAGCTTGTTTTGCTCTCAGCTCATAAAAAATAGAGATGGCACTGATTTCCAAAAAGCAGGACAAATGCAGAAAAAAATAGAAATATAGATCTGTATTTTTGCCTTAAGCCAGCAAGCATTTGATGTTCATTTTCAAGAACTCTGTTGGTTACAGGCCTTTAAGTTTTCTGTCACATCGGCTGTAATAACCCAAATCTTGTAAGAAGATTTGGACTAGTAGCGATTTCTTTACAAAGCCAATCTGCTCCAGCGGAACGCCACAAGGACTCACAGTGCCTTGGAAGGCTGAGATCCTAATACCCATTCTCAATAGGACTGAAGAATAGCCAAAATTCAACTACTTTGCAATGAAATAACACCTCTTGAAAATGTCATGACTTTCCTACCAAGAAGCTTATAATATAACTTTATATACAAATATGATACTTTCTTTTCAAAGAAAGGCTCATAAAATTATTTGGGTAAGTAAAACGAAAGCAACTTTTATGAGCAGATTTAAGGAAATAATGAAAATGGAAGCCACAAACCTTCTGAGAATACGTATTAAATCAGATTAACACAAATAGAGGATGCAACAAAATGTAATGTGCAAGTAAGCAATTAATGTAAATAAAGCACTGAGAACATAAGCAGGTTTGGTTTTGGTTTGGTCTTGTTGGTGTTTTGTTTTTTTTAAACTTTAGACAAAGTAATTAACTTGGGCAACAAGAATGAAAATCAGGACTCAGTGTCTTTGGATGCCTGTAAATCAGCTTCTGCACAACATGATGTACTCTGAATGTACAGTTTGCTAGGGCTCAAGGAGGGCAACCAGCAAATATTTTACAAATCTAAGTTTTGTAGTTCAATCACAAGTTGCAAACCTCATCATTTGTAAAAGGGCTAAAAGGGAAGAACAGATTAATGCAGGCAATTAATTTGGAAACCAGTCAACACTGGTGACAAATTAACAGGAAGTTAGTACCATTTGAGCTTCAGGAGAAAGCTTTATGTGCTGACACGCTACAACTATACGCTGCACTGTTGAACTACGTACATCCCAGGTACACTTCACTAATTAAAATTTTTCTAACACAGCGACCAGAAGTTAAGTGCAGTCATTCTTTGTTACCAACGTCTTACTAACATTTGACCATGACACATAGAGGCATCTCAAAGAATGGCTGTCCTGGAACAGCCTGCTGGAAATTAAAACCCCGTCCCTGCGTAGTAGATCTGAACTGTATCTACCAAGTTGTGTTTGCAGTTGTTAAAACTGGAAACGAGTGGGCTGTGGTCATTGTACCGTTGGTGACAGTTCACGGTATTTTAGCAAACTATATCACTTGTGTTTTTTAAGGGGTGATGATTCAGAATATCAACACAACGCAGAGGAAACAGGATATAAGGAACACATAAAAAGATAAGTACTTTGAAAAGAAGATATTGACAAGGGTGTTTTGCTCTGGTTACAAAGGGCTTATGTTTTTACTCAAGTGAAACAACAGTCTAAACAGTTATTATCACACATTTGAGCAACAAAGTTCAGTAAAGTCACAAGCTTAGGGACTTGCTAAACCTGGAAGGCCATGAAGAATAAGGTTACAAACATAAGGAAGCCTGTCTGAGAGAAAACTGTTGCAAACATTTTGCTTTTCCTAAAATCCAATGGAGGGAGAAGGGGCACTGAAATAATATCTATCTGCAACTTTAACTTTTATTTGAAAACTTAAAGCTGTTTCAAGTTGTCCAATGACACGGAAACAATATCTGACATTCCTGATGTTGAAAACAAAACAACCAAGAGATTTTTCAGAATAAATGAAATATAAATTACTCTGTTTAGTAGCTTAGTGATTTTAAGTCTAGCTCAGCTAGTATTAGAACTTCAGTAGCTTACATTAAAAAGAAAAGAAAGGAAAAAACCAAGACATAATGTGAATATTAACTGTATGACCTAATCAGAGAAAGTGGTTTTAAGGATTTGGGTGAGAGACTCAGGGTCCTGGGAACTGTAAGTCACTTTTCAAAAAAAAGAAAACCAGAACAATAACCAAAACAAATAAAAAAACCCCAACCAAACAAAACCCACAAAACCTCTAATATGAAACTTTGGCTATTTTCCTTTTTTAATTGCTCCTTTGACTTTAGTTGCTCCTTTTTTTTTTTTCACAGTTTTTTAAGATCCCTAAGTTGCAGATAGTTCTGAAAAAAGATGGGACCTATGTCATGACTTGGCCGATCTTACCATGTGTGCAGGAACGTATTATTCCCATCGAACTAATGAAAAAAAGAGCAAGTTGTATGCTGCTTCTGCTTTGTCAAATGTTGTATTTATCAGTACTAACTACATTGTGAGCTAAAGGGTGAAAATTACCTTCCCATTTGTCACCATCAGATACATTCTTCAGATCTAGACGCGGTACTTGAACACCCAGAGCTTCCTCAGAAACATTAACGTTGCCAACCCCTGACACCTCTGAATCAGTATTCGCATTAAGATCACATGTCTTGCTACTTGAATCCTGTGTTTAAATAACAGAACAAGTTTATTATTATTTAGCAACTGGAAATCAGGTACCTAATCATTGCCAGTTCCAGCACTTATGGAAACTTTCGAAAAACAAATAAATTCCTCTTTCCTAACTCAAGGAATTTTATAAACAAGCTTCCCTGCACCCCCACCAGTGGTAGTCACTTATTTGTATTACAAAACATTCCTTACACCAGATGCATAAGTCTAAGCTTGCTTTGCTGCGAAAAGCTTCTGTGAAGCCAGATGATGAGAACTCCAACAGAGGTTTTGCAAACCTTGCACCAGGTCAACCAATGTAAGATGTCAGAAGCTAAATTTATTGGTTTTCTTCACATCTCTATTTCATATAATTTTATAAGATGCTGTGTATCTGTATATAAATGAAATCATAATCTTACCAGAAACACCTCTGAAGATATTCTATCATCACCACCAAGCAATATACTATTTTCCCTAAAAAGAAGACACAGACCTAGTTATCAATTTAAATACAAATTCTTAATGGACAGTAAATTCTATACGTCGTCTTTACATTTTATCCTTACATACCCTAGCCTAGTTTTAGCAGCCATGCAATGTATTTCCTTAAAGTGATAATTAAAATTCTGGGGAGCAAAAGTTACATTGCCTTCCCTGCCCCCTCTCTGTTCTTCACACAGAATTTCAAGCTGAAGCACGTAAACAACAACTGGACTTGAACCAAGCTGGATATAAAAACAGCTCCGACCTTTATTCTCAATCTGGGAGCAAATATTTTCAAACTCAATTCAACTCAAATGGAAATTTCAATCAGTGCTGAACTCAAACTGCAAATAAACTTTTAAAATAAAGTTTTCTGGCTAGTCACCATTACCAGCATTAATTCTTCAATCATTAAGAGCAATAAAACGTGCAAAAATATTTTAAATAGCTTTTTCTTCTTCTGTTTTGCTTGCCCAGAACATACAGTTCACGATATATAGATACACCATGATATATATCATATAGGCTTGTACTTCTTTTCTCTTTTAAATGCATAAAGTTCCACGTCTTTCATATCATTATCACAAAAAAGCAACTCCAACTTATCCTCTCTGTTTTCACATGTGAAAAGTTGTATGTTTAGTTTCACCTCCCTTACGTTACACTGTGCTGTCACGAATCACCAGTTTGGTACTGACTTTTCAAAACTGAAGTTACACAGTCTACCATGGAAGTGACAAAAGAAAAATACATACCTTTCACTATTATCTTCTCCATCAACATCTGCATCTTTATCACATGGCTCCAATAATACATCTGCAGTCTGTTGGCAAAAAGTATGTTTAGAAAGATTTGGGAATGGCATTCTCAGCTGAAAACATTTCTGCAAGCATCACTGACCACAAAAAACCCTCAAGAACTAAAAGCACAGTTTTTTGCGGAGGGTGGGGTGTAGAAATCATACTTTTTAACCATGCGATAGTTTCACATCTAAAGTAAGGCCAGTAACCAGGTGTTACTGGCCACTAGAAGCCAGACAATTACTTTCCATCTTCAGGCAAACCATTTTTTATTATTTCTGTTAAATATTAACACCAACAGTTCTACTGCACATTGTCAATCATAGCATGAAATTTGGGATGACTAAAATCATGGGAGTAAGTAAATCCTAGTCTCGAAAATAACCGAGTTGGACGAAGACTTCTGCTCAGCATATATGAAATGAAACAAGCCTGACAGACCTTCTAAAAGGAGCTACTAATCCCTGTTACTAAATAAAGCAGCAACAGAACTGGAAGGAGATGAAGAAATGCTGGCATTTCTATGACACCATCTCACAAAACAAGTTCAGATGAATACATGTCACCATTTTGTTCACTAGAAGTTGGCACAGGAAGACTGACAACTTTAAGCATTTATACCAAAGCCCAGTACTTGATTTCTTCCAAAAGCGTCTTATTTGGAAGAATATAAGAAATGAGAAATATAAAATACATCATTTTAAAATAAAAGATTACATCTGGTTTGAGACTCAAGAACTTCTCACAAGTGTTCTGTTTATTTTATGTCTGAACATAAAATAAAGTTACCTGGAGAGTTCAAATATACCTAAGAGTTGCCAGTTTTGCACTGCTGACGGTAATATTCACCCTTATCAGACCAAACTCCATTATTCTGTTTACGTTATTTCAGACCTCAAGCCAAATTCCAACTTGGGGAAACAATTTTTAATTACAGGGCATTTGTCATACTCCAGCAGATTATTTCCACCCTGGAGGTGAGCTGTGCAAGCCTTGCATAGTCACACTTACTGCAGTTGTGGAAAACAGCAGCTTCTGTTTCCATTTCAGTCCCAAAGCAGAGCTCACGGTCACATCTTTTGTTTCCTACAACCCAACGTGACCCTCTCAAACTCCTTTAACACAGAAGAACCAGTAGATTTCCCTTGAACGTCTCCCCAAATGATACGACTCCCCAACAACGTTTGAAATAGTGTGTTAACAAGGATGTACAAACTAACACCGAAAAAACAAAACTTCACCCTAGAATGCCACCTTACCACTGGTACCAAAGCAAAAAAGGCCAAGAGTGACATCAAGAAGAATGCTCCCGAGCATCATGTTCCCCCTTTACATTCTTAGCACGATAACGAACCACAAACTCTGAAGTGCAATTCACATTTCTCAGCTGTTCTTCAAAAACATTGGAACTGCATAAAACGCACTGAAAAGCCACCTATTTGCAATTTTTGTTTCTCCACCTACATTTGCATTTTCTGAGTTTTGATTTCTAAAGCTCAGCATATATTTTAACTAGGAAGTCAGGAGGAAGGTAAAGTGTTAGGAGTCAATATGAGAAACTCCCTCTGTTGTTTTTGAAAGCTTTCATTGTCAAAAGACCGAAAACTTAAAACAAATACTACGAACAAAAGACAACTTACAATAACCAGTCAAATAGGACTGACGGCAGAAATATGTGACTCTACCCTGTACTTTCAACAGAGCTCTTCCCCTGAACTGGATAAAGTATCATCTAATTGCAACACTATGTTTCGTGCATTTTGTGCTGTAGAATAACTGTTTAGTAATGTTTTTTCAGACAACTGATGCATCAGGATTTGACACCGATGCATCAGGAAAAGATGTGGAGAATCAATACATTTTTTGAAATTTTAATTTAGAGAGTGGGATTCTAAACCAATATGCTAGTTTAGTGGGAACAATTGAAAAATTTGGCGTGTTGGGCAATTTAAAAGACTCATTTGGGATCCATGAAAGCAAACAGAAGGCTAGGAGAATATATTACAATAGTCAAAAGTGCCACAGCAACATTTTGTTTTAATAAAAACATAGATTCCAGAAAAGTTCCACAGTTTCACTATGCTAAAGTGTCCGTTTCTATCTTTTCAAGTTCACAGACTCAGTAAATTCTTCTAGTTAATTTAAGTCTTTTAAGTTTTCTTATCTAGCTTTCTTTCAGGAAACCCTCAGAAAGATTTACGGACTCACAGGCGAGAGCTAAAAACCATGGTAGAAAGTTCTCTCCATATGAATAGCAAATCTCTCTACCCACAGAATTCATCATTTAGATTTATGACAACAAAAGTTTTACCAAATAAATAAGGAACTACAGATGTGAACTTTTCATTAGAATTGCTTATTTGACAGCTGTGTATGTGCTGTTTCATACAGAGTGGCAGAAACTATATTCTCTCGCATATTCCTGTTCTACCTGACTTCATTTTTGTCAGCACATACTTTACAGCGTTGCTTGATCGCATAAAGATGCCCTGAATAAGAGACTGATGTCTCCTTGCTAATAAAAAGTGCTGGTACAGTTCAGGCCATCATTATAAATTCAGGCCATACATACTATAAACCTTCACATTTGATTGTATGTGAAGATCTAATAATTTGCAGCTCAAAGCAAAGCTGAGGCATGTTTGTTGTACAGGGCAAACAATTACTTCAACATTTACAGTTGCTACACTGCTGGGTTTCCAATCAAACCATATACAATACTTGGTAGTATTAAGTGTTGAACCTCTTCAGGAGGCCACAAGTCTAATTTTCTTTCATTTCTGTTTTGCTGAACACCTCAAGTGTAAGGATTCTAAGTTTACACATCAGTATGGAGGAACACGAGCTATCAGCGCAGCAGAAGTCAAATATATAAGCAAAGAGGTCCAAGGAGATGTTACAGAACCTCTTTTGACTAGAAAGGAGATGAACATACGTTGAAAAGAATAGGACATCTACGTCTACCATAGAAGAAACTGGAAATAGTCAAAAAAGACTGTAATTAGCTAACTACAAAACCACAACTTCCTAGCACAAGCATAGTCAAGAGACTGCAGAGTCTCATGGTGATTGTTACTTCCACCCTTTCTTGCTACAGTAAAAGGTGCGACTAGCTGTAGGCTATGCTACAACCCCAGCTCTAGATCTTCTGCTCCTCAGAAAGCCTTTACTAACCCAGGTGGTGTTCTAACCAGTGCTACGCTTGCTGATACACTGACTTACCTGAGCAGAAGGAAGGGCTGGTACCTGCAAAAGACCAACAGAACAACATTAGTCAGGGTCCAAACGAGTTGCACCACACTACACAAAAACTTCTCTGCACACAAAACATACACAGCAAAGACAGTTAACTGCAGAGCAACAGCATCACGTAAGGCTACATCAGAGCTATTAGGAAAACTTGGATCTCTAAAGCACTTTGCTAAAAGCACATCAATTTGTGATTTTCTGAGGTCTTCCTCTCACCTGAATGCTTTCTTCTTCCTCAGTTACAGTATCATGTTTCATAGCTTCACTGTCTAAATCAGTGCAAACCAATACTTCAGAGCAGTCTCCTGTGTTCTCACTGCTACCAGTGTCATTATCTTCAATAACATCATTCCTAAAGAAAAGAACAGAAAGACTTCAGCAACCCGTTGTGCCACCTTTAAAAGAAAAAAAATAAAAAACAACATTTTTTTTGTTTTCCTTAAACAGGGAAACATCTGGGTTGGGTTTTTTCCAAGAAAGTTATTCTGACCAAAGATACTGGTAATATCTCCATTTTTAATCACTTGTAGGCATGATTAGCGTGAAGAATATTTAATTATTTATGTAGTTTTTATATATATATATATATATAGGTTTTCTACAACAGTACATGATAGACATATTAAAATGTATTTATTTGATTCTTGTGTTAAGGGTCAGGCATACATCCCCCACTTACTGTGCTGCCCTAAGGGATAAAAGCACCACCAGCCAGAAGCAATGACATGTTGAAACCACCACGACAGGGTGAAGCTCCTGTGGCTACACTCCTCTCGGTACCGAAGCCAGCTAGTTTACGGCTAGTATCACTACGTTCCCTTCCAGAGGGAAATTCTATTATTTCTATCATTTAATCTTCCTAGAATTCAACTTCAGGCTTCTAACAGTAGGACTGGAGTAATTTACACCATATTTATGTCCATATATTCTTTACTTGTCACCATTCCTGCTACCACATGATTCTGTAATTCATCACAAGCCTCTGACTTCCTTGTCCTCCTCCTCCTCGCTCACAAAGGATTCCAAACTACTTTATAAAATGCTCCTCCTCTATCAGATATATAGATAGTAAACAGGATAGTTCAGAAATTAACATTTTAACTCCTTTATTTTCTTAATTCTGGCAATTATTTTAATTTAGTTATGATAGATTTGCACTGGATCACTGCTTTTTTTTAGTTCTTCATTTAACCGTGTATTTGCCCTGTGCACAGTCTGCCGGAGGCACCGCTTTAAAGGACTCAGACAACCTCTTTCAAGAACGCTATCATGTATCCTCTGTTACGGTTAATCCACAGTGGAATGATGATCAGAAGCATTTGAAATAGTCACTGTGCCAGAAGAGTATATCAGTTTCAAACCTGCAGTGACAGTACTTTCAGCCTCTGCTTCTGTGAGGTCAGGCACCCTTTAAAGCACTTATGCTGTAACTAAAGGAATTAGGCTCCAACAGGTCTTTCGGGCAATTACCCACTTATAAATTACTTCAAAGACATTAAATCTCTAATACTAAAACTCAGTTTTAATTACTCATTACCAGCAATGATTATTACTTTTATGATCAACTGCTAACCTTAGTCTGATCTTGTCACAGATAAGAGATCTTATAAAAACAGTAAAGATTAAACAATTCAGAAAACAGCATTAGACTCCGAGTACTTCCCATATTTCAGGCAACTTCAGCAGCAAAGGACTTTAGGTACTGAAGTCCTACTTAACTACACGTTTTTGGAGTTTGGGTATGAATCACGACTATTTATTTTTAATAAAGCACCAAAATGTACCAGCTTCTCAACGCTGCCATGGCAGTCACTACACTCACAACATGGCAAGATTTACAATGACAATAAAAGCTGATCAAATGAGGCTGAAACACTAAGCAAATAGACCCACAGAGCTCTTTCTATCCATTTTTAGCTCTTGCTTTGATGGTGGCAGCCAGAGCAGAATAGCTATGTTGACATGGAAAGACCAGGTAAAGAAAATGCTACAGCATCTACAACAGCCTTCATGTGCTAAAATTGTGTTGTAAGTAACATCAGCGAGATAAGAATGAAAGCACTTGGGTAAATTTAAGTTCTTGTGCTCCTTGCACAAAATTCAGCAGTGAAGCAGTTACACTTCACAACATTTTTAGCTATAAAAGTAATTTAAAATACTTCAAGAGCTATTGATTACTGGCAGCTGATAGAAGGTGATTTGGTTTAAAATATGAGATAATTTAATAGCAAAAGTCGTTAACTTTTGCTTTGAGTTGAGGTGAGGGAATGGGGTAGTTAGTGCTAGAAGAGTTAGTATACACAACCCTATAGAATTCATTAAGATAGAACAAAATCTTACTGGTTGTTAGATCCTTCCTCATCCCCGCTGGGATTTTTTGCTTCACTGTTACAGCCCAGTCTGTGTTGCTGTATATGTTTAAGATCGTTATCTAAGCTGCTCTGCAGGTCGAAAAGGTGCTGTTCCACAGCTGCTCTAATTGTTCTTTCTAGAATGCTAAAAAGACGACAGAAAAATCATATTAAGCACTCTCCTTTTACATTGATCTATGCAGAAAGGCAAAGATAAACTTCACACACAACAGAGCCTTTGATGACAAGTATTTCAAAGCAAAAAGAGACTAACTTTTCCAAAAAGGCAGTGGAAATTATGGCACCTTTTATTTCATAAGATTTACATAAAGTATTACAAAGACTATTAAGAGTATGACTATTATTTTTTGATAAATATACACAGAAACTTATAGAAGCCTAATATGTTAATGCGACAGAAAAATTCTGTGTCTGTAAGAGGTGAAAGTCAGCCCTGGAGCAGATACCACTGCAGGGGTTACAGCCAGTGCTGAACAGGGCTGTCATCGTAAAAGCCAAGAGCCTACAAACAGCAGAGAAAACGAGCAAGTACCGGATGGAGGACACAGGATATACCCAAAGATACATCCAGAAAAGAACAGCATTCTTTAAAAACAGGCTAGTCTGTTGAGCGCTTCTTAGCCAACTCATCCAAAGTACGTAATTAGGCCTATAAAAATCCTCCTGGAAGAATCCTGAACTACTTCATCCCATTTTTAACTCTGGAATTGTGTGTTTATTTTTCCTCCACATTTATACACACTATTCCACTGAATTTTACTCGATATTAACAACTAGAAGTGGTGCTAAAAATACAGTGTGAATGCTATCATAATTTTGAAGTCAAACACCTATGACACACCCAAGTATAAAACCAAAGTGGTCTGGAATCTAGATTCTGCTGAACTGTGCCCTCCTGCTTCTGCAGTCAACAACACTGACAGACATGAGGGTTTTCCTGTTTTAGTGTTAAAAGCCATAAGTGAAATACTTCACACTAGAGCATGTTCATTCATAACTGCAATCAAAACTACTGCATTTCTTTTTCTTAAAAGCAGACCTATCTTCTATGCATGTCCTCGTAACAGCACAATTCAAAGATTTTATACTTACTCTGCAGAGGCTGGCAAGATACTTATGGGAGAGATATGAGCACTGCAATAAAGAAGAAAGAAGTTAATGCAATGCAAACACTTATCACACTAAATAAATGTCTTGAAGTCAACAGAAAGCAACTTAGAAAATGCTTTAAGACTGCATGTAATACGGCTAATAAAAGTAGAGTAAATATGTAAAGAAAACACTGTTTTGCAGTCCCTTTATTATTTAGATGAAGAAATCTGAATAAATGCCATCACAAGACAGAAAGTTGTAGAAGCAGCAATGCAGATTTCTGTCTCTCGAGAGCCAACACTCAATACATTAGGAAGCTGTAAGCTCTCAGATGTACTGTGGTTCCCATGGGAAATACTAATCACTTAGTCTCCAAAGATTTCCTGACACCTTGCTTAAGAATGCAGATTTTAACCTTGCTGCCTAAAGCAAATTCCAAATTACTCTGCTTTCCTCCACAGTTGCAATTAATAGAGGTTCTTCCCGGCCTGTCAGACTGTTGCATAATTTTATTTTGCAACCAAGTTCAACAGATCTGCAGAACTCTCCAAGGATGGTTTCATTTCAAGAGCAAGGCAGGTGCCTTTCAGAGGTTTGGAGACAGGAGTTTGCCATTTATAAAGCATTTGGAAATCTCCTCGCACAAGGCACTTCAGCCTAGAACATTAAACTCCAGGGTGGGGGGACAAAGGGTGGAAATCAGTGCAACTAACTCAAGTGACTTCAAGGAAGTTCACTCATGTGTATGCCCTCCTTCTTCAATTTTCCATTAATATGATCAAAATTCTGACATTATTAACAGTGAATTTTAGACAAAGGACTAAGAATGAAATAAAAGAAGAAAATGGTGGTAGCTCCACCAGAGAGGCAAGATAATTAGACCACCTCAAGCAGACTTTCTATTTTTCCTTCCTCTAAGTCTATGAAATACAAGCAATAAAGGACTTTCAATTAAACACCAGGTGATAAGGAAAGTAGTCAAAGTATTTATTTAAAAATAATTATGGCCTTTTGCCTTAGACAACTTGTACTGGGTCAATAACAAAGTGTACTGTATTTAAACACCACTATGGAACAACTGAACAAGCAGGTGTTCACAGAAGTTTTTAATTTTTTTTTTCTTAGTGGAAACTTGACTTTGAATCAAGCATGCTTTATGATTTGTGTGTTTGTTTGCCCAGGTGGTGAAAAAACAAGGCAGATCCGTTCCAAATGTTTCAACAGAATGGGCAGCTCTAAACTACTATTTCAAAATAGACACTGCCACATAGCTTTCAAAAATTAAAAGACCTGATGCCAAAAGCCAGATCCTGTAGCCACTAATTTCAAAGCTTCTGGATCAAACAACTGAGGGTGAACACATTGACATTTCATTTTTTTTCTTTCAAACACAGAAATGGTAAGAAGTTTGCAATTTAAGATTCAATTTACTTTTCATTGATATTTCTGTGCACAGTTCAGCATAGCCATAATACTTGTAGAAAGTGTTGAAGCTTTCTGACAAACAGATTTTGTTTTGACAATACTTGAAATAAAAAAATTAAGATATGAAGCTGTAAGTTCAGCCCCATGAATAAAATAAAAGAGAGGAGCATGAGCAAGAATTTCAGAGGAAAGAACAGTAAGATTTCAAAACACAAAAAATGCTAGTTTAAGTATCCAATCTCAGTATTTTCAGTAAGTTCTATAAGAGCTGCATTATAAAGGTATGCTGACTTTCTAAGAGTACCAATACAGAGTTTTACAGATTGAAAGCTATTAACTGTTATAAAACAGTCACTCTCAGGACAAATTTGACGGGGGAGAGGGAGAGAAGGCAATCGGAACACAGGGCACTGCAACACTCCAGTTGTAAAAGAGAGCAAAAAAATTCAGTCAAGGGCACAAGTACAAATACTATTTATAGGAAACTGATGACCTGGAATCCTTTTTATTCCACCACTTGAGACAACGAGGAACTATGTCAAAAGTGGGGAGAATCAAACTCATCTCCAAAGAATCCAAAAGATTTCAGACAGGGTTCACAACAAAATTTTCCATCTTACTGAGTAACCTTCAGCCCCCGGCGTAGGATCGTTCACCAGTGCTTTTACTAAACACCTTCAGATGCATTAGAGGCACTCAGCAAAAGATGTGCATAAATCAGCAGTATTGCAAAGCCTGAAAAATCCTCTTACTACGTAAAGAATATCTTACGTCTTCAACTAATCACTTTAGCAATTAAGCACTTTTTGAAAGAAATGTGTCAATCGCTTTTAGCTGAAAATGCAGTACAACTTCCGACCCGACGTACCACAGTTCAAGGATATTTTTTAAAAGCTGTAATTTATGCTGCTACACAGAGTCTTAAATGCAGCATGACACAGCAAGACACAGAAAGGTAAACATCTTTGTTTCATAATGCTACATCCCCTTCCTCCCTCCCCCCCCCCCCCCAAGAATCCCTTCTTCACTGTCTCTCGACCCATAAAAAGTCCCAGTAAAAACATACCTTAAGATAGAGACATACATTAACTAGAGAGAAAACATTTCAAAGTTTTTCTTGGTAATCTACTGACTGTATGTAGATTCTTATTTCTCATTAAAAAAAAAAAAAAACATTCTGAAATGAAATAATGTCACAACTATCTCCAAAATACATTTAACCTCACATAATTTTAAAGTTAAAAAAAAAAAAAGTCTTATTTGCAAGCGTATCAAAGCAACGTTTTCCCTTTCAGATATTTACCTGTGCAGCAGAACTTTACAGGCCATTCTGATTATTTTTGCTATCCCAAACGAGCACTTGACGTAAAACTGCTTCATTTGGGAAGCAGCAAAGCGCGGGGTTGGCTGGTGGTTATACATGCTGCTGCCTGGGATGCAGCGGCTGCTCGACAGGCAGCGCTTCTGGAGGGCTGCGCTAAACCCTGCAGTCTAAATAGAAATAGACTGCAACATGAGGTCACTCCTGACAATAAGCTGCCCAATCAACACTTGAAAGCTCTCCTAACGTGCTGTCCCTACTTCCATCCTAGAAAATCTGAGAACAGGCATCTGGATGTTAGAGAGAGCCCTAAACTAAAAAAATAACATATTTTCTAGCAATTTAGGCCATTGTAGCAATTAGTCTTATTATATACACATTCTGTCTCACCTTGTTGGTGTTAACAGTATTGCCTGTCTCTCACTGATCAAAAGAAGGTTAAAAAATATCACACAAGCACAGTGAGGAGCTCACCCTTGTCATTGCATTAAATATAGACAAAGTTCTGTTTACAGAACTCACTACTTGCCATAGCTCATATTTATATACACATAATTTTGAAAAGCCCAAAGAACATACCAAGAGTATTAGGCTTTGGACTGACAATATTTGATATTAAATGCAAAAAGTAAAGCAAATACTGCTTGGCAAAGTGCAGCGATGAAAAATTTGGAATAATGACAGAGAAGGTTTCTAAAGTGATTATTTCAACAGAACGTCTTAAAAGTCAGCTGCAATGCTGAGTCAGTAATTCCTTTCTCCAAAAGTCAGGACAGCAAAACTGGAGGAGCCCTGGTGAAAAGGCTTCTGGTAACAGAGAATATGGTGTTTCTTTTCCATACACAATGTCAACTCATGTGCAACAAATGCTCCCTGTTTGGGTAATGGGCTTAAAGATCACTCAACAGGTTTATTTTAAATACCATTTTGCAGCAGTCAGTAAATCAAACTGCATTAATGATTATCCGCATTCACACCGGATCTCTCTCATGCTCAAAGTCAAATTAACACCCTGCGGTGCCTGAAGGTCATGTGTTTCAGAAAGAACAAATAGAGTAAAGAAAAAAGGCAGCGAGCAAAATCATGAGCAGGTTACAATCCAAATAACTAGAAGGAAGGTCATACGCCCCATCAAATGAACCAAGATCAATCTTCAGCATGCAGAACATGCAACTTCAGCATTCTTTTCCTTCTCTCCAGAGATCAAAAATATACAGATACTCAGTTCCCAAAAATCTGACAACAGCCAAGAGGCAACAAAACTTCAGGTTAAGGAACTGCAAGAATCATGCTTAAGTTCTACTTCTCCTCTTTCTGTTTTCAGCTGTTGCACATCAAGACAAACATCCCAACAAACTTGCATTAACTTTTTTTTTTTTAATTTTTTTTTCAACAAGAAACAAAACCAAAGGCTATTAAATGCATACTATGAAAGCCTTTACGTTTGGAATAATAATATTTACAGTATTTATAGTGGTTAAAAGTTTAATAAAGCCTACTTTTCCTTCTCTGTAATTTTTTTTTTTGCATTTCCTGCAGTTGTTCTGGTTTTACAGTCAAAATTCTTCCTCCTTCTACAGGATTCCTCCCCACAAATTATGTAAAATGCCGACCATAATTAACACCTATTAATTTTTAATTAACCCTAAACATCGAGTAAAAAATGTTTTTCTCTTCAGGCTATCAAATTTAAACTCCGAGACATGTTGAGTCTGTCACTACTGCTGTGCTTACACATTCCACAAGCAACTAAATACCTGTAAATAGTTAAATTGCTTTAAAGCTTTAATTGGAAGAAACAGCACTTTTATAGGTACTCCAATTGCAGCAACTATTTCTTTCCATTTAAGTCAAACTAAAATTAACTAGCTATATTGCTGAAAAGGATAGTTAACAATTATAAGTTAAATTACAAAGCAGAATTATGTTTCTCTCATTATTTGATATTTTACAAATTCCTGCAATGAAGTAGAAGGAAATGTGCAGCCAAGCTGCTGAACAGATTTCAGCCTGAAATGCACATTCTTGAGATGGTGAGTCTTAGGCACCAAACTCATCCTGAATTTCCCTGGCATTTCTACTGCTTTTAGTCACGCTTTTATTATAGATTCTTCCTCATCTCTCCCCACAAGTTCTTACATGCAGTGCCCACACCTAAGACATCCTGTAGAGCTATGTAAACCATAATACAAGTAAAGCAGCCTTAAAAATTAAAACTTGTCTGCTACAGGCAAGTAAAACATAAACCTGTGTATTACAAGCAAGCACAAATAAGCTCTCAAATAGAAGTATCATTTTAAGTTTATGCATTCTCTTTACAAGGACTGGGCTTAATTAAAAGCTGACTCCCACTCCAATACTCCTGTATTACACTTTGCAGCTCCCAGACTTGCTCAGAGCTCTCTACCAGCAGAGCCCACCCAAACAGACCCCTCTACAGAGCCTGGCTCTTCGGCAGGTAACACGGGTCCCTCCAGCAGCCCTGGTCCAGCTCCAGCAGCCCTTACACCTGTTTGGGCAATGCAAGACCTTGGCTTTCTATGCATTTTTCCAGTAACTTTTTTTCTAAAAAGCAATTAACAAATTAAACCTCAATTTGTGCATAGCTGCATGTCACTGTTACATTGACAGAACAAAGAAATCTCACTCTCCAAGATAAATTTAGTTGGCAGAGTTTAAATTAACTGAAGAAGGACCTTCGGGTGTTTTACAAATATATTAGCAAGTCGGCTTTCACAAAACAGCGTATTCAAATCAAGGTGGTTTTTTGCAAGCAATCCATTCTACGAAGTCTCACATATAACCTTCCAAAATGTCATCTTGAAACTGCTCAAAATTCCCTCCACATTGCTCCTACTAAAGGCTTTTCTAGAATATCTACATTCCAACCTAAAAATCATTAATGGTCAGTATGATCCCACTTGCTCTCCGGTATCCTTTTGGTCGTATATAGTTCCTCTTTATGCCTGGTGTTTTCTCTCTCTAGCATTGCCAGGAAGTAATCACACCTAGAGTCTTCATTACAATTGTTTATGAAGTATATTGCACTGTACTCTAGGGAAATAAGAAACTACCTTCCTCATTTAACACCTGACCAAACTGGGCATAAAAAAATCCCTGGACAAACGAATTCTCACAGCTTTAAGAACGAATTAGGGTCATGTAAGGACACATCTCTGCTCACTAGCATGTGACAAGAAATAGTCCTAAGATTTGCCACTGAAAGGGAGAAGTGGAAAGATGGCACAGAACAGATTTGCATCTACCAATATTCAAATACTTTTTAATATTTCTGCTACAAAATTTACTGTTGAAATACCACTTTATGGTTTCACTAAAATATGCCTTTCTTCCCTTTCTCTGCATAAGTCACCACAGTTACTCCAATCTGCAAGCATTCCTCTTCTGATTTGGGGAATAGTTATTTTATCCCATATTTTCCTACAAGAACTGCACCTACTTCTAAAGCTTCAGTTTGTAGACACCACCACTTACCTCAAAAACCTGACAGTTTCTCTCTGACAGAACAGACAATACTCCAAACTTTAAATCCAACCTCCAAGGCAGAAACAAGTTACCTTGTTGATGCTGTAACGCTCCTGGAATCCGAGAGACTCCCTGTCATATCTAGATGCACCACAGCTGGCCTTTCATCAGGTTTCTCTGTGCCATCTTCTGGAAGTTCTTCAGACTGCTCAAGCTTTACATCTTCCTCCTCTTCTAAGAGATCATTGATCTAAAAAAGATTTAATCACAGTTAATGGCTTGAAAAATTCTTTTAAGAGGTCCAGGTGACCCCACCTGGAGTACTGCATCCAGCTCTGAAGCCCTCAGAGCAGGAAAGCCATGGAACTGTTGGAGTAGGTCCAGAGGAGGCCACAAAGATACTCCGAGGGCTGGAGCCCCTCTGCTGTGAGGACAGGCTGAGAAAGTTGAGGTTGTTCAGCCTGAAGAAGAGAAAGCTCTGAGGAGACCTTACTGCAGCCTTTCAGTACTTAAAGGGGGCTTATAAGAAAGATGGAGACGAACTTTTTAGCAGTCTGCTGTGACAAGACAAGGGGTAATGGCTTTAAACTAAGAGAGGGCAGATTTAGACTAGATAAAAGGAAGAAATTTTTCACAAAGAGTGGTGAAACACTGGCCCAGCTTGCTCAAAGAGGTGGTAGATGCCCCATCCCTGGAAATATTCAAGGTTAGGTTGGATGGGGCTCTGAGCAACCTGAAGATGTCCCTGCTCACTGCAGGGGGGTTGGACCAGACAACCTTTACAGGTTCCTTCTGACCCAAACTATTCTATGATTCTAGAAGAGCACAAGAGGTATAAAAACAACATATGTGTAAGAGGAAAATATTTTTCAATTTTAGAAAAAAAGGCACACTCGACTTGCTTTTACCTAAAGTCCTACATTCCACATCACTAAAAAGCTACATTTTCCCTCTGTAATTGCAAGAGGATGTGCCAGTGAAGCAAGGGCAAGCCCACCCACAGTTGGCTTCCAGTGGGGCCGTGCCCAGTGGGGACAGTGGCTCTTCTGTACTCCTCCTGCATCAGCCAGGAAGGAAGCAGGACCCAACAGAAGTGCACTGTTGACATCTGGTGGAGACACCACGAAATTAAAGGGACATCCCAACAGGCCTCAAATTTAGAGGTGAAAAAAAAACAAAACAAAACCAAAACACACCACCCTGACTGTTATGCTTGGGAAAGCCTTTTGCTAAAACATATCATGACCCACAGACAAGTCAGTAATTTTAAAGCACAAGAGTATAGATCAACTAACTGTACTTTAAAGAGCAGCCATCCCAACCTAGGATGACACTCCTCAGCCTCAGGTTGCAAAAGTTTCAGCCCAGCTTTATTTAACAGCTTCCCGCATGCAGCAGGGCTGTGTCAGTTCTCAGTGCTAGACATATTCCTGCAAAGAGCTCAGGAGACAGCAAACATTGCAAAGCTGCAGTGCTTTGCTGGAAGAGCCAGCAGAGCAGAAGCTGCTCAATCCAGAACTTGCTGCCCACGCTTGGCAGACCAGCCCCATGGGTGAGGTGTCTGCTGTAGTGAAGAGGAAGCAATCAGCTGCCCTAGTACTTGCCTTACTTGTCTCGCCAGAGGGGGTGTTCATGGGATAGTTTGGCTTTAAAAATTCAATACTTCTTGTTACTTTCCCTAGCAACTGCTGATTATTTACCCTTTTTCCTCTTTAAAGAAAAAAACATCATTTGTTAAGCCAAAAATTTGTCATGAGGAAAGGCATAAGAGTGATTGATAATCGATACCACGGACAGGTGAATCTGGCAATCCTGACATTTGAATGCTAGGACCCAGAGCTTTTCTGTTCTACTCAACTTTGTTTCTCTTATTTCAACACTTTTCCCCACTAATGTCAAGATGATATTTTTAAGTTTTAGAATCAGAAACACCACCCAAAAATTTTGGCGTAGGGAACCACCACTGGTATCATCATCAGCAGAGCGCGAGACCCTGCATGTTTCTGTAAGACACACCTAGAAATATTATTGACCAAGACCAACAACAGTGTGGTGCTGCATTCACTTAAAAAACAGTTCTCCTTTCCTAAAAAGGGAATTAAAAAGCTATACTGTTTATATAGCATAACAGCATCTGTGTTGGGCAGGATATCATTGTTGGTTTAGCTCTTATGTGTTTTTCTATATAGCATAGCAATACTTACTGCAAAGCAACAATTTTACAAGCATATCTATGTTAAGAAAATGCATTTAAGGAAATATCAGGTTTTATCATTTTGCAAGAAACTACCCAAAGGCATACTAAAGAAAAGCATATTTCAACTTATCTTTCATAAACATAAATGTGTAAAACAGTTACTTAAGTGATAACATACAGCCATTTAAAATATTCTTACCTGCTCAGTGATTGAGCTTAAATCATTAGTAGATGAAAAATCTTCCTCTTCATTTTCAAAGAATTCATAGTAGTTCTCCAGAAGTCCCGCCATTATTCTGCTAACTATTTCTTGTTCTTTCAGATCCTCCACATCTGTGTAAATGCTAAAGAATTCAACACTGTTTTAGTTTAAAAGTCTAAATCCAACTGTTTCCCCAAAGAACTCCTGTGGATGGCTTCTGTGACTTCACACCATTATTCCCAATCCACTCTGAACACACAGACCTTTAAGCGTTCCTTCACATTCCTGCATTATAAATGGTTCTACTAGTTTATATTTAAAAGTGATGAAGTAACAACTATTCAGTCAATTAAATCTTCATGAGGAATGTTTATAATTCAAGTGTTTTCCTGTAGAGAGAAAACCCCAGTACACATTGTACTTTAACAGTGATCTTCCAGCACTGCTTTCTTGCTGCAAATAGTAATCTTATACGCTATCTCTAAAAAATTTGAACCTCAGTATAATTACAGCAATGCAACATCAAATCAGCAGTTTCTAACACCGTAACTCATAGACAAGCTGTTGTTTAAATCCAAGCAAAAATTGTAAGACAAAACTGGGGTGAGGGGGTGGAAGGAACAGAAACGAAAGACATTGCCCAAAATGTATTGTGTACTTACTGCTGTTACTCATGGACTAGGAAAGACTTTATAGACTTCAGATCTACACCATCAAAGTCACATAAAAACACTGTATGAACTTTTATAACCAACTTACTGAAAAACATCCGGGCCAAAGACTGCAGCTAAAGAACTTGCTGACCAAATTTCTTCATGATGTGATGCTACATTAGCTAAAAATTTACACAGAAACTTTAACAAACTGTAATTAACAGGTGGAAGCTGCTGCAAGAGGAACCTCAACTTTCTTCCAAATTCATCTTCATTATTATAATCTGAAAAAGATAACAAAAATATTTTAATCACAAAAAGTAAAATATCTGCTTTTTCACATTTGATATTGATCAACTTTTTGACTTTGATAACAATTACTTACTTCTGAAGTACAACTAATCTGGTCAGACCACAGCCAAAAATGTCAGAATTTGACTTGCACTTGTTTGGTCTAAGGTTTTCATACTAAATTTCTCTATGGAAAAAGGACACACACCACCCCCAAACCCAAAACCTGAAGTATCCAGCCCACGAATCTGAAGACCATTAATAGCGGTAGTACTTCGTAACAATCCATCTGTCCCCGCTTCTCATCTTCTCATTTCAGTTTCTGGATTAGTCTCTTCCTCTCTGATCTTTCCAAGAGAGGCCAATAACTCATTTCCTATTCCATCACTTTTCTTCAATGATGTCAGAGGTTTGGAGGGGTGGTGAAGAGGTGGGGGAACAGAGCAGAAAAAAAAAAAACCTCCCCAGTCAACTCCATAGCAGAGTACCATCGGGTTACTTTCCCTAATGATAAATTAAATTTAATTTCTTCTATGAAGCAGAAATTGATAAGCTAAACCAATGAGTTCCACCATATTTTCCTCTGCAAGGCCAATCAGTAGTTTTCAGCACGTTTTCCCCAATTAATGCTCGCTCATGTTTCTGATTACATAGGGATAGCTCCTCCATACCCTTTCACTTACCACTTTAATATAACAATTGCTTTGCAGAAGAGCTCGAGATAGCAACAGCTCAAGAGATAGTGAACCAACTTAAAATCTAGTTAAAATTTTCTGCATTTCAGATGAGCTAATCACTTTGTCACTTTTTCCCATTCTCTACTCTACTTCCTTTTGTAATACTTACCTAATGAATACAAGCAACCTCAATGCAACCATCCTAACACATATTTAGCTTGAAGCCTGCCGATTCAATTCCAGACCCAAAAAAGGATCACCATAAAGCTTCCTTTTTCTCACCCTACATCTAATTATATCCTTTGTCTCCCTACAAATCTTGTTTGCTATGTTATCAGTCTTACAGGCAACAAGGTTCAAATAGTTTATAATTGTCAGTATCTAATACAGAAATTCCATATAAAAGAAATGTCAGGAAAGGAAAATAGGAGAAAAAAAAAGTATACTAACAGACCTCCCCTTCTTTCTCAGACATTTGAAAACTCTTCTGAGATTAGTTAGAAAAGGAAAAGGATGTTTGAAGATGATGAGCATCAGCCTCTCTAAGATGAGAGGAGCTGAGACATCCTGGTCTTTAATACCAAATCAAAGAAGCGAGTAAATTCCCTGTTGAATATGTACACTAACACTGAACATTAACTGTGCAGGACTTCATTTGCTCAGTCAACACCTACAGGATTTGAACACGGGTAACCAGCCACAGAAAAATAGTTTTTTCAATATAGCAACACAGTAAAACGAATACATCATTGTTAGTTTTTACTCTGGAAAGGCATATAGGAAAGAGAACGGCAAAATAGAACCTAAAAAAATACTGTCACAAAGTAGACCTTCAAAAAGAAAGCAAGCAAGAGAGAGAGGTGATGGTCAGACCACCACACACATACACATCTAAATGTTTTGTCTAACCAATCTGTCCTAAAATTTAGGTCCTAAACAACAGCCAGAAACCTGAAGTGAGGACATTCTTATCTGTAACTGAAGTCCTCTGACACTAAACCATGGATACAAACTTCTGAGACACATGGCTTAGTGCATTGGGATCAAATTCACACTTTACTATTACTAGGCCTGCACAGAATGAGCCTCAAAAGATGAATATAGTTATATGACAAAGTGTGGTCTAAAGTTGTTTTGAGAACTAAGCTTAACCTAACGATACGGAAGGTCTGCTAAAGAGGGAAATAGCAGAAGTAACATGGATCCAAAATTATTACCACCTTCTGCATTTCTGTAAGCAATTCCTCTCCCTAAAATGCAGTTGATATTGTAATTCTGGAAACCAGCATAGATACGTCTAGCCCACAGTCAAAATATCAAAAGTCAAAACCCGAGTAGAGGAAACCGAAACTCTAATTTTAGTATCAGGAAACATCATTTAAAGGTTTATGTGCTTTGATTTCCTTGGTACAGATAAAGTGAGTTCAGAAAGATTTAAAGATATTTTACACTTTAAAAGACAGTAAGGACAATAAGCTGCAAGTTTAAGGGAAGTTTCTCTCCATATTTAACAAAAAGGAACTAGATGGGGACTTAGATGCTGAAGAGCAGCTCTTTCCCCAAAACAACCCATATGTAAATCCTTCCACAGTTATCTATTCAAAGATGGAAAATCCCCAACTTCACGCTATATTTTGCAAGTAGTAGAAGAGAATTGCACTGTCACACCAACAGATTATACCCGAGTTCCATTTCCAGTCCTGATAAATAACACTGCAAATCATGGTGCCCAGCAGTATTAGCTGAACAACCTGCAGCATTTGCATTACTGTCTTAACAATCCTTTTATTATTTATTATCTTTTTCATAAGGAAAAAAAAAAAACCACAAACAAGCAAACAATAGTTTACCACCTACTTAGGTCCAATGAACCATGACATTAGCAACAGAAACCAAACAGCAGATATATCACTAATGAAATTCCATGTCCACTTCAGTTTCTCATTACTGCACAGGACAAACAAACAAACAGAACTTCAGCCTTGTAACAAGTTTCTCTGGTCAGTAGATTCCAAATATTGTTTCCAGCACAAGCCTATTTAGTGCCTCACACATCAGTGCTCGGATACCCACCCCATATTCAAAGTTTCAGGATACACAGGCTACAAGGAAGGAAAATGAAGCAGCTTCAGGCTGCTGCAGATGACCCTCCAGCTCAGAGCTCAGTAAATGTAGTGTAACGGCATATGAAATCTGTGCTCTCTACTCACTGTCCTACAAAGTGATTCCCACTCTGAACAAACAGGACTGTAACGAGCATTATCAAGTTCTTATCAGGAATAAACTCAACAACAGAAAATTAAATCAAACAAAAATGTGCATCTTACAAAGCAAAACAAACCCAGCACTTGAATAAAAGTACAAACTGACACTGGAAAATGAGTAACGCTCCCGCAGAGCGACAACCAGCAGAACTGTCAGTTTTGCCACCGGGTGCACAACTTCAACATCAACTAACCCTTCAAGGACATTACTACTGTAGTGCTGCAAGACAAGTGTTTTTAGTCAAGTTATGATTCAACTCCAACACCACTGAACACAGCAGAGGCAAAAAGCCCCAGGAGAGAAGACACAGATCGGCAAGTTGGGAATCAGTAAAGAAATTACTGTGCCAACACATGGGTGTTAATTTGAAAGGGCAAGGTTTTCCAGTATATGACAAAACGTACTTAGCCACAATATGCTGATGACAGGGGGTTTTGTCCTCCTACAAATGAATTTTAAACTGAAAAAAATCCACAGTGGGAAAGCAAATATGACATAAGTACAGGGTTTGAGAACTCTCCTCTAGTACACAAAAGCTCTAAGTGCCATGGAAACATAGGCAGAGTAAGTGAAATTCAGAGGAAATAAACCAAAAGCATCCCCTAGCACTTTTAGAGCATCAGTGGCTGGAATCTGTCAAATAACTTTGATTCCAGTGGTTTTGACCAGTGTCCCAGTATTCACACACAAGAACATGGAATATTCAGAACTAATCAGCATATGTAGCACCTTCACTATTTTCTTGCATGATGGCTAAACTGTGTCTTTGAATCCAGCCTGAGTTTCCTAAAAAAAGACCTATTTATTTGGGGTTTGAGCTAAGAAAGGTGTATTTGAATGCTTCCTGATGCACACATTATTACACAAAACACCAGAGAAACCCTAGTGCCATTACAAATTTCAATTTAATGTTGTTTCTTACTCTTAAAATAATAAAATTAAGACAGTGAATCAAAAATAATTATTACCTTGAGAAAGTTGCATCAAATGTATGTGCAAACTGCCTGGGATAACTGGCTCTGGAAGTTCTTGAAGAAAAAATCTAAGAAGGCTAATAGCTGAGGGTACATCTGCTTCTTTAACCAGGTCCACATCTTCTCCATTATCGTATCGTTGCCGAAGCCACTCCACTGTCTCAGCGTTCCCATTGACTTGAAAAAGTCCTTCTTGTTCCAGACCCCCTGAGTTAGAAGGAAGTTGCAGAAATAAACTTTTAGGTCTAGCATGGACATATCAGAAAATACTGATAATCAGATATGCATAATTCACATACTGAATGTTTTTCTGCACAACAGTTTTGCAAGACTTCCAGCAGTCCTTTTCCCAGCAAACACATTCTTATTAATGTATCGTTAGCTGGGCATAAGGTAAATGTTAGCAAGTACCTAAATCACACAATTTCCTATGAAGTACCCTGCTTAGCTGACTGCATTAGTGTTAGCTAGAAAACAGTGATAAACATAACAGGAGGAGTAAAGAAAGGAAGTGTGTCTTACTGAAGAAAAAAAAAAAAAAAACACCCAAATCACAACCAATTAAATGTAAGTACTTCAGAAAACAAATGCTCTTCAAAAACCACAATCCATTCAGTAAGAATAACAGCTAAATATATTATTTAAAATACAGCAAGATAATACATACCATGTTCCTCAATATAGTCCACAACATGGCGGACTATGAATGGAACCTCATTGTCTGGTTGCCCTTCTTGCTGCAGCTCATCAAGTGGAATTCCAAATATTTTGTTAGCAAGAACAGAGTTGCAGTTACTCAAGGAAGGGGAGGAGCTCTTCCTCATATCTTTTTGCAGCCAAAAATCAAAGCTGTCTGTTCTGTCAAATAAGAGGAATTAAAAACAAAAACCATACTTAAGTGTACACTGTTGAACGTATCAATCTGTAACACAACATACATTAATTACCTAATGCAAATACTCTCCGGTCTGTCTCAATCAGTTCACTGATTTAATGAAGTTCTGTAATAATTCCAAAAACAGCTATAATGACTGTTACCGAGGTGTTCTGTTCAATCCTCAATAGAGTCCAATAAGAACACATATAGCAGAAAAGTAAAGTCATAAAATTCTAGTTACAACATTGTTACTGAAATTCTAAGGTAGGGCAAGGGAGAGCAAGATTCTTCAGTACATTTTCCCACAGCATTTATCAGCCAGACTTTGAAAATCCAACACAAAAGCCTCTCCAGAGGAAATGAAACTAGTGGATCATATCAAACCAAACCCCCAGGTTTTAGCTGCATGAAATTATGAAGTATTTTGCGATATACAACCGCACTGCAATCAACTTCTGATATATTTGGCATTTTCTGGTCTACACGATAAAGCTTTCAACACCTGCATCAAATTAAAAATTTACTGAACCCAAAACCCCCAAAACTGGTTTCTAGATGCTCAGTGATACCATTCTTCCTATTATGCGGAAGCTCAAGCTTTACTTGCAAGTCTTTGCTTGATACAGGATCTAGATTACCAAAGTCAGGGTAAGTCACTTAATTAAACTGTTATCCTGTCAAAACCAAAATATTTCTTCTAGCAAAGAAAAAAAAGGCTTTTCAAAATAAATAATAATAAAAAAAAAATATACTTGCTTAAATGCAAGCAATCACTTTCATAGAGGATGGCACACAGAACATGAAGTACATGCTGTTAGTCAAAGCACTGCGACCACAGATAATTTCCTGGTTACTAATGGATCGATGAATTCAAATAGATTAGAGATACTGAAATCCATACTTCCTTTTTTTTTTCCCAGCCCAAGTAAAGTAGCTTAAGAAACCTACCTCAGAGTACTTAAACAGCCGAGTTTGAAAAACGTTTTCTGCGCCAGCTGCCCTCACTGACCAAGCATTCTTTTGTCATTTATGGTTGTTTAAGATTATGGCAAAAGATCAGCCTGTAGTTCCTCATTGAAGAATAGCAGAACTCGATCAGTACTTCAGCAGTTAATCTGAAAATAAGGAAAATATTATTAGACCATAAAGTTTTCAAGTTTTAAACTCAGTCACAAGTCTAAACATTACATTTGAGGAATTCTCCTTGTGAAATCATCAATTTCTTGTTCTGAACAAGAAAGCATGAAGACCATGTTAGTGTGGTTCATGGGAGAGCATGCAAAAAAAGCAAACGCCCTTTTTCACTTAGGAGTTAACCAAACTTAAAGCAACAGTTAGCATGGGACACCTAAGCCTTAACAATTAAGAAATAATTTTCAGACTCAATCATTCTTCTTCCAAAGAATTATGAAGGACTAAGCAGGTTAGACAGAAGTGGTTTCTAGAACCTACAATACTAAACTATTTAACGGCTATAAAATCTTTAGAAGGATCTCAGGCACTGGCTGAAACACACCATCTTTAAATGGCACAACAAAACCCAAGTCCTAACTAAGGAACACAGAGAGTCAACCAGTTTTTAGTGGTACAGAACATCTTTTCTGGTAAGTTGGTTATGTGTCCTAACTGCCAGTTCAAAGTCCAAGTGATCATCAGATCCGGATACAGGAAGCAACTAGGACCTAGATTCCCTAGAACCACCCACATTTTTGCCAACCTTTAGAATCACAATTACCTGGACGCTTTTTTTGTTCTCAGTTCTCAATATAGCTACAGACCATACCAAAAGCCTTTTTGGTTTTCTGAGGTAGTAAAAATTTAAATTGCAGTTTCATGACACAGTGGAGCTGATTTAATGTGCAGATACAGTCAAAGGGTCATCTCAGTCCCTTGACCTTACCCATTACCTGTTCTAATTAAACTCAAGAACTGTAACTGAGCAAAAACTAGCTTGCAACACACACAGACACACACAAAGACAACACACATCACCAGAACTAGACAATAAAAAGGCTTTTCTTGACTTTAAAGTATACACACTGAAACCTTCTGTTTCATAATTTGAGATCGATATGAGAATTCAGCTGACAGACTTGAAGAAAGTGCCTTCCCCCAGTTTGTTCCCCCACACTGGCTTCTACTTCTATTCCACAGAATATCAGAACAAATCAACTTCATCTTCACTTTCAAAGTCCTGACAACATAATAGTCTCATTTCAGTACCAAAATGCTAGTCCATTCATTAGCCTATGAATCCAGAGTCCTTCCAATAGTTTGAATAAATAACATTTTCCTGCTTCCAATGCTCCCTGAACTGCACTCATCATGCGTTAAGGGAGCTGGCCATAAGCTCTAGACAAGACTGCTTCATCTGCCTCAAAGTTTTCTTGCATTGAGGCCTAGAGGAAGAACGCTTACAAGTATTTATATCTTTGCCTACTGATGTAAGCAATGCTGACCAACATTATTTCCTGTTCTTGGTCATCTGTCGCTATCTGTTGTCTTGTATTACTCACAGGCTGTAAATCTGTTATATGTCTCACACAGGTGGATCCTGGTCTGAGATCAGGACTCCAGATAAGCTGACAACAGAAAATAAAGGGTTATATTCCAGTCAACAGGCTTTACTTTTTTACTTTTTTTTTTTTTAAGCCAATAACATTCAAATGTTATGTATTCTTGGTTACTAGAAGATGCTGTCAGATTTCAACAGTGAAGGAGTTGCAAATCATGACTCTCCTATAATTTATGATGACACTGCCCAGCTATTTTTCTTATTATTTTGGTACATTAAGTGATTGTCAGCATAATCTTTGCACACAGGTAGATTTTAATCAAACCCAATATATCATGCCATTTTTGAAATATGAAGATCCATACAGTCTATTTTCTTAAGTTCTACCAAAGTCAATCTATCCACAAGGAACCAGAAAGACTCATGTTAGCCGTGTGGGGTTAACGGAGCTGGGGAAAAAAAATAAAATCTTTGCTGGATCTGCCACAATGCTTCAGGCTGCTTTGCTAAAACAAACAAACAAACCTTCAAAACAAACAGCACGTAATAAAAAGAGCAAATTAGAAGCAACCACTTATTTATAATTCGGCACTAAGTGAACAATCTTGAGGTCCAGCTTTCTTAGCAAAGATAACTTTGGGCTTAGTTATCCAACATAAAAGCACTGCCATTTTTACCAGGTACTGCAGACAAATAAATTACCTGAATATTCATTTCATTCAGGAGACATGAAAAAAAATGAAAAAGATAGACTTCTATTTTAACTAGCTTGGCAATGTACCAATGAAGCTGAAACAGCCTGGCTGTCTCATTGTTAGGACAAAACCGGATTTACAACCCAAGTTTATGCTTTAAACAAAGCTTAAATGGCTTATCATCACCTAGAAGAATTAGTGAAAGCCTAATTTTCACCCTTTCAGCTTCATACATTGTTATATACACACACTTCAATATATAGTTATATGCACCACTTTCCTTTTAGAGCATTTAAGTCTCTTGCCTTTTAGTACAGGTTTTGGTGTAATCTTCACAGGCTGTGATACAATGCATCTGGTATTTGCCAAGTCTAGAAAAAGCTAGAAAATTGAAAAAGTTATCTGACTTCCAGCAAGTTTCATTTACTGTTATTTCCAATGTCATAAAACGGAAGGGTAGGCTCAGAAACTGTTAATAATTAAATATTATAACTCCACTTTCTATATTGATCAACAGCTTTCCCACTTGTCCTCCCTTGACTCAGGATGTACACCACATCAATGCAGACACCGAGGAAAACTGGGACAAGATTTGTAACCTTTAGAATTATTTCCAGAGTCTTTTACAAATATGAAGCAATGCCATGGCAGTTTGGGTTTTTTAATTTTTGTTTTTTTAGTCATGATCAAACACCTTGGAAAACACAAGCTGATCTATTCAGTCAACTAATCCTACTTCTGTTCATATTATCCTGACCCTTTTGAACATGTGCCCCTCACAACCTATCAAGAGAAAGACAATAATTTAAAAAAAAAAACCAAACAAACCAACACACAGAAAAACCAACCCAACTAGTTTAGGCTTTATTATAAGTATTCTGGTTGTATCTTTCTCACTTACCCCCCTTCCCTTGTTACTACAAACATTTACCAAGATCTCCTAAGCTACAAAAATGTTCGACAAAACAACACAAAGCTAAAAATACACATTATTGTGATCACATATTTCACAAGCAGCTGAAAAAAACCATACTATGTCCTATGCAACATCTTGAACCCAAGCATTTTAAATGAGGGTAAAACACCGAGTTTCATTCTGTACTGGGTATTTCAGTGCTCTCATTTGTTATTTAAGAAAAAAAAAAAAATCTAGTTTCTGGGGTTTTGTTTTTAAATAAGGCAAGTACTTCACAGAGTCTGCTGGGAAAACAGCCCCACAAGTTTCATTTTGCCACCATAATAGCATTCACTTATCTTGGCAACTAAAGAGGTATTCACACCCACATATGAAATGCCACTAAAGAAAACACAGAATACATGGCTAACTGCTAATATTTGAGGAATACATACAGAAGTTTAGACTTAAATTTAGTTCAGCTTTTACATTACTGGCTCGACTACAAATACACGCGTGTCATTTTAAATTAAAGTCCTCAGGGCTCCACCACCTTTCCTTAAAACAAAGGAATGAAACAAGTAAAAATAAAAGAAACAAAAAAGGCTACAAACTGAAACTGCGCCATAGGAATGAAAACATTAATTCTGCATGTCAAATTTCTGCCACAAGTCTCCACTATTTAAAACAAGCAAATAAAATAAGTGCTTATCTTACAAGAAATTCACGTCATCTGTGAAGCCAAAAGTGACTGCCATTCCCCTCGATTTTTAATATATTATTTTGTGGGATTAGCAGACATCATCAGTGATTTTTTTGGTAACACATGAAAAGTACAACCTAAACATAAGATTTTTAGATAAGAAAAAAAAATGTTATAGGGCAACAAAACTTCTTCTCTCTACTTCTTAGGAAATACATCTCAAGTTTAGAGTCTGGCTGTTTCAGTCGGCAGTGCTGTTCTGTGAGCCACCCACATGCCTGCACACAGGGTCCTCGCAGAACACGTACACATCCTCCAGTACAAAGAGGATCAATGCTCATTTTAAGCAGGTTAATTTACAAATAGAATTCCACAAAAACATTAAGGTGTCCCCAAGTTTTTAATTTCTTACTCTATATTTGATAAATAAAAAGAATGTATTATGTTACTTATATGACTGACTTATATAACTGGACAAAAATCTGTGATGTTCCTCTGGATCAATATGGTAAACATACTTTTAAAAACAAATTAAAAATCAATTTTTTTAGCTAAGTTTGAAATGTTCAAAAGTTATAACAGATCTTAGGACTTTCAAAACGATGGCTTAAACTTATGCCACAGATTCCAACTTGACTCACAGAAACTCTCCTCGTGGGATGACACCACCCAGAGCTGCTGCCAGGTGTGAGGGTGAGCAGGAAGGTTTGCCTGGGAAACTTTTGTGTCCCAGCTCGCTGGAGAACACGTAGCCCCATTTGGCAGCTGCTGTACTACACGTTATTTAATTTTATGTTTTTAAAAAATGGCAACCAGCACTCTGCTCTTCAGTTGTATCGAGATAAGAAGAAATGGATTTTTTAATTTTTTGATGTAATGTCATGATCATAACAACTGAAACTAACTGATGATTTTTATGCCATTTGTATACTCAAATTACAGTTAGCGTTCCCAACTGATGAAATGCTTTGGGGCAGAAGATCCTTTGCTCAGCTAATTTTCAGCTTTTGTTCAGCTAACAAGTAAAAATAGAGTATTTTGCTCATTTCAGTTAATCCAATCAAAACCTAAAAGATGGCCAGGTTGGGGCAGTAGACATAGCTTAGAAGAAAATAAAAAAAAAAAAAGAAAAACTGGAAAAACCCACAGCCCAAGATTTAAGCAAACACACAGAACACTACCATGCACAGAACACTACCACAAACTCAGGACACAGAAAAGGACAAACGATACTTGTCTCAGGAGCATAGTTAAAAGCAGGCAGAGCTGCACAAGTGCTTGAATACGAAGAGACTCCATGTAAAAAGAGTAATCAAGTTTAAAGCTACATTTAAGTACTCATTAATATATTTGAGCAGTCAAAACAAAAATTATTTAAAAAAAGAAGTTTTAAAACCAGCAAGATTAGTTTAAAATAGATTCTTATAGCAAGATTTCCTCTTTTTGACTATCAGTGAAATCATCGACTGAAAGCTATTTTAGTCCAAAGCCTGGATTAGCAAATCAGACAATTGGTCTCAGTTATTATTTTAAATTTCACAAGTTGGCCTTGAGAATACATTCCCCTTTCCCACAAAGGCATAATATTTTAAGATAAGCATAACTTCAGAATTTAACTTTCAATGTTGAAGGAAACCATGTTAGAATATACGTCTTTTCAAGCCGATGCAACTTTCCTGCTCCCCTTCTTTTTAAGTACAGTTATTAACTCTTCACTGACACATTTGCTTTCTGGTTAAATAGGAATCAAAAAGAAACAACCCCATTGCAGTTTTGCATACAACCACAAAATGTGTCAGAAGAAGATGCAGCTCTTCAATTAATAAGCTGACTAGTTGCATGTATGTCTTTTCATGTGTACTCTCACACACACGACCTTAATTAAACTAGCTGAAATTCTCCCATCATCTGCCACTAGCACTTCTGATCGCCTCAGAAAATACCCAACTGACAAAATACTGGTTATACTGACAAAGCAAATAAAAGCACAAAAAACCACACAACACCAGATTTAGTAGAATGCAGTTGTAATGCAATTTTTGTTTCCTGGAAATGCAGTAGCAAGCCTTCTAATTTACAAATTGGAACAATTCAAATTAATCCTTAATGTCCTTACCATGGAAGAAAACAACAGAACAACTCAAGAAAGCTCCTCTGAAAAAAGATATTACTAAAATTGATAGAATTTAGGGGTTTTATTTTTAAAAATCTACAAGCCAAGAAATCACAGTATTGATTAGTATTTATTTTCCAGTCAATTAAAGTTCAGCCTACAGTTTCAGCTGACAGAACCTGATTCACTTTCTCTGAAAAAGCCTATCATTAAATACAGATCTTCATGACAGGCACATCCTATCTGCCTCTGCACGGGAGGCAGAAAAGTGGACAGGCTTTAGTTAGACTAAACACAAAATTTAGGGGAAAAAAAAAAAAAAAAAACCTACACAAGTTCAAATTTTAAGAAGCAAATTAAGCATTTAGCACCTGTATTGCAATAACATTAGTAAAGCCTCAAATACAGTGACTGATTTAAGCACCGTTCAAAAAAATGCTACATTTTAAAAAGAGCAAGCCGAGACATCGCCAAAATGTTAGTTGATTTTCAAGTGTTTTGATAAGCAAAGATAACATTTTATATTCACTTACTAGATAAAATCTAAAGGCTTTTTAACAGCTTTACAGCAACTCATAATCCTTCTACGCCTATATTGTAGCAAGAGGAATTAAATAAAACCATCAGCGATACCAGAAAAGAGTAGATGTTTGCTCGCTGCTTCACACCCACCACTGAACGCTGCCAGATTTGCTCTCAGCTGCTGCTGCCAATGCACATGTGCAGAATTATAAAGAAACTTCCTGCTCGCACAGATCCCATCACATTCTTAACAACAGTAGTTAATAAATAAAAAGGCTTTTGTATCTTGTGTAACGGCTAATTATATTCATCCTACTTGCCTCCCCCCAAAGTCAAGCTGTACTCCACCAGCCACACACGTATAATTGCCACTACAGCAGATAACACAGAACTGAAGTGCAATGGCATTACAAAAGTACAGGAAGGTAACAGACGGGAAGAAATTATCAGTAAAACTATGCAACTTGAGAGGTTCATGTTATAAAACCAAAGCAGCTTAACAATTGTCACTGCTGTTAAGACAGACTTTGGAACAGAAGTCAAGCTACCTCAGAGACACCAAAAAAAGCAAACTATAAATATATAATGCACTTAATTTATTATACATAAGTTATCCTATTACATACATTTATCATCAGCTTGTTTCTCCCCCCCAGCCCCCAAAACAGGTAAGCAGAAACACACACTAGAACTCAACACATTACAAAATATAACAAATAACCCATTTGCTATAGAAACACTGCCTCTGACATAACGATGGCCACGTGCCACCAAAATAAAGGACAGTCTTAGTATCCCACTGAAGGAGTAAAGACATTTCAATGAAGAATTCAATTCTGTAGTAATGACTCTTTGAATTACAGGGGAAGGGGAGGGAGAAAAGAAAAAAAAAACACAAAAGAAAAGAGAGAGGACTGCTAATGAGGTCTCCTCCACAACCAGTTCTTGTCACAACTTGATCATGACCAAATTTGAAGATACCACCAGAAATCACAAGGTTAGAGATTACATTGCAGATTCAAATTAATTAACCTGATTACATTAAAAGAGTGACAAGACAACAAAAGATTTAATGAAATGTGAAATTCAGCAAAAAGGAGGAAAAACCTTTCAAATATCCACACTTAAGAAAAAATAGAATATAAAGGAAGAAAGAATCACATTCATAAGATTCCAGCTCTCATCTTTTCAATTTTGTCCAAGTATTATTATCCTACACAGCTGAGCACAACTTTAAATCCTGAACACGCTGCAGGGAACACTGAAGAGAAGAGAGGGATGAAGAGAGCAACGAGCAAGGCTGGAGCCTGGACAATCAATGAAGGGTTCCCACCAGATATTCTGTTCTGATCGAGCAGCTGCCCCACCCAAATGTTCAGATAGTGAAGAAAATAAACCATTTAAACCTCTCAATATAAAAAAAGCCTCCGCAACCATGGTCTTTGTTTGACATAAAACATAATGCACACAAACATAATGCAGTATCTTTATTTTAAGCTCAAGTTTGTCATATCTTTCTTCTTTAAAGACAAATAGGCAGGATAAAATTTCACATATTCACAGGTGAGAGACTATAAAAGCAGAATTGTTTGTTGCTACCACAATAGAACTATTCATTTCACTGTAATCAGAATATAGTCCCCTATGCAGCTGCAAAATATTACCCATTTCTTGTACTGAATGACTCCACCCATACTTTGCAAACATAACAGGTTTTCAGCACCACAATCACCTTCTAAACTATGTTTTTTGAGACTTCAAAACAAATCAGCTCTACACACAAAAAACAAAATAGGAGCCCAGTAGAACACACAGTAACAAATACATTATTTTTTAGGCTGTTAGAGTACACAGAATTCATCTGAATGGACTGAACCTTCACAAACGCCAACGGTTGGCTATGAAGCCAGTACAAAACTACAAAGCCAAATGTGAATTTACTAAAGCCTTGAGACAGCTTGCTATTATTCTCAAACAAAGTTTTTGCCAGTAAAATGTATAACTTTCAGAAAATAATACAATCAGCAAGAAACTCAAAAATTAATTGCCCAGTTTTGACTAACTTTCCAGGGGGCAATGCAAAATTCTTGTACTCTCTGTCTGAATACAATTTTCAGATGAGACATAGAGCCTCTCTGCTGAATAACTGATATATCTGCCACTTCTAAAAACCGCATAACAAGTAACAAACCTCCTCCTTTCAGAGCCCTTCATAGAGGAATATTCCTTCAATTCTGTATCTCCTCCTCAGTTGTTTTGGATAAAGTGTTATTTTTTTTGATTCCTAAGTAACAGTCCTAACATCTGAAATCATTAATAAACATATAACTGTGTCTGCAATACAAGAATAAAAGTTAAAAGGTTCATCATCTTTCATGGTCACAGATCCAAACACTGAATTGCCCTGCAAGATGTCAATTCATATTCACATCAATGGCTACTAGATTTTTGGCAACAAAAAATAATGTGGTTTTACACATAGAATTTAAGGACAACTTGAAGGTATTCTCTTACTGACATCACTTCCTCTTCCTTAGAGCTGCAGCTTCTGGAAGGGGGGGTAAGAAAGGGGGAACTAAAACACCAATCAAAAAAAAAAATCCAAACTAAAAAAATCACCTCAGACTTGGCAGGATTCACTCACTTTCTAATGACCCCTAGAAAAGGGCATCGCTGCCAAGCTATAAACATTTGAGCAGAGATCAAAAGATTGATTGATTATTTGAAAAGGGGAAAACCACCTCAAAAAGCCTTCACACACAGAAAGCAGTGGGTTCACGAAACTTACTGTCTGTTCTAAATGCATGGATTATTTCTTCAGCCTCACCTGCTTTTGCAAACACACCGTTATGTACATTAAAAAGAAAAGCTTCACTGCTTGCACAGGTCTCGTATTATGAGCCACACATGACAAATGTTATATTAAGTCTTTTAATGAGCTGTTAGCAGGTCCTACAATACTCCAAGCAGCGTGTACAGCAAGAGCCCAAACTAAGACTGAGCAGATAAAAACCACCACTTGCTGAACTCAGATGTTTTGACACGTTGACCATCTCAAAATTTTACAAGCATTAGAAATTATTAGGACTTCCTCCTAGTCAAATTCTTTGAATGTAAGCATGAAACACCCTACTCAATTGATTTTTCTAAAATAATACTGTAAATTTCCAGCTTGATGCTTTCCAAACATTGAGATATCTGATTCGCTGTGTAATGTTCTCAAGCCAAGGAAAGGATCCCTGTGGCCCTAGACAAAATACAGACAAAGCAGATAAAAAATAGATTCTAAACACTTTCAAATCTATGCAACAAAGAACACGTAAAGCACAACAGAAAACAAACTGGCTGACAAGACAACTGAATTTGTAATAATATAGGACAAGAAACTAGCATTTTCCTGTATTCAATTTTTTTTTATTCTGGCAAACTAAACTGCACAGAAGACAGAAAACCTTGAAAATTAAGTGCTAATCCAAGTAAACAATTTATTCCAAAGTCACATAGTAACTATTCCATCCCTGAGGACACTAAGGAATATACCTGAAAAAAAGAAACTGTTTAAGTTTTGATATAGCGTTTCTTTTTTTTTTTTTAAGAGACAAGAGTGATTAGATGGTATTTACTTCCTTAATTTGTTGCCTTTTTTTCTGACTTCAGCCTGACAGCAGTAACAAATGTTGTAAAATTTTTAAAATGCAGCCCGACCAAGGAAACAGAGAGCAAGAGAACTGTCTATTAAAAGTTGAAGTTGCAACGTTTGATTGCAGGGGTGGGGTTTTGGG
>JAHREE010000059.1:1261723-1277762 GCA_033628505.1 Tringa tobata
TGAAGAACAATCACCCCCAAACATTTCCCAAGTGTGAGCGCGCCAGAAGTAATGAAGTGCCCTTTGACAAAGAGCTAATGCATTTGGAAACACAAAATTTAGCACCCTGGAAGTAAGTTAGCATAAGTCAGTGAGGAGATGGGAGCTTACAGCAGAAGTGTTAAACGCCGTGCCTGACAGTCTGTGGTTCCCACATGCCACGTTGAAACTACAACAGCTTTTTCTGTCAAGCCGTGCCAGCAGCCATAGGTGGTGGGTTTAATAAAGCATTTAAGGAAATTTGGATTTAGTTAGTAAAAAAAATTGTCTCGGGGAAAGCTTTTCTTCCCATGAAAAACTGACAAAGAGTGTGTGAAAGGGGAAAAAATCAATCCCATTGTACTGCTATCATTTTTGAAACTTGTATTGCCAATAGCTGGGAGGGTTTTGTTTCAGGTTTTCCAGCATAGATTCTAAATTTAATCTAGAGATGCATTTATAAGACTCATTAAAAGGTTTTACATTTAGAATCCAAAAAAAGAGAGTCACAATCCCACAGAAAATTAGCCTGGTTTTAATAATATCTAAAACTATATTTTCCCTGCTAGAAGATTTGGTATGATTGGGAGGTGCCCTTCAAAAACAATAAAATGTGTACAGTCAGGGGAAACGACCTCTCCGGAGGTCTGTATTTGCTGTCAATCTGCTTCCACAGCAGATTTCTCCACTTGAACAGCTAATAAAATTTCCTCACATCAGGATGAGGTTTCCGAATTTGTATTTTGTATACATAGCTGTGTTCTTTCTGATTCATTTAGCCTCATCAACAACAATAAAGACACTGAATCAGAACAAGCTGGCAATTTTGTTGATGAAACATGGGAGAGCGTGGACTCCAGCTGGCTCTTCAGTAGATACGTTGGCCGGTTGACAGGAATAAAACTGCGAGAAACCTGACACAGAAAATACACGCAGCGAGAGGAGACAGACAGCAGAGGCAGGCAGGTAGGCAGGCAGGCGCTGCACAGCACCTGTTCTGTGGTTTTGGGTCCAAGACAGTGTCTTCCCTCCTCTGAACTGGCTCCGAGTGCACCGTTTTGTGCCAGCTTATCCTACCTCCTTCCAAACGCTTCCAGCGTTCCTCGCAGGGGGCAGACATATGCAGTCCCAGGCTGCCATTTTAGTCTTTTCTGCTTGCTTTGTGTTCTGGCTGCCTGTTTCTGAAAGGTTGAGGAGAACCTGGGAGTCCTGGTGCTTTAGCCACTTTTTCCGAGATAGTAGATATAGAGGGAAGGGAGGCAACAACTTACTGAGCGGCTGTGTGGTTACACCCTCAAAATTTACCTATTGAAGGCATCTGCTTCTTGATCACTGCTAAAAATTCTGATGGAGCGATGTGGTAGCTGTCCCCGTCCATTTTCCACTATCTTGGGGCACAGCTCAAATTTTATGGTAGCATTTTCTAATTCTCCCACTTACATGGCAGGCAGACTGTCACACAGCTCAGACACCCAGCCTGGTTTCAGCAGTCCAGACAAGACAGCGTGGAGCTCGCACAGGCTCATTGACCCACACACAGAGCAGCCCCAGCACGAGCGTGGCTGCTGGCCCATTGCCTGACACAGGACTGTCACCCCCATGTCGGGACGTGTGACAATGCACTGCCTTGCACAGTGATGAGGCCGCAGCTTGGGGCTGCTCATGAGGAGAAGGGCCCATTCCCCAGCTGCTGCACAGCTCCAGGAGCTTGGCAAAAGCGTCCCATCAGCATCTGGCTCCTTGGACCAAAGAGTGAAAGTATCATGGCATCCCTGTCTCACCAGTAAATCCACATCCAGAGCCTCACCATAAAGGGTGAGCCTTTTCCGTAGCTTAGTGTGTTATCTTACAAGTCCAGCTAAGCTGCTCAGCCTAAAAATTTTGCAGAAATTCTGCTGTTAGGTGCTCACAAAGTAACTCACTAGATCTGAAATGATTACTAGCATAATTCCCGTGTTTTCAGGAAGAGCTATTCAGTATAAGTCACAGAAGAACTGAAGCCATATTTCCTTCCTGGGTCCGCAGTGTCAGTCCTGACCTAGTATGACTTTGGAATAAATATTCTCTGAATACTTTAGTTCCCAATTAAGTCTAGTTCCAGCAACAGCCCTGCATTACTCCTCATCAGAAACTGAAGCAAATGAAAGAAAATAGCCTCATCCCAACTGTGCTCAGTGTTGTACAAGGCTTAGTACAAACTGAGCCAGAATACTCCAGAATTTAAATCTATTTTGCAATGCCGTCCTGTCCTCTGAAGGTTAATAGCCTGCCATACAATTCCTTACCTTCATACTGCGTCATACTAGAGGGAGATGGGAATCTGGTGCAAGACACTGTCTGCTGCAATATCTGTATGTTATATGCCAACAACTTTGACGGGGGGGGGGGATTACTCACTTGTCAGCAAAGTATTTGCTGTTTGGTTTAATTTTCCACCTACAAACAAATTATTTTATATACTCTTCTGGACTTGGAATTGCTCAATTTTTGTCTTGAATGGATCCGATTGACACCTTGCAAAAATATTGACAAACATGAATCCTTTCAACACCAAAGAAGAATTAAAAAAGGTAGCACTTCCCAGCTGGCTGCTCTGCAAAATACTTTCATTTCCCCCATATTTCTTCTAGAAACAGAGACATGTCCCCAAACTGAATCTTTGCTTTGTTCTTACAAAATCTTCCATCAGACATTTTGTTTCAGAATCCCCAACACAAGACACTTGGCCACATTGGACACCAGTAATTCCCCATGGCAGTTCTCAAATCAGCAATAATCCAGTTCTGACTCACAGTGTCCAAAAGGGCACCTAAGAATCAAAGTCCATTTTTGAAGCTTTCCCCTGTATTAACAGATGAACCTTCACAACTCTCAAGCAAACAGGTGAAAGAACCTGTTTTCTAGAAACAGAAACTCCAACACAGAGAAAACCATTCATCTTTTCAAAGACTGCCTGCCATTACTAGACACATATGTAGGGATTTTTCTTAAACTGAATTCAGTATCAAAGGCACATGTTCCACGTAAACGTCAGACATTTTTACTCGCTTTTCTACCAGAGTTCTGTGATTAAATAAACATTTACAGCATAAGATATTTTTTTCCTTCCTTTGAATACTTTTTGAATCTGAATCTTGGGTTTGGAAGATCTGCCTTTAAAGTAAAGATCTAGGAATATGGGGCAAATGTAGCTTTTAAGGCTTGTTCACATTTTAATTGCATGGTTGCAGACTTAACAGGAGATAATTCTTCCCTTCTTGAAATTCAAAACATTGAAAGGTTAATTCAATCTTCTCAGTTCCATTTCCTTCCTTCTGTTCCTCTTCCCACACTCCCCCCCCCCCATCTGTAGACAGCTGAGTTATTTGAATTTTATGCAAGCTAGTATTCATCCAAAGAGAGAAATCATTCAATGTATGCATCAGACAAGCAAAAATTACAATATTTCACACTTTCATTTTTCACTTCCTATTTGGTTTTCTCTGTATTCACCAGTTTGGGCCATGGAGAGACCATGAACTCATGCCCTAAAGCTAGTTTCTACTGAAACATTAACTTGAACTAAAGCTTGAATGTCCCCATCCCTTTTGAATTCCTGCGCTCACAAGGATTTATACTTGAGCTACCTTGGTGCTTTTGCCTTGAGCTGGGGAAAGGCTACAGCTCCAGTTTGCACAATTTGTCTGTGGCCAACACAATCACTCTGTGCTGCTCCTATGTTATTTCATGGTGTGGTCACTCACACTCAAAGTACACCAACTCAAGAGGAGCCACTTTGGGTGTACAGAGCTCAGGTCAGCCCTGTTATGAAGACATAGCCTTAAAAAGGCTGCAACTGATTTCTCCACATATTATATATTCGCAAGGAAAAAAAAAAAAAGCCATAAAAGCAGTCATTGAAAATGTTGTAGTTAAGTAAGGTTCTGAAGAGATAGCTGTTCAACTTCAGATGCTGTGAGAGGAAAATAGTTGTCTCTTTTTTGTTGTTGTTACATTTTAGAGAAGAAAACCAGCATTCAACAAAACATACTTGCAGCTTTCAGTTGAACAGACAGAAGTCAACAGATGTGGAACTTGCTGATTACCACTTTCATACTTACTTGTTGACCTTGTACACAGTATGTAATACCTATGTGTTTGGCTTACTCTGTATAACAAGCTTATAAAATTGGAAAAGGATTTTTGGAAAAGATGATGTAAGAATCCTTTCAAGTAGAAATAAAAAGTTTTATCCTGGAAATTGCTCACTGAAATCAGCTAGAGAAGGTACTTGGCTGCTTAGTCTGTTCCTCTGTTTCAGCAGCCTCATTTCCTTAAGCAGCTGAAAACATTCAAGGTTTATCTTCTTTTCCCCAAAACATAAAACCTACTTAAACCACCAGGAGGTCCCAGGCTATTGAAAGTGGAATGATTTGGCAACACAAAGAGCAGTGCTGGTTAGGCACCCATCAAAACTACGCCACAGCCCTGTGTCCCAGAAGTCAAGGACACCTTCCTTATCTACCCCAGCGCAACGTGGATTGGAATGACAGACCCACCTCTTGTCCTTTTTCTGCTGGACAAAAAGAAAATCTGAAGTTGACATCAAGTTAGTAATCTCTGGATTTTATTATCTTATCTTTGATTATCTTGAATCATGTTGGTTTTCTATTTGCTGCACATTGGGCACCACAATTTAATCTTCATAAGGAATAGTGATGTTTCTTTTGTTTAAAGCAAAGTTAATTCCAGAGCAGCAGCTGCTCTGAGGAGAGGCATGTTCGAGCACACTCCCAGTGCTCACCCAAGACTTCTCTGTCTTACTCTTTCCCTAAGAGCAGTTCCCTACAAGAGACACTCCTGAGCAGAGGCAGAAAGGAGAGATAAAAAAAGGACTATTAGTAAAGATTGGAAGTCATGCTAAACTAGTGTTTCTAGCATATTCATCACAAACTGTCATGTGCTCTATAGCATATTAACTAACGTGACTAATATATCACATGCTTCTTTCCCCACCCTGTCTTTGGGAGAGAAGCATGTGCATGGACGTTTTATATTAATTTATTTTTTTTCCCTTTAATAATGCATGCACATGTCACTGCATTTTACTAGGAAAGGCCAGGCCAAAGCCAAGTACTTTATGCTGGAAGATACAATTTTGTTCAGTTCTCGAGAAAGTTCTGTTGCAAGAATCTCCATCTGGTTAAACTTTTAAAAATTCACCCCCATAGCGAGTTTTAGAAGATCACAAAAGAGGGAGAGGGGAAAGTTCCACTCCCACTAGCTTATGTTTTCTCTTTTTGCTCTTTGCTGCAACGGGACTCCTAGTATAGACCGTCTAAACCCCAGAGCTATTTGGAAAACATGGGGTTGGAAAAAAATAGCCCAAGCTCTATCTACCACCAGTTTCTCCTCTCCCCCATCCTCTGTACATACCTACCCTTAAGGCTCAAGAGTCTCGATAAGGAAAATGAAACACCCCAGGCAGTGATAAAACACCCAGTAGGAGACAAGTACCGAGTTTTTACACACTAGCAGTGCAGCATTACAGCAGACACTCTGCCGAAGAGGGATCGCTGCCTTCCTTACGCCCCCAGGATTCATTGTCTCTTAGCCTGGGAACCTGTCTCTGTTCCCAAACATGGATATTTTTTTTGGCAGCAAGATGGAACAAAAGGCACAAAGAGAACTAAGAAAGCCCTTTCAGTGTAACTGTAGTCTTTTTTTTTTTTTTTTTTCTGTTCCCCTAAGGACGGGAAACCTTTTAAGGATAGCTTATAACACACCCAATCCTGCTACCTTTCTGGAAGGTACTCAATGCTCATAAGGACCTAGAGGAATTAGGGTGCTTGCAGATTCCAGCCCAGCTTTTGACCTTGAAAAATTAATCCACTACCTTTAGCACCAAAAATACCACAACATTTTGAAAATGAAATCACTGTTATATTTGAGTGGGCGTGTTATTTCGAGACAGCACTAATGCGATTATAAAATCAGTTGTGTCAGCTTATTGGCTCAGCTACAGACACTGATCTGCTCGAGCGTCTGTTCCTCTAACCGGCTGCTCGCCTTTGGGTGCTTTGTCCCTCCTCAGCTCCGTGTAGACGTAGACGCGATCCGATTCCCACTATTACGACAAGGAGAAAGAAACCCCTTCTTCTTGCAGTTGCCCACCTAGTCTCTATGAAACCTGGCATTTCCAGAGCACCTCTTGTGCCAAACATGAGCACGGCATCTCCCCAGCTTGTGAAGACTATAGTCCTTTTATAGTGAGGCTGGGCTCGCTGCTTCCAAGTGACAACAGCCAAAGGAAAAAGCCAAGCAGCAGCAGGCTCCAAACCTCCCACCCTCTCTCTTCCGACTCCCCTCTGAATTTTCCTTTGCACTTGAGCTGCCTTTAAACATTTCCTCTCACCTATTACTTCATCCTGGTAGCAAGTATTTGTTTTCCCCTGTTTCTCTGTGGGTGTCTGACAGACACTCGGTGGCTCGCGCTGCCAGGCACGGTTTAATGCTGTCGGTGGTGGGTGACTCACGGGTATCAGAGGTGTCAGTCCTGGCAGGTTTGACTCAGCCCTTCATCCTTTGGCAGCAGATTGAAATAAAATGCCACTTCCATTGTATTTGAGGCAGCTTTTCAGACACGGCAGTACCAATACGGCTTTACGTGCTTTATGTGGATAGGATCTGTAAAGATCCTAGAGTTTGCTCGCTCTTCTGTTTTTTCTCACTTCTATGTGCTGGATCATCCAAGCTGCGTTCAGGCACCTCAGAGACCGTTGTGGATCATTGCTACCACAGCCATCCCAAGGCCAGGTAAATGCCACGTTCCCCTTATTGAAGGCGGTGACTCGGAAATCCTGCCATTAAAAACCTGACAAATTAACTGCTTTGCTGCTTATACAGCAAGAATATCTCTATTCTCAGTGCAAGTAGAAGGCATCTGAGTAAAATATTGCCTGCCCATCTTTCCCTGCCGTGACCAGCCTCAATGCACTGTGCAATGCCCTCAGGCCAAACTTTCCATATGAGAAGTACCTACGTCTGTCTGTCCTGCACAGAGTGGAAACATGAGGCTTGAATCCCACACAAGCTGTGTTTGACCACAGGACCAAACTTACAAGCTGCGGAAACTTGACAGGCACTTCATGCAATGGTCAAGATGCTCATTATGGAGATGAGTATCTACTGATCTGAGAGTGAGAACATGTAATTTCTCATCATTATGCTACACGGACTAACGCTGTTGCACCTTCCTCAGAAATGCAATGCAATATCAATTAAAAGCCTTCAGCCTAAAGCCTCAAACAACTCACCCCAAAGTGTTTTTAATACTAGGTCTGCCAATAAATTGGGCAATTAAAAGGGTGGTGGTGAAAAAACAAGCGTTCCCACTCTATCTTAGCGTGTTTAGGGAAGTCTGAGCTCTGCCGTGAATGCTGGCACCAAGGCTGTAACTGCACACAGAAAGCCAGAAGAGAGATTCTTCTGCTTCACTGTCCTGAACACTTATGGCCAATCCAGCCCGAACCACAACAACACTTCATTTGCTTTCTACATCTGAGAGAATTTGTGCTGGTTTAACAGTTTAGGAGATTTTCCCCTTATAATCTCTCTTCATGATAAGAATTCTAATTGTTACTTGTAAAAACAGACATATTTAAAAAACTAAACTCGTGAACTGCCTGAATTCACAAATCATTCAAATTGCATTTTGAAGTCTTTTCTGATCTTCTGAATCTAGTGTCCAGCCCAACAAGAAAAGGTTGATGCTCTCTCTTTGAAGAGACACTAAGACTGTTCAGTGCCAAATCTCAGCCATGGCTTACACCAAATATCACCCAGGGGGGTGCTTATTCCCAGGGGTTTTTGGTCAAGAACGCAGCATTGTACTTTTGACAAAGTGAAAAAGTAAGGGGGTGGGAGCATGAGAACTGAGTCCTGGTGCTAAATCTGGCTGGTTCTCATGTGGATTTCGCATGGACAGTCCGGGCAGGTGCAGAGGGAACTGATCCAGTCTGCACTGAACTTTTAGCATAAAAAATGCAGCTACACTGGTGCCAGGACAATTTTAGGTCCAGAAGCAGCACAGCCAGGTTTTCACAGGGCTGAGCTCAGTGGGACCCAGACCATCCCTTCGGAGCTGAGCAGTGTTACACAGGTTTTTCCATGTCTATGGTACTCCATTCTCCTTTACCTCAAACACCCCACACGTGGCCACAGAGAAAACCTGTTCTTAGAATGCTGCTTACCAGGATACACAGCAACCCCTGTCCTCTCTGAAGCTACAGAAAAATGGGATGGATAAGGGAAAGAATCACTGGGTGGAAAGGAACAACTATTTATGAATGCTGATGAGTAAAAAGAATCCTTTTTTCTACACTTGTTTTCATTATTTTAATTTAAGCCCATATTGAAAGAAGAGGTCCTTAAAACACATATAAACACATTAAAACCATTTTCTCCATGCACACATATCAGACTCAAACCCACTCTACTGAAGCCTGTTACACCAACAGAAAGATCCACATGGGGTTCTCCATCAGCTGGGAGACATCTCTGTCTCCCTAAGCTCATTGTCCAGGCTCTCACTAGAGTTAGTAGAGGAACCTGGATACTCTTAGGGCACAATTAATTTCCTCCCAAGTTAGTTGCCTCCCTATTGACTACCACGAAGCCTAGATGAGTAATTCAGATGGAGAAACCCAAAGTTACACAAGAGGAAACCCATGCCAGCATCTAGGAGGACGCACACAGCCCTTCCCTCCCAAACCTGAGGGCCTTGAAAAAGGATTCCCAAATATTTTTGTGCTGCAAAGAGGAAAGCTAGGCTGGAGCTGTGGCACAGCCACAGGGATGTCCACAGCCCTCAGGAGCAGCAGTTCTAGGAGGTGGCTGGAGGTAGTGCCACAAAATATGTCTTGCAAGCAGACACAAAGTCTAGAAGCCATTTTAAAGTTGTTTTCTGAAATTATGTCGCTTGGCACCTACAGCACATTCTCCCTTTGCTGCCACTGAAGAGGTTCCCTGTGAGTGATTCCAGCGTGGTCCATATGTTCCTGTCCAACCTGCTCTGGGTGACTCTGCTTTGACAGGGACATTAGACTAGATGATCTCCAAAGACCCCTTCCAACCCAACCATTCTATGATAGGGATGGAGGAGTACAGGGAAGGGCCAGGTGAGCAGGATGGGCAAATGCAACTTCTTGCCAAGTGAAGGCAGCAAGGTGGCCGCAGGCAACTACCTGGTCTGACTTGCAGAGCCACGCGCCATCAGGCCAAGGGAGACACAAGGCACCAGCAAGTGGGTTGGCAGCTACCGAAATGGGAACAAATAAAAGATTCACTGTTCTTTCTTTCAGGACACATTCCAGGACACCAGTGTGGTGCTCAAGCCGATGTTTATCTCAGATTTGGCCCTGGACTGCAACAGCCAGCCCACAGTCAGGCTTATGGTCCTCCTGCACCCTGAGAACAAGCTTCTACCAGCCTGGGCAGGTGGGGGACAGCCCCCTTGCTGAATTCACCTGAAAACTCCCCACAAACCTCAGCTCCAGCCCTTGAATGAACTCCAAACCCTGCCTCAACTCCGAACCTCAGCATGGTAAAAGAAGGGCAGGAAGAGAAACTTAAATATTATTGTCTCGGTAAAGGAGGAGAAAAGAAAAAAAGAAAACCAAATATGTATATTGGCAGTTTTCCGTGTCAGTTTTCCCATTTCCCTCCCTCATGCACTTTCTGCAGCAGCAATCTGTCCTTTTCCTAAACGCTGAGCAATCCCAGCACTAAACTAATCAATATTAATAGTGATGGGCTCGGGCGGGGGGAGGAGAGGAGGGATTACCCTGACCTTTTTCAACTCACACTGCCTCAGACGGCCACCAAGCAGCTGAGGAGAGAGCAGCCAGACGGTAATGCCATGTGGTTTTAGTAGCTTTTCAATTTTTTAATTTTTTTTTTTTGCCTGTGAATATTTACTTCTGTTGTCTCAGTGCAGAGAGCAATGAAATCCGATTGTCTTCAGGAAGGAAAAAATAGAATTATATTAGCCATCTCCGGGCCGAACCTCGCCTTGATGGGAAACTCCACTGAAATCAGGGGAAATAATGCCCAGGCTGGATTTTAACTTGAATTTCTATTAAAAATGGGAATTGGATTAGGGAAGTTTTGACAGGTGAAGCGTTGAATGCCGGTGTGCTTTGTGGATTTCTCTTATAATAGAGTATAATCAAACCCATTCAGCCTGCGACTGGGATATTGAGTGCGAGAGCAAACAAAGGGCTGGGTGAACCGGTTCTCTATTGTTAAGCACAAGTGTCCAGAGCAGCTCATCCAGATACAGGGTACGTATGCACCCGGGACAGGGTGCTCAGAATTAAAGACAAATCCTATTACTTGAAAAAAAATCATAATTGAAGCTCTTTGTTTGTATTGGATGTGAGGTTTATTGTAGACTTTCTGGTTAGCAGCATGCCTGAAAAAGAGAGGTTTACATCAGGAGGCACCATAGATTATTGGCAATTAATGCATTGTCTTTTCTTTACTGAGATATTCTTGTTTCCATGTGCAAAATGTTATTTTTATAAATTTAATCTGAGAAATCTAGATAAAATTCTATTAATGCCTTTCTTCTTTTGCTCTGAAAGAGCTGAGCCTCAGGGAGAGGTTCCAGATTGAGGTGTTAGATTTGTGGGGTGCGTTTTTTTGAGTAAACATTTTATGGTATTTTCATATTTTTCTTTCAAGCAGAAAGCAATTTGCAGATGGCTGATATCACAGCACTAGCTAATGAAGCCACGGGTGTGTTTTTCCTTTCTTTGTCAGGACCCATCATGTCCGACAAACCAGATTTTGCAGAAATTGAAACATTTGACAAGACCAAGCTGAAGAAGACGGAAACCAGAGAGAAAAATCCACTGCCCACTAAAGAAAGTAAGTGCTTATCAGGCTATTTGAACTACAGGCAGCAAGGACGCAATCTGTATTGCAGTTCATATGCAAAATGAATACTAATCATAGGATTACAGGCTCAAACTCATCCCTGACTTTAACTGGGGATAATAATAAGACTCATACTCTATGCTGGGCTTCCAAGGATACAAGTAGTTATAACCAATGCTGTGTTTTGTCTGAAAAATCCTTTCTGATGGGATTGCTCTTGCTTCTGCTAAAAGCAAGAGCAGGTTTTTTCTGCTGGTTGCAGGTAACGGGATCAAACTGCTTGCAATGACCATGTCACAAGCCTTTTTGGAGGCACAGATGCTCAGGGGAACCCCTGCGCCCCCCAGCAGCATCCCCAGGAGGTGCCTGAGCTGATTTAAGGTGTTATCAGGCAGATGAGCTGCTGCCCCCCACTGGTACCTGCTGCCAGCCCTGGCCAGGAGACCTCCAGACATCTTCTCTGGGAATAAGGCTGCAAGAGAAACCCATCATCATCCTCATCTAACAGGCGATCTTCCTTAGCAAAGCACCCCTGGGCTTTTCTCGTGCTGGGTCTTCTCCCGTACACAGGCAGCCCCATGAGGGTTGTGGTTCACATTCAACTGGGATGTGAAAATGGCATTTCTCTGCATTTGGACCAGACATTGTGAGTGGTTTCCTTCACACTGACTGCTTTGGATGGGTCAGTACCGATAGCCATGGAGACGCACTGTCCCTCATAAAATACCTGTTTTTTTCCTGTTTTATTACCCCTACCAGTGCTAAAGCTGTAAATCCAGGAGGAGGTTTGCACATCACAAACTGCACCCTATTTGCTACGGAGACGTGGGAACGGAGTGGTATTTCCAGGGTGGCCAAAGAAAGCAAGTGGGGACTGACCATCCCCTGGCTTTTAGAACGACCGCAGAAATCTGTATCCTGCAGAATGATTATAATGTTTGTTGATGGTGTTTTTGTTTCCTCTGTTTTTCTGGCAGCTATCGAACAGGAAAAGCAAAGTGAAAGTACAGCCTGAGAGTAAAATTGAAGATGTGACTGCTGCTTCTTCAGTGGGGTTTTGGCTTCTGAGCTGGGCTGTTTTGTTTTGTCCCCCCACCCCGTGTTTGTTACCCATTTATTTTAGCAAACATTTGCTCATTTCATGTTCCCCAAGTTTGTTTTGTGTTTGTTGAACAAGATACTATGTATTTGTGTTTGTATTCTTAAAACTGTAATTCCAAGTTCTGTATCAACCCCACTACTTGCCAAAAAAAAAATGCAATTTGCATAAAAATTGTTTTTCATGAACCTCACAATAAACAGGTTTCCTCTGATCAGCTGTCTTTGAGCTTTGCAGAAATAGGGCTTACACTACAACTCTTACAAGCATCCTTCTCGCTTTGTTTCTATTGCCAGAGCATCTAGAGAGCGCAGCCAGGTTGGGGGGAGTTACCCCAGGCACCCCCAGCTCCCCCGGCCGGCACAGCCTCTCTCCATCAGCACAGACACCTTTATCCTGCAGGCACCTGGAGACCCAGGTGGCAGCGACCCCCCTGGGAATCCCCTGACTGCCTTTGGAGCAGCCTTGAGACTTCACTCCCTTTCCCCATCTCACTCCAAAGAGCATTTAAGGGGAACCCCAGGGGTGCAAATTTTGTCTTCTGGTAGCTCCTAAGCTGCTAACCCCCCATGAATATGATGGGAAGCTGCTGACCTGCTTCAGTCCTGTCCAACAAGAGGCTGAAGGTCTCAGAGACAAGTACATGCTTACAAATTCCATGAAAAATTGATGACTGGGTTGAGGAAAGACTCAAATTAGTATCCCAGGTGGGAGAAGGGACACAGCACTCTCTTTGCAGTTTTTTTTGCTCCCTTTAGCCTGCTGAGATCCAACCAGCCTTGGGACAACTGCAGCGCCTGTGACTTAGTGTCAAGCAATATATGTACCGGGGGGGAAAGGGAAGAAATTCCTCTCCGTGGCAGAGGTGTTGGAACTAGATGATCTTTAAGATCCCTTTCAACCTAAACCATTCTGATTCTATAAATTTATTATTGCACTGATTTTCTGGGATAAGAAAGAGACCTTCAGCAGGACAAACCTTCAAAGCAAGGTCTCCCTAAATCCCCCTTACTGATGGTGCAGTGACATCCTCACTGGTCTGCAGGGGGCTCAGCAAAAACAGGTTCTGGTACCAGCTCAGGGGACTCTCAATTACACGGTATCACATTATCTCTGGAGTTAACTTGCAATCATATTAGAAAAACAAGTGCTTACTCTGGGAGGCTAAACTGCAGCCCCTGGAGCTTCAGTTTGATCCTACTTGTGCTGTGGAATAGGAATAATTCTGAGCACTTTGGTGGGATTACTCCAGGTTTACACCTGCGTAAGGTGAGGCTGACACTGCCTGTGGGCTCCAGAAAACTGAAATGAGCTGTTGGGGCAGTGTTTATAAAGCTCTCGTTTACTTAAGGGTTGCTTGACCCTTGGTATTTAATACCAAGAGCCAGAACTGCAATTAAACAATAGCAGCACAGCCACAAAACGAGTGACTTGCGGTGGCAACGAAAAGCAAACAGAGGTGGCCAAGAGACGAAGGGAAAATGACTCAGCCCCCCACCCCTGCACACTTTGAGGTCAAAGAGCCTTTGACATTATTTAAATATCTACTTTGACGACTGTTCCTTCATGGAGAGAGCATTCAGAGACAGCACTCAGAGCAACAGCACCTACTGGAAACTCATGTAATTAATACCGTTCGACCAGATTTACCCGTTATTTTTCCACAGGGTGATTTTTAAGCACCAGATTGCACCCAGCGGGTAAACCCGCAGACTAGACTTTCTCCTTGTTTTTGCCAGGAGACAGCGTTTTGTTCCACGTGACGATCTCCCTCCTTCTCTGCCAGTTCAGAGCATCTGCCAACTCGCTCGGCACAACACGCTGTAAATCACCGAGAAACCTCTTTGGCACAACTGAGCCAACGGCCGGTGTCGGTGCCCCCACGTCCTCCCAGAGACTCAAGGTCTGGGCTGTGTCCTCAAGCCTGTACTTGGCAGGAGGAAGGGAAGGAAGGAAGGTCTGGCCAGAGCAAGAAAACAACAGAGATGTTCTCCTCTGGTGTTTACACAAAGGATTAGCAGCCATGTGAGAGATCAGAGCACCGTCTGCAGCTCTGGAGATACCAAAGATGTCCAAGCACTTGGCTGGAAGCGGCTCTTGGTGCCGCTGCAGGGCTCGCTCTGCCCCCATGGAACCTCCTCCTCATCTAACTGTTTGCATTTAAAGCCTGGCACCACAAACCCAAAGTCTCTGCACTTTTATTCACGTGTCTCACCCCACTGAAAAGCTACACCACGTTCCCGGTCCCTGGGTCTCACTGCAAAAGCCATCAATCCACAGCAGCTGCACACCAGGAAAAACTCCTCAAGGTTAAAGGCCAGATCTTCCAACCTCCACCCACCTACCACAGGTAGAACACGGCTTTGTGGTGGGGTTTGGGGACTTCCACTGTTTCTTCCGCTGTTACCAGTTAAGAGAGGCTCAAAATTCAAGACACATAGTTAGAGTATCCCAGTTTGAGAAGCGTCCCTCTCTGCTGTTGTGTGAAACCCAGGAACTGGATAGTGAGATTAACGTTTGCCAAGAGCAGGGACAGGTCTGGCTCCCTGTTATCTCAATCAAAGAGCCCTACGGCCCTTATCTGCAGGGCAAGCTGGGGACACCGACCAGGAAACCACTCATCATTTAAGGCCGAGAAAGTGAATTTTCATCATTCCAGTCATTACACTAAGGAAATATTTGTTCCCGCCGTTGGAAGGGACTCTACGAGAGAAGCCAAACCAAACACTTCACCCGCACCGAAGAGACACCTCCGGGGTGTTACCCTGCTCCTCACCTTCACTCCCAGGAAGGGCATCCTCCAGCATCCAGGCTCACCAACAGCCAGCCTCTCCAGTAACCAGGGTCCTTCCCCAGCCTCCATGCTGGTGGGCAACCCCACCATCAAACTCAACCAGCTCCAGGTGGGAAACTTAAATATTTTTCCTAATTGGCAACAGCCCTTTGCTGTTTAGCTCCTTTACATAACGAGACGTTACCTTGCAGCTCCTCCAAAGGGAAAACACCTTCCGTGCTGATCCAGTTACAGCAAAAAAAAATGATTCTATGTCAATAAACACCAGCTTTCTCAGCATCACCATGAAGCCAACCTTGTGCCCCGCATCCTGGGGACGGGGCCAGCCCTCCCGGGATCCTGGCTGAGTCCTCCTGCCCCCGTGAGTCACCTCTAATTGCTCTGCAGAGTCGCAGCCAGCCCCAGCTGAGCAGAGGAAAGCTGCATTCCTGTCATTATTGTACAGAAGTGAGTTGATTTATTACATCTCGTTAGGCAGGCGCTTGATAACAGTGAGAGCCAGGGAGGACAAACCCTGAACACAGCTTTCCTAGGAAGAGGGCACGTGAGTGCTATATCTCAGTTGGAGCCCAGTTAAAACCCCCTGGAGATCCTGCTGATCCCAGCTCAGATACCACAGACCGAGACCCAAACCACGTGTAGGGGCTTTTTCCAAACATGTTTGGGGGTTCTCTCTTATTTGGGTCATCACTCCCGTGGCTGCTGAGGTGTCTCACAGCAAATCCTTAGGTCCAGCTCTGCAACAATGAGGGCAACCAGCTTTCCCACAGTCTGGTTTACCCCAATGAAAGCTGAGACACCCATGCAAGGCCAAGGCTGGAGAAGTCTTAGCTTTGAAGAAAGACCTCTGTATGTTTCTGCTCTGCTGCTGGTGGTTCTCCTGACGTAGCAGAGAGCTCTCCTACCGAGTGAAGAGCGGGGAAAGAAACAACGTGTGGATAGGAGGGACACAAGCCCATCAGGATCAGGGGTCTGAGCTGTGGCCGGGTGGGAAGGAGGAGGTCGGGGGGCTGGGAACGCAGCTGGGGAAGTGCCCATGGCAGCAGAAACTCGAGGCAGAAGAAGCCAGGGCGGCTCTTGTCCTCTGCCCAGCTCCCCTCTTGTTTTTCCCAAAAACACAGGGTGAAAACAATAGTCTTTTAAAAAGCACTAACCTTCTGGTGCCAAGCTGGGGGAGCCTCCCACACCGCACGCAGGCAAACAAAGCT
>JAHREE010000059.1:1287276-1320090 GCA_033628505.1 Tringa tobata
GCCAGCTTGTGGCTGGAAAAATCAGAATTTCATTCCAAACCCAAATTTTCTGCCTCCTGAAACCAAAAGACATGAAGCCCAAACTGTGTAACCTGGAACCTCCTGTGGTCCTGGGTTTTGGCATCCTGATAGTCCTGTGCTGTGTTCCAGGGTGTGTTTCCTTCAGCAGCAGAGCCTCTTACCTTGGACGTGCTTGTTCCTGGCCTCTCTGGTGAAGTTCACTGCTCCCCCCATCACGCTGGATATCAGGCTGTGTTGGGAAGCAGGATTAAAAATAAGACAAAAAATAAGATCAAAAATAGGACAAACTGCTGCGGGGAGGCAGGAGACAGGAACATTTCAGAATGATTTTGTCACTAGGAAAGCACACCTTAAACCATCACAGCTGGACATTTTAACCTTGTTTTCGGTGAACATCAGGGCAATTCTAACTATGTGCCAAAAGAGGAATGAAGAGGACTAAGCCTGTGGGATAGGTGTGGCTTAAAACCTGATTTCAGTTTCACCTCCATCCTCAATTACCATTCATTAATCAAAACATATTCAGGCAAAATTCCCACCAGCATCGCCAGGTCCAGGGCTGGGTTCCTGCTGGGAAGGGGGAGACCACACAGTGGGCAGAGCAATGAGGAATAAGAGAAAGTCAGGAAGACTTAAAAAAAAAAAAACCACAACAAAAAAAACAATTCCCACATAGAGCTGAGCATGCAGGAGGATTGCCCCACGGCTGTGTCCTCCGTGATGGGGTATTTTGAAGCGAAGTGACACGTCCCCTTTGCTGAGCGGCTGGCTGTGTACACACCAAGGACACAGCATCACCCGCGGGGGCTCAGGCGGCTTCCCGGGTGAGAGCACCATAAAACATCCTCCACCTGGCCAGCGAGGGGGTGGCTTTCTAATTACCCAGGTGGATTTTTATTGTAACGAAGGCAGCAATGCAGGATTTGACGCTAGGGGTCTGAATGTGTCACCTGCCGAGGACAATTTAGCAAGTGGTCTGTGCTTTATGTTCCTGTTGTCTGCAGCCACGGGGCTGTGGTGTGTGGCATTTATATAAATCGATTTATCTCACGTCTGCCTTCTCCCCATATCCATGTTCTGATGGGTGCATGGGGCTGTATATACTGTTACTGTCTCTTGACTTGGGGCAGATACCAAAATATTTCAGGATTTCCATCATCCTGTGAAAAGCTCTTTGGTCACGCAGCAAGAAAATAAGAAACAAAGCATCAATATTTTATCAGTAAAGCCAAGGGGCTCCAGCTGACATTCGGGACATTGCTTTCCAAACAGGCTCCCCCACAACAGTGCCTGGAGCCAGGGCAAGCTCTGGTGATGCCACCACGCCGGGTGGCTGATGGCCCGCTCTGGGGTCCGAGGTTGCCCAGAATGACCGACAGTTTTCAGCATAACCGGGGAAATTCAACAGAATTTTCCTTTCAGGTGTTTTGTGGGCTTTTTTTTTTTTTTTTTCTTCCCCCATCCAAGACCAAACCAAGAGCCAGTTTCTGGGCAGTGGGGAAGCCAAAGAGAAACCCCTTCAGCATCGTTTCACAGACGGCACCTCCAGCTCCGGTGACCCAGGCTGTGACCCGCAGGCTGTTCCCACGGGAGACGGGGCAGCACCCAGCCCGGCTGCAGCCCTCCCGAGCCCGGCCGGGCTGTGCCCGCACATGCCCTGCGACGTAGGGAGAAAAGCACCAAAATCAGCTTCCAAACAGCTACGCCCAGTCCAGCTCTCCTCCGATTTACCTGGAGATCTCAAGACCTCCCGGCTGTGTGCCTCGGTTTACCCAACTGTAAAACAGACACAGCCCTATTTAATCTCTTTGACTGCAAAAAGGCATTGCGTGAAGCGCTCTGTAAGTGCAAAATTTACTAACACAGCAAGACCAAACATTGCTTTTGCCTGTGGTGGGAGAGTCCAGCAGAGACAGGACTGGGATTGTTGCAGCCCCATCGGTCTGCCAGGCTGGATAACCTGGCTCCCGCTCAGGGGGACTGAGCTGTAAACACAGGAAAAAAACCCCTTCAGCAGCCCGGGGAGGCTTGTCCCAGCACGCTGCTTTGTTTGCTGACAGCTAGCGCAAGTGACAATGTTACAAGTGACTTTTAAGATCCCTGTGACTTTAATTGGAAGGGACATTTTTAATAGCCCAGGCAAATAGCTGTGTGATCCTGCCAACGGCAGCCACCGCTCGCGGCGGAGCTTCACGCCCAGAGACGCTGTTATTCTTCTGGCGTGTGATAGGAATATCGTGTGTGAACTGACAGAGCAGACACGCCAACAGTTTGGGGTTTTGTCAGCTGTACGAGCTCTCTCTACTCAGACAAGGAAAAAAAAAAAAACAGCAACCCAAAAAACATCAATATGCCCCCAGGGACAGCCAGACACAGGCCCAAAAATGACCTGTGTGCATATAGAAAAATCACAGCAGATTTCCAAACCTTACGTAAGAGCTTTAATCAATGACCATCACCGATACACGGGAAACACTTTATCCCCAGTCACTGTCCTTTGACAGCTCTAACAAGTAGGATCCGCTCGGGATGGTAACGATTAAAATGCTGACTCACAGAGGGTTTTGCCGCGCTGGCGGGACTAACACCAGCTTCGTGCTCACTTGGAAGGTATTTTGCATCCCTGCTTTTCAACCAATCTGCAATTTTAATCCTCTGGCTGCAAACAGGCTGTGTGTGGCTTTGCCCGACTGGCTCCAGGTTTCCCTCCTGCAGGGGCTGGAGGGAGAGGGCTCTCCTCTCGCTCGCACCCAGGCTGATGGGCAGCAGGACAGGGAGAGCCCCTGTGCCTTCTGCAGCCAGGAGCTCGTCTGCCTTGCTCCTGGGAAGCGGGGGGAGAGGAGTGAGAGCCCCCCAGTAGCCTGGGAGCTGTAAAGCCACGGGGCAGGCTGCTGGCTTTGCAATGCTCTCACGCATCTCACGGCAAGACAGCAAACTACTTTGCAAAGGTCTTTAAGACGCAGCCTCCTGCCTGACCACAGCCAGGGCTGCTCATCCAAGTGCAAAGATGGGATTTATCCCCATCCAGCCCCTTTTGCTCATGGCACAGCCCCCCTCCAGGTGCCACACTCAGTCCCATTCCCTTGAACCTCACATTTGCAGCCCCTTTGAGAGTCCTCCTGCAGTAGCAGTGATTAATGCCAGCAGAGAGGCATTCCCAGGGGTCGGGTGGGGAGCAGAGAGGAAGAAAAGGAGGAGGAGGAAGAGGAGAAGGAGAAGGGCAGCACCTCTGCCCTGCCAAGGAGCCAGTGCAGGGCAGATGCTTCACCCTTGTGCCACGGGACAGTGCCTGGCAGAGCCAGGGGGCTGCTTGGCAGTGCTGGCACTGCACGGCACAGCTTTTGGGCTGAGCACCCACACTGTCCTGCTCAGCAGGCAGGATCCCTCCCCAGGACGAGCCGGACCCCGGTTGGGACCGTTCAGCCACAGGAAAACAGACCAAGATGTTTCCATGAGCACCATCTCGCCTGCTGCTCCGCCCGCAGCTCCTTACAGCCCTTGACAACATGGTCCCTGGCTATTAAATGGCTTTTTTTGGGTTTCCTCTGATAAGGATTTTCCTTTCCTGGGCCCAGGCGATGGCTCAGCGGTGATGGAGGCCCCTCGCTTGGCTCAGGGGTGCGGGCAGCTCTCCTGCCTGCGGAGCCAGCCGTAGCCGTGTTCTGCTGCGGCAGCCTTCACCGGAGGGAAATTGCTAACCCCAGAAAACTGTTCCCCTAATTACAGCGTTGGAGCATGAGGCAAACCACATAAATGATTCACACAGTGTTCCCAAGCTGCAGCCGCGTAAATTAGAGAGTTTTCCAAACACTCCCGAGCCGTGCACGCTGTTATCAGGATGGAAACGCAGAAGGTTTCATCATAAGGAGGCGAGGAGGGGAAAAAAAGCCCTGCCGTTAACCGCATCGCTCCAAATCAAGAAGACCTGGGAGGTCTATCCCCTATAGATCTTTACAGAAGGGTTGTTAAAACTCCTGGGGGAGTTCTCATAGGAGGGAGCAGGCAGAAGGCAGGGGAACTATAGAAATGCATCAGCTTGTTATTTCGGAGGGACGCGGGGACTGAGCCTCCGCTGGCAAGGGGAGGATGAAAAGGAGAAGGCAAGAGGACTCGGGGCCAAGAGAAAGGGATGGCTGGCGGTGGGGAAGAGAGTTAAAAGTGTCCCATTGTTAGGGAAGTTTGCTCTGCTTCAGACCATCCCGCTCCCAGGGACACCGCGCCGCCTTTTGAAGTGCAACCTTAGGCGGTGCCTTGTCACCCATTGGAGAGGGAGCTTTTTTACCACATTAAGTCATTGGGTAGCAAATGAATGGGGGGGTTTTTGACTATTCACAACTTCACCTTATAAATATCAGGGTTGTAGGTTCCTGCTGCTTTCCTCCATCCCGACAGCTCACCTTGGGGAGGAGCGGAGGGAGGCGACCCTGCTCCCTCGGGGACCTGCGGTGCAGAGAGACGTCAGCCAAAGGGACCCAGCCCCGCTCCTTGTGACAGCCATGAAGAGAAGCACCTTCCTCATCCTCTCCATCGCAGGAGTCTACGGCGCCGTTCTCCACACAGCAGCATGGTAGGGTCCAACTCATTGGAAAGGGATGCTCTTTTTTTTTTTTTTTTTTAGGGATGCTCTTCAGCCTGCGGTAAACTCTGCGATTCATTTTCTTTTCTGTGTTTCAGGTCTGTGAATAACTTTCTGATGACAGGACCTAAGGTAATTAACACACGGACTGTCAAGAATTTAAGCAGAGCAATTTTGTTTTGCAAATGGGAAATAGGACTTTTCCAAGGAACCGGGTTTCCCGGAGCGTATCGGCTCCAAGTCCTGGAAAGGACTCCCATCCCGCTTATGCCCATTTCCATTGATGAAATGGTAAAAGGCGGTGGATTTTAAACGTGGCTGTTTCCCGTGCCAGGCTTACCTGACCTACTCCAGCAGCGTGGCGGCCGGGGCGCACAGCGGGATGGAGGAGTGCAAGTTCCAGTTCGGGTGGGAGCGCTGGAACTGCCCCGAGAGCGCCCTGCAGCTCTCCACCCACAACCGGCTCCGCAGCGGTGAGTGCGCCGGTACCCGCCGGCACCAGCATCCCCATCCCGGGATGGCTTTGGGTACGAGCAGGGATGCGCCCTGCAGAGAGCTGGGGGCTGCTAATTAAACTGCTGGAGAAAGGTTTCTGTGTCTCAAAAACCGTGGTCGGCTCTTTCCATCTGTGTTAATTGGATGTAATATATAACGCTAACATAAATTTAGGAATCCCAGGCGCTCTCTGGATCCCTGAGAGCTCGGTCCTTCCCGCGGTGCTGCTCCAGGGGCTTGCTCCCACCGCTTTGTGCGCAGCATCCCAGGGAGCGCAATGCCAGAGGCACCTGAGCTTGCAACGGGGAGAAGAGACGAAGAGAGAAACCAGAGACGTGCACTAAGAAACTGCCTTCATGAGACAGTTGTGGATATATTTGAATACTGACTGCTTCGACAAGCAGAAATCTCTTTTTTCCCAGAGCAGCATCTCTATTTGAATCTGTTAGGAAAGCCAAAAAAGAAACTAAATTAGAAGTGTGGGTGCAGACAGCTGTTAGCACAGGTTCAACCACTGACTGAAACAAGATCAATGATGATTTTCCCCGGCAGGCAAGATCAAAGCATGAACATACCCCTCCGAGCAGGAAAGGACAGAGACGAACCGAGCGCCAGGTGGAACAGGCGATAACCAGCCTTGGCCAGAGCAGGATTGGGCATTGCCTTAAGATCCTGCTGCTGCCAAGAAACTCCATCCCATGCACAGACACCTGCATAGTATTATGCCAAATTGCTGAAACCCTCGATGCCCAAGGCTGAAGAGACCCCAGTCACCAGCATTTCATTTCTGCAGCACCTTACCTTTTGCACAAAATGTTCTTTAGCGTGTTTTTTTTCCCTTCTTGCTCCTTTTCCCCATAAACTGAGAAATATGTCTATATTCGTGTGTGACAGCTTTTTTTTTTTTTCCCTCTCCCCCAGCCACCCGGGAAACATCCTTTGTACACGCCATCAGCTCGGCCGGGGTCATGTACACCCTCACCAGGAACTGCAGCCTGGGAGACTTCGAGAGCTGCGGCTGCGACGACTCCAGGAACGGCCGCGTTGGTGAGCTGCCGGCTCCAGAGGGGCTGGTGTCCTCTCTCCATCCCCACACACATCCCTCCCTTCCTTCCTCCCTGCCATGGGATTTGAGGGCAGGATTAGGTGGTTCTGTGCTTAGGGCACGTCTGTTCTTGCAGGTGGCCGAGGCTGGGTCTGGGGAGGATGCAGCGACAACGTGGAGTTTGGGGAGAGGATCTCCAAGCTCTTTGTGGATGCTTTGGAAACAGGACACGATACCCGGGCACTGATTAACCTGCACAACAACGAAGTCGGGAGACTTGTAAGTCAAATTAATAATAATAATAATGATGTCTGTATTGAAAACAAAATCCAAGAGCCTGGTAGGCTTTTCAGGTCCCCATCTCTAGCCCTCTGTGACAATCTAGGCCCTGTAGTCTTTGCACAGAGAAAAAAAATACAGCCCAAATCTGTCCCTAAACCTGAACCCAAGGGGCTGAAGTAAGAGTTGTTCCCACTTGCAGCTTCTGCAGCTGTGTGTAACGCAGTTAACTACCAGCACACACCACTTACTCAGAAACACAGGGGCTTTATACTCACCTAGTGCTTCTCTGGTCTGTAAAACAAAGCAAGAACCACCTCACTTTCTCACAATATGCATTTCCAAGTTCTTCTCTGTGGCTGGAGAAGCCAGGTGTGAGCTGGCCCCGCTCACAAGCCGGCTGCCAGACTCACCCCCTGCTCCCCGCCTGGGCCGGCAGAGGCTCTCAGCATCTTGCCAAACCTCCTTGTCTGTAAAAACAAGGACGGCAACACTTAACATACCTATCTCATAGGGTGTGTCGAGGCTTAATCTCACATAGATACCAGCGATTGGGACCTTATAAATACCAGAGGGAGATAGGTAGATAATATCTGTGAAGTGCTTGGCCTGGAGGAGATGCAGAGAGGTTGGGTATGATTATTCCGAAGCAGTTTCACACGTTTTGAATGAAACCTCGAGAGGGATGATGGGTCGATGCTCTGATGAGCCAGGTGAGCTGCAGACGGGAACGGCGTGAGAAGGGCATGACCCGACAAATGCGCTTTTTTCCTGTCCTGGAGAAACAGCTCCTGCAAGGGCTGGAGACAATCGTTTGTGCCCACTCGTTATCTCTGTCCTTTTAATTAGCAAAGAAGGACAGATGTTTTCCAGGAACTGAAATAAGAGCATCAGCCCATGTCTTGGAAGGCCCTGAAGTCATTCCCAGCACGAGCCACTTTTGACCCGTTGCCCCCTGAACTAGAAGTGCTGTAGGGCCTGGTTTGGGGGTTTAAAGGACGATGTTCTGCTGCTCCTAATTTCTCCACCTTTTCCACCAAGGCCGTGAAAGCCACGATGAAGCGAGCCTGCAAGTGCCACGGGGTGTCGGGCAGCTGCAGCATCCAGACGTGCTGGCTCCAGCTCGCCGAGTTCCGTGAGATTGGCAACTACCTGAAGATAAAATACGACCAAGCCCACAAGCTGGAGATGGACAAGAGGCGCATGAGAGCCGGCAACAGCGCCGACAGCCGCGGGGCCACGGCGGAGACCTTCCACCACGTCCACGCCACGGAGCTGGTCTTCCTGGAGGACTCTCCCGACTACTGCACGAGGAACGCCAGCCTGGGCCACCACGGCACCGAGGGCCGCGAGTGCCTGCAGACCGGCAAGAACCTCTCCCAGTGGGAGAAGAAGAGCTGCCGGAGGCTGTGCACCGAGTGCGGGCTGCGGGTGGAGGAGAGGAGGACGGAGGTAGTGGCCAGCTGCAACTGCAAGTTCCACTGGTGCTGCACGGTGCGCTGCGAGCAGTGCCGGCAACTGGTGGCCAAGCACTTCTGTGCCCGCCGCGACACGGCCGCCACCGCCCCCAACCACATCAGGCGGAGAAATAAAGGGCATAAGAGATAGAGGGAGGCCGTGGGACCCGAGGAGGACGCTTTGGTGTCCCCACGCTGGCAGAGCCGGGGTGGGAAGGAGCGTCCCCAGGGTCTGGAGGGCTGAGCGGGGGCAGCGCAGGAGGCGATGGAGCCTCCTACGGATGGATGCTGTGAGATTAGGAAGCACAAGGCGCGGGCGCTGAGGGAGCACAGTCCTCCTTGCTTCCATGGTTTTTCCTCAATATTTACCAATAGCATCTTTTCAGGAGTCACTTTGCTTGTGTATTGGACAGATGTAAGGATTTCCACATTTTGGTGGACTCAGCCCCCTTGTGCCCCCATGGCCAGCAGTGGTACTCCAGCCCCACGGCGAGCGAGGTGGGACGGGTCCTGTGGCCAAAAGCGGGTCCCACTGGGCATCTCCATCCCCAGCGCGGCCGTTCCTGCACAGCAGCTGCTCGGCAGCATTTCTAGTGGAAAACTTATGCACTTTCTGATGTGAGAGGAGGTTTTGCAGTGTGGAGGCGTGTGCTGCAACAACTGCAGCCTTTTGAGGGCTTTGATAGGTTTACAGCCAGTGTTTACAGATTTCATTTCCCTCTTCCCCCCACCTTTTTAAATTTTCTATTTTGGTACCAGAACTCCTACACCCAGTAGACAGTAGCTTCATGTTTTTGTTCGGGATGAAATTAAGCAGTTTACAATTCCTATAATTTTTTTTTTTAAATGAGCAGATAAGAATTCAGAATTCTTTATGCTTAACGTTGTTTATTAATAAATTGTATTATTGCTTAGCACAATCTGTTTTCTCTATATATTTTGAAGGTATCCCTAAAGAGGTAGACTTTGGACTGTATTTTGCAATAAACACCACAATGAAAAGGATTGGCTTTTTTCTTTTCTGGCTCCCTAGCAGTCTGACTTTAGGTGCAAAATTGTCCCTTTCTGTGTAAAACCCGGCAAGATTTCTCATCATTCATCCAAAAGCCACTGAAGTCGGCAAGAAGGTTGTTCTCCTAGACCTCAATAAAAGTTGGCTCCAGCCTTCAGTCCCCGGAGGGTTTGCTTTAATACCTATCACTGTAATATCTAACCTTTTTCAAGTGCTGAGTACGCAGGCACTGCCCGGCTAAAGCCCATTTTGAAGTTCCCGATGCCTCTTTAATTTGCCGAGGCCCTGACACCCCCCAGACAATGCCAGGCTGCCCTGCTTTGATGTGGAAAGCATCGGCACTTGCTGCAAAATTCTTGGAGGCACGAGAGGAGCCCTTTGAACTGGGGGAAGGAGAGAAAACTTGGGGATAGTTGTGAATGTGTCTGCTGGTTCCCTGCTGCTCCGGCTGCAAACAGCCCCGCATCACGGCGGGGAGGGCAGGAGGGGACACGGGCTGGTTGCTGTCATCCCAAGAGGGTCCTGCTCTTCTCCTGCTGTCCCCAAGGCTGTATTTGAGCCTGGATTGCTCCTAGAAGTCACAGCACTGCTCCAGAGGGAGCCAGGGCTGTGCCACCACCCACACCCATGATGCAGGGGTAAAGGAAGCTCTACCAGGTTTGCTTTCCAATCAGAGAAGGAGAAAGAGAGACAAGTACAAAAAAAAAAAGAAAACCAAAACTCTACCAGCATATTACACCCACACTACAAATGCTTTGATGCTATTTTATCCAGGTATCCCTATGGCTCCTGGTGCAAACACAGCCTCGACGCACACTCGAGCCAAATTGAGAAGCTCAAGGTGTAAAACACAACTGAGGAAGCACAACTGACTTCCATGCATTTATTTTTGCATGGAAATTTTTCATGAAAGGTGGAAGAGCCACACGAGCCAGACATCAGTTTGAGGGGCTTTTTTTTCTTCCTTCAGAGTAGTTATTTCTAAAATACTCATAACTAATAAGCCACACCACCAAAGCAAAAAAACCCCACAATTTTTGCGGCATTGCCACAACAGGATTTGCAAACCACCAAAATTTAGGCTAAGCTGAAAATGATAAAAACAGACAAACAAAACTTCTTTACTGCATCTTGCGCACTGGCTGGCTTGTCTGAACACACACAAAAAAACCCCCAAACAACATACACTATTTTTGTAATATCTGCTGCTGCCCCTCTGAGCTGCCCTGGGCCAGCGCTCGGCAGCACCAGCCCCAGGAGCTCCCAAAATCCCACAGAGCACAGGACAGTTGCTGCTGATGTACACTCAGAAAGGGGAGACAGTATTTCACCAGGGTAGCCCCTAAACACACATTAGAAACATCTTGCTGTATACTGATAGCAGGGTCAATAAACTGCACAGGTAAATCCTGGGCAGTGATGACCCCTCATGAGCAGGCACGTTCAGGACAGTCTGAGTATCTTCCATGTCTCGCTACAGCATCTTTTCAAACTAACATTACTGAAGAAAATAAGAAGTGACACGTTGGCAGGTGCCCATAGCGTCAAACCAGATACCTGTCCCAGGGAAAGGAGCTCTGGAGAGGAGCAGAGATGCTGTGGCAGAGATGGATCCTTCTCCCACTGAACCCTCCTGTTCCCACCCACCGGCAGCCAGGGGCTTGCCAAGCCAGCACTCGTACCCACTGCATTGCATTTAAATGCTGGAGATGAACTGTTCTTCCTTGAATTTGTCTAATTGCTTTTTTAAAATGCATTTACATTTCTGGCACCCAGACTATCTAAGGCAACAAACGTGTCTCATGCAAGAGCCAGAGACCAAATGCAAATTGAAGCAAACTCAAGAGAAAGTTACATACCATCCCATGATACAAATTTTCATTCTCTTTTTATAGCTTGCAGAGATAATACCGAGTCTGAACAAATACAAAAGACAACTCTATGGCTTAGAGCTGCACCTTGACAGAGATATTACAGTCCTGGAGAAGCTGATGCTCTCTCATCCTCCCCTTGTTGCTTGGATACAAGTCATCAATTCTCACGACATTCACTACAAAACAATAGAAATTCAGGATCATCTTAATCCATCACAGCAGTGTCAGGGAGCCCCTACACCCCTATCCACTGGTACTCAGTTCCTGTAACAACACACCACAAACACCATATGCCCAGGGTGGCACAGGGCAATAAACCCCAAGGCTGCTGAAGAACACGATCCATCAGGCTGATTTCATCATTTCAGTAGTGATTTTACCTGGGCAGCAAACTCCTGCTTTCAAAATAAATCACAACACGCAGTAGAGCAAAGCCCCACCAGCTTGCAAAGGCTCACTCTCTAACCACAGCCAAAGAGCATTTGAAGGGAATGATGATGTCTTCAAACCTGAATGTGTTTGCTCATGATTGCCCAAAGCCAGCTCCAATTGGGGACACTGATCCCAACCACCTGTAACTCACTGCTTGGAGGAAAGGATGGACTGGCCCTATAAACCCAAGAGGAGGAACCTGGCTGCCATCCCACCGTGAGAGTAATGACCCCAATTACAATGAAAAACTAAAAAACTCAATCAGGGCCAGGTGCTGTATGAACGCAACCCAAAATCCTGCCTCCTGTCCCCAAAGAGCTGTCGGCACTGCTTCTCCCCTCTGGGGACACAAGATGGGGTACCAGGGATGCAGAGGACCTGTGCGGGGATGCCCTGGAGTAGGCACACCCCACTGAGCACCCTGAGGGGGGGCTTTGGGCAGGGTTAGAGCTGCTTGGACAGTCCTGGAGCAGCACCTTTGTGTTTCAATGGGCTTTGCTGGAGCTGCTGCTCCTGGGGCACAGCCATTGTCATGGAAGAGTAGCCTATGCGATAAGAAACCTGTGGGGCAGTAATTGGATTGGCCTGAAATCACCATCAGCTTTGTGAAGGCTTTCCACCACCTTCCCAGCTATGTATTTGTGCCTTTATTTTTGGAAAAGAATCATATTTAATTTTTGATAAAAAAGGGAAACATTTTCATAGAATCATAGAATACTTTAGGTTGGAAGGGACCTTAAAGATCATCTAGTTCCAATCCTCCCTGCCCTGGGCAGGGATGTCTCCCACTAGACCAGATTGCTCAAAGCCCCATCCAGCCCAATCCTTCTAAATGAAGAAACAATAGATTCCAGTTATAGCTTTACCACACACCGGGACAGGTTTATCTCAGAGCTGCCTGCTCAGCTATTGATAGGGCTTCAGAAAATCAGTGTTGGGATATTTGTATCAGGATGGTGGCCCAGAACAAGCCTGCAAGCTTTCCCTGACCTTCCCACCTAACACAGGAGCATCACTGTCCCCATTTCACCCATTGCCTCTTGGACTGGCCATGCTGCCATCCTGGCACCCTCACTGGGAGCTGTGGCGAATGCTTGACCACTGCGGTGGCCACTGGCTTTTCTTCTTGTTTCTTCTTCCCAGTGAGTGGAAACTTGATGGGAGACTCTTTGTCAGGAAGTGTAAGGACAAGGGGTAACAGTTTTAAATTGGAAGAGGGGAGATTTAAATTAGATACCAGAAAGAAATTCTTTCCTGTGAGAGTGGTGAAGCACTGGAACAGGTTGCCCAGAGAAGCTGTGGCTGCCCCATCCCTGGAGGGGTTCAAGGCCAGGCTGGATGGGGCTTTGAGCAACCTGGTCTGGTGGGAGGTGTCCCTGCCCAGGGCAGGGGGGTTGGAACTGTGTGATCTCTAAGGTCCCTTCCAACTCTAACCATTCTATGATTCTATGAATTGAGTTTATTTAATTGGCAAAGTGCTTCACTGTTGACTACAGAGGAGCAGGACAGGGTCTGCTCCATATAATGACAACTGTGAGAGGGAAACAGAGCCAGGCAGGCTGCCCACTGGGAAGCTGCTCGCCCAGATGATCTTTGCAAAGTGGACTGGAGGAGGATGGATTTGGGACCGGCGCTGCTCCTTCCCACCCCAGCTGGGGGCTGCCCTCTCCCTGCACACCCCGCAGCAGCCCCACCAGCAGCTCTCCTTTACCCCAGCCCGCTTCACTTCAGCTGTTAAACTCCTTGCTGGGTGGATTACCTTTAATTTATGCCGCCAGTGCCCTTTCATGGATTATAATTCTGTATGAGATGTTTGTGCCGTATCCTCCCCCCGTATTAAAGTGTCAGGAGTATATCCCCAGGCCATCCATCTTCAACGCTTCCGCATGGGCTTGGCAATTCTCTGACATGAATATTATGGCTCTCAATGCAGAGTCTCCCATCACTCAAGCTGACAAGTGTTAGAATCTCCTCTCTTCAACAGGGTAAGTGACCTTTTCATATGCAGCGTAGATTCCCGGTCACGCTGCATCTGGTGCAGTGAAACCAGTGAGGGCCAGCAATTCCCTAAAGTCTTAAAAAACAAGTCACAGGTCCTTTTCGACTTGCAAAACCAACCCTTAGCATGACGAAGTTAAAGGGCCTTAATCAGCCCCTGGTTAGCCCCTGCTAATGCCAGTCCTGTAGAGGAGGATGAAAAAGCATCTGTGCTACGCCTTCTGCAGGATTTATTGGCAGGATTTTTGGGGAAAGATGAGGAATTAGGGTGTCTGGCTTGCTGAGGTGTGTAGGAAAGATTTTTGTGACCAGTTAGTGACTTTGAAACCTCAACTCTAATCTTAAGCAAGATTTTTTTTTGAAGTGAGGTACTTAAAGTTAGATCCCTGAACCATGCCAGCCTGATTTTCAAAGCTGCTAAGCACCTGGGCTTTCCTCAGTGAGTGCAGGACCTTCCCTCTACCTGTTCCTTGAGAGAAGCAGGGGGAGAAAACCCTTAAATCCCTTCCACCTCAGACTGTCATAGCTGTGCTGCAGCCAGGACATTCCAGTCCACGTTGCTTGACAGAAAGAGACTCCCCTGGAACTGAACTCTGTGGCAATTCAAGTTCCATCCCTCCTACAAAATTCAGGCTACCCCAAGTCTTTGGCTAAATGGGTGCCTATTTTTTCCCCTCTCTAGAGAGCAAAGGTACTTTCATAGCAGCTTCACCACCTTCCCCCTGCGAAGCTCCCCGTGGTGGCTCATCGCCAGCTCAGCGCAACAGAAACTTGTTAACACCTTTTCAGCTCCCTCTTAATAAAGTCAAGGCAATTAACAGCTTCACTATTTACAAAACAAATCCTCTTTGCAACACCTGAGAAAAAGAGCTACAAGTGTTTCCCAAACATTTCTCAGTTGGGGAGAACACCTACAATAACTGTCTACGGGGAGATGTAGCATCTGCTCTCCCTGGCTGTAGAGGACAAGTCCATATTCACCATGAGGTCATGCTGTGCTTCCATCCAAGGGGCCTGACCAGCTCTACTGGGAAAGTTTCTTATCCAAGGGTTAGTCCAAGGAGAAAGAGGTGTAGAGGGAGCCTGGGTGTGAATTTGTTGCCCACCTGCTGGTCCTTACTTCTGCTACAGCCACGTGTGCTGGTGCGCAAGAGCCACTTGTGGGTAAGGTAGGTTGTTGCCCTCCAAAGATGTCCCCATGGGTGGCTGGGGGGGAATGGGTAACGTACAGCAGATTTACACCTCTGCAGAGGGATTCACAGGCTCCCCCCATGTTTTTCTGGTTCCCTGCTCTCTCCTAGGATACATCCCATGCCCCCCACTTTGCAAATCACTGCCCTGACTTACAGTGCAGTAAATTCCCCCTTTTCAAACAAGCCCCAAGGGGATGAGCAATATAACAGAAGATTGATGGATTAAAGACAGTCAAATAAATGTAACTTGCAATGTGCTTTCAAAATTAATTCCTTCCTCCTCTTGTCCTCTCCCATCCCACTCTCCCTTCCTCCAAACACGCACAGTGGCCCCTCATTTGCAAACAAGAAAGATGTTGTGTTCCCTTATTAAACTATTATTTGAGTGTTGAGGTGACAGCTGGGACAACGTCACACAAGAGCACTCCCCACCAGAGTGGGCTCAGTCCAAACACTTCCAGCGTTTAAAGAAGACCCTTTCTAAAGCCTGTATTGTGTCTCAGACCCAAACTCACCCCTTGCAGAGGGTCTGAAACACAGAGAGGAAAGGAGAGGGAGTTGGTGGTAACTCCAGGCACAGTAAGGAGAAGAGGCTGATGACCACAGCTAGGAAACATTCACCAAATGCAGTTAGGAGGCAAAGAAGAGTAGTGGTCGTGTGGGACAGGGCCATAAAATGAAAGATAATAAGTCTAAATCTGTTGTAAAAGGAGAAATAGAGGTTTACAAGCAGAAGGACGTGATAGGAAATAGAGAGGGAGATCTCAAGTAGTATTTTAGCTTTTCTTTTCTTTCTCTCTCTCGTCTTTCTTCAGTGTCCTATGCAACATTAATTGAAGCCACTTATGGGCACGTCCAGGAGAGAATAGCTCGTCAGGGGACATATGACCACAGAGCCTGTATGGACAGTATACGGCCCTTAATTTCCTCCTCTGATGCTTTCAATAGCTCTTGGGATGCCATAAAAGATGATAATGACGAGGTCGGTGGGAAGACTGTAAAACAGTGGGGAGAGGCACAAGTGTTACCTCACTTGGGCTCAAACTCAGGCCATGCATGGACCGAGTTTGCTGGTTGCAAGCTCTTCTGCTTGGGCTGGTGGCTGTGCCCCACATCCCCCTGTACAGCCTGGCTGCCGGTGCCCAAAACTGCGCTGTGACAAGTTATGGATTCTGAAGCATCAGGTTGTGGGGTGAGTGGGGTCTGGCCGTTGATTTAGATCAAGCCTGACAGTTCAGTCGGACGCAGACAAGGACAACAGTTCTCACCTTTCTTCCCAATTCCACAGACTTTTCTAACTCAAGACACTATGGCTCCTGGCTAGACACTTCTAGGGGATCATCCATTGAGAAGATAGCTTAAAATTTTAAACACAATAATTTCTGTTTCTCTCCCTTTTGCCCAGTGCCTTGAAGATAAACCTACCCTGAGCCAGATCTCCATCCCCACTCCTGCCAGGCAGACGCTTCTGCTGCCCAGCTGCCATCAGCTATGATAGGGACAAGGCACCTCCTCCCTATCACTAAGTGGATTTTGAAGGCAATAAGCAATAGAATAATTAAATTAACTCAGCCCTGAATACCTCCCGAGGTGCCGAGCACTCCCAGCATTGCAGCAGCACCGCAGGTGTCGGGAGAGCAGGTAATACTGGTCGGTGGCAGGCGGCAAACGTGGCTGCGGGGGACATCTCTGCTGGCACGGGAGCACCAGGAAGAGGCTCCCAGGATGGCTTTGCTTGAGCCAGCTTGGGTCCAGGAGTAAAACAGCTACATTTAAATTTTGAAGTGCTTAAGTTAATGAACCTTATCCCAGGGCAAACGCAGTTGTACCTCCCAGCTTGGACTACTTCATCCTTCTGGGTCCTTCCTGTCCCATGGGCTTTCCTGCTGCAGGGTGCCATGGCTATCACCCCAGGAAGTAGCCTCAGCCTCTGTTTTCCCAAACAGCCTGCTATTTAAATTCCCTATGAAACATCTACAGGCCTTTGACAGTAGCACATTGGGTTTTTTCCCCCTGACCTTCTACAGGCTGCAGGACTTGAGTCTGGATTTGAGACATGTCAGGATTTGGGAGTGATCAGGTCACAGCCTTCACTCAGCTCCATCATCTCCAAGGTGTGCACAGGGAGCCTGGGCTGGCCCTGGCCAGGGTTAGTGGTGGGGCTGAGGTCATCCCCACTGCAGAGCTTTATCTCACCCATTGCCAGAGAGGTCACAAATCACCATCCGGTCCCTTTCAGGCAGTTGGGAGGCACTAAATTGTACCTCCTGTATCCAGACACCACCCAATCTCCCACAGCCAGGCCAGGTACGTAGATGAGGAGATAGCGTAAATGGCCCAACAGGATGGAGCCCGAAATTCACCGCTTCCTGTGCCTTAACTTACCGAGTGCCACATCTGGGGGAGAGTCTAATTTAGGTCATTTTAGATTATCTCGATTTCTGAAAGGGGCTGCTCTGGCCAGGGATCTGCCACCGTTCTGCTTCAGGGAGGAGGATCTCAGATTCCACGTGAAACTAAGCATGGGGTGTTTTGTATATTTTCAGCACAAATTTATTTACAGCTATGATGAAATAAGTATTTGGGAAGAGTAACAAATACTGCTACGAAGAGAACAAAGAGTATCAGCTCCTTCCAACTCTGTTGAGGTTTAAAGCCCAGATGGTCTTAGGGGCACTTTCTCTGTTCCGTGAAGAAAATGCAATTAATTTCCACATCAGCAGGATTTGTTCAGTATCGTATCAACCACACTCCCTCGTAACTGAGCTGACCACCAACAAACACTCCTCAACTCCTGCCCTTGAAATTTGGCTGGAGGTGGACACTGACCTCACCCCAGGGAACTATTTCCCTGGAGACTTTTTCTAGCACTAAAAAATGCGGTTACATCTTGGTAGGCTATTAAATCCACATGTGAAAATAAACTCATCTATCATCTCGGGCACGCGCTTTAGCTTCATTTAAGGAGATATAAATGCACTAGAGCATCCCATTAAAGCAATTTACATGTCTTGCTTTATTTTCCTAAGATGTTACTGGCTTTTGGGAAAATCTATCAACTAAGAAGTGATGGAATAAGACTTGTCCTTCGGGTGCTGCTCCCCGGAGCAAATGCCACCCCGGCCTGTGTTTGAATGATGGGCAGCCCCTCACACAGACCTCTTCACCCCCGAGACCCTTCTTTCTCACAGCCACGTGGTGATGGGGAGGGTCAGAAATTAAGCCCCAAAAGCTGGAAAAATGAAAGTAAAAAGCAGCAAAGCTCTGCTGAGGCAGACAGATGGGTGCGTACAGGGTACACGGAGACTTGCTGAGGAGATGTCCCCCACAGGAGGTATGTTTGGCAGCCGTTTATTACTGAGGTCACAGATGTCTGGGAAGCGAAAGGGGAAGAGCTGTGGTGGCAGGTCCACTCCTCAGGTTTAGCCCAGCATTGTCCTCTGCTCGGTGGAGTGAAGGGCCATCAATCATCACTTGGTGGCCACCTAATGATTGAGGGGCTCCTCCAGAAGCACTCAGGCGCTAGAGACAGGCAGTGAGCAACGGGGCATGAGGTCTCCAGCTCATCTCACCCATCTCGTGTTTCTGTGATGAACCAAAGACATATCCTTATTTTCTGAGACACACACACTCGTCTGCTTGCTGAAAGACACGGGTTCTCAAGGCAGCTAAATAAAGCAAACCAGAAAAGGACTAATGGTAAAAAAAAACAACAAAAATCCTTTAAAAAAGGTTTGGATGTGCTAGTCTTCCTTCTTAATTCCAACTGTGTCCCTACCAGCATGGACATAAGGCTGTCAGCCTGTTCCTCGGAGGTCTGGCTGCTAATCCACCCACCAGTGCTTGAGGAAGAAAGGCTCTGGAGATTTCATCTGGGCTAGAGAGTCCTCACTTCCTACTGACAGCCCAGCCGGTAGGACAGCTCTTTACGGTCCCAACTGCTGCTGCTATGGACTGTTTTCCATTGCAACTCACGCTGTGACACGACTGAAAAAGTGTTCTTTGGCTGAAATGCCTAGATACCTTGCTGAAAGGTCTAAATAAATAGACAATTTCTCAGGAAATTGTCTCTGTATTTCCAGCCACTCGAGAAAGCTATAGCTCTTTGAAAATATAGGGTGATGCCAGAAAAAAAATATCTTGATTTCCACCGAGGAAAGCCGGTGAGAAAACAAGAGCAAGGATGGCAAGGACAGGACTGTGTGGAGACTGGCCCAAGGCAGCCTCTCTCTGCTGCAACCGCGCTTAGAAGACCCCTTGTCTCTTCTCTCATCTCCCAGAGCTTTACTAATTTAGCTGAACGGGTTAATTGTGACTCATCTTATTATTTCTTCCAAAGAAAAGATCCAGAAAGTTACCACATTGCCCTTAGGTGTCTGCACCCCCTGCTGTGCCCTGAACTTAAGACACCAGAGGAGCTGCAATATTAGCTGCACTGGAATGTTTTGGTTTTCCCTTGCAAAACAGGCCCATCTCTCCAAGTGTGAATGTGCTTCAGTTACCAAAACATACTTGAGAGGAGAAAAAAGGAAATTTCCATATTTTTTTTCTTCATTTAACTGAAGAATTCCCATTTTTGTCGAAAAGGGCATGCCTCAACATGTTCCCCTTGCTCTATATATCAAGGTAAGAAGAAACTTTTGGAAGACACTTCTTTTCTCTAGAGATGAAAGAAATTCCCATCAGCAATCTGTCAGTTCCAGACTGGTGTGCAAATCCCACCACCTCTGTGAGCAGAAAGAATTTAATGTTAGACACGTGTGCGCATAAAAGACACATTTTCTTTCTGGAAACCCCACTTGGCACCAGATGCTGCTATTTCACGAGCAGAGGGGGGGGCTGGCACACACGGATGGGGGCTTCTGAAAATTCTCCTGTGTTTAAACTTTCTCAGCCATAAGGAAGAAAACCTGTAACAGACCTAGAAATTGAAACTAGGTGACAATGAAACCATTGCTTTTCACTGGACCTGGATAGATAAATAAAGATCCAATTTCTTGTCAGTACAAGGGAGTGAAAAATCAAAAGCTGCCAGTTTATACTGTCAGGAGTTATGTTCTCAGGTCGTGCCCAAATTGATATAATAGCATTCACCTCAGTAGAATTACACCAGGTTATAGTACCTAAGGACATGGCCCAACAACCTCTTCTGCAGTAAATCTATAAAAGTACCCATAAACCTGTCCATTTAATTCTAAAAATATACTTTAGCTTACACCTTTTCCCTCACTGATGAAATCACAGCAACTGTTTATACCCAGAAAAAAAAAAGCATTTAGAAGGGGGAAAAAAAATAGTTAGAAAATGTAATTGTTAGTCAGCCTTTGCTGTCTCCATCCCGATCAGTCCTGCCCACACACACCTGCAGTCATCACTGAGCTGGGCAGAGTTCACTAAGAATATTAGTATTTGCAAGGTGGAGGCATAGGGAAATATATTATTTCAATGTTGCAGAGACAGAGGAAGACCCAGGCAGCTGAAGCTGAGTTTGGGAGAAGAGGAACACACTTGTCCTTATCTGGCCTTTTCCTACCTGTTCTCTTTGTTCCACAGCTCCAAAAGATGCTGTAAGTGAACACACTGTGGTTTCCACTTGGATCTTTGCCTTTAGTGGCTGTACTTCCACATGGAACAGAAAACCAAACAGTTGGAGATGACACTAGAGCAGAGAAACACGGATCCTCCTGATCACAGACTCATCTGTGTCACCGGAGCTGAGTTGTTCCAGCCTCAGAGCCGTGCTCTGAACCTGCTCGTTCCATCCAGGCACAACGTCAGGACCACGCCAGCCCCACTCTTTTTCACTTCCACAGACAAAGCGAGACTTCTGACAGCTCCCCAGCCTCCCTCTCCCACAGACATCTTACCTAAAACCTTTTTTATGACTCTCTTCAGCTGAAAGGTTGCTTTGGCTTCAATTTATTCCCACTAAACTGACTTTACATGTACTTGTTAGTGCAATGCCTTAGCAAGAGACATGCTAGAATATCACTTTTTCCTTTACTGTAAGATATTCTTATAAGATGTGAGATCAACTGATTCTGCCTTGGCTGGACTGAAAGAAAACAGGCCACTAATTTCTGATTGCTGATTTCAGAAGTCCAGAAGCCGTTAACAGGCTCATAACAGGCATTACTACAGTGACAGCAACTTTCTTTGTTAAAATACCATCTCACACACAGAGAAATTCTCTACACCTATTCAGGCAACAGTCACTGTTTCCAAAGAAACACCTCAAAAACATGATACACCAAATGATCCAAGCCCCAAACAACTGGCAAGCCCCAAAAACACAGGTGTTAAACTCCCCATTCTTACCTACAAGTGGGTACTTAAACACTCAGATCCCAGCAGTGTGTAGGCAGTAACCCTCTGCTGGTGCTATCACCCCTATTTCCACTCCAAAGCCCAGTGCAGGCACCAGGTCCATGAGAACCAACGCTGCAAGCGATGGACTGTTCAGCCTGGAGCCTGTGAGGTACTGGAGGGTCATGTGAATATTTGCTATTTGCCCACGTTCAGATGGGAAAATTGAGATGTCAGGTACATGGAAGACTGGTGGACAAGCCTGAATGCAGAGTTTGGTAGCCTTGACTTGTATTCTGTTCCCAAAAAGACAGTAAAGAGACTTCCTCCACATTAACTCAGAGGACATCAGACTGGGCTACAGCTCCAGTACACGGTGCCAACTCTCCTTAACTACAAGCAGGCATTTTCTATTGAAGAGATACTGATCTACTGCTCAGCTGATATGGCACAAAGCTGGTACTAAAGAGATGGGGTTTATTCTTGATCCTGCTGCTGCTCCAAAGGATGGCACGAGGAGTCGTTTCCCTTCTCAGTCCCTGACCTTCACACTTGTGCCATTTGTGTACAGCCTGTTCCCCTGTACAGCATTCCGCCTACTGGGATGTTATAAAGGAACCGGGTAACGTTATTAAAACTAGGTTTACAGATTACTTAAAATTGTTAATTCCAGGAATCCCATGTATCTTTAAAAGGAATATTTTGCAGAGAATGAGCAACTGGTAAAGATACATCATGGCTGCTTTGTAGTGTGGTGACATCCTTTGCCATGCGTAATGATGAATTAATAGTAATTATAACACTAAGGTCGGAGAGTGCCTCGGCTCTGAGTCAGCGCTCAGGTGAGGCGAGGTTTTATTGCAGTTCATTAAAAAAAGGCAATAAAAGGCTTAAGAACCATCACAGATCCCAACTACACGAAGCTAATAATCAGTACGATAAACTATCATTTACATGAATAGGAAATTGAAGGGACATTTCATTTCCTAGGCCTTTGTGGCTCCCATTCAATTGCGCTGATGGTGCTATTCAGGGAAGCCAGCATGGTGCCTGTTTACAAGAGGACTTTGCAAAACAAAGACAGTCACGGTCAAAACTTTGCTGGTCAATTCAGTATATTTACATGGAAACCCTTGAAGGAAAAAAAAAATTGTATTCTGAAATACCCTCATGGGATAGTTTAGTTGGAAGTGGCAAGTAGCAGGGAATGAGCTCATGGCTGTAGAGATGCGTGGTGGCCACAGAAAAATCATCTGGTTTTCAAACAGAGGCTTGATCAAACTTTCCTCATCTAGGCAGAAATACCATCACACAAATGTCTTATCAAAACGGCAAATGACAACATGTTCTGCATGCACAAGCCAGCACTGTCCAAGTCTGGCTCCAGAGAAACCTGGCACAAACTCTTTGCTTTCAATGGGAGTGGAGAACGTGCCATGCCAACACCTGACAATACATCTCGGAGATACGTATAATGTAGCAGCTGTCCCAGAAACTATCTGATTTTCCTTCTTTCTTTTAACTAAGAGAATGGAATCACTCTGGATTTACAATGAAACAAACTGAAAGCACAGTCGGAGCCACTGTTTTTAAGAAGACCTTGCTATGCCATAACTTTTCACGGTTCAGTTGCTAAATTACACATTATAAAAATAAGTAAGTGCAATTGAGAGACTGTGTTAATCTCAGAAGTTTAAACATCACCCTGTAATGACTGCTTTATATTGGCCCATAGTAAAGTACTTTATGGGGCATGCAGGAGGTTTATCCGCACGCGTATGTTAAATACTCCTGGGAATTTTCTCACATAGAGAGGTGAGGCCTGCCTGACACAAAACTAAATACGTACAAAACACTGCCATCATTCACACTGCAACAGGAATGCCACCCAGTCAGAGAAAAAAAAAAACAAACCAACAAACAAAAAACAACTTTACAACACCTAAAAGAGATAAGAACCGATAGCCAGCATAGCAATAAGATGTTGCTTTTGGAAGTGTAGAATTTCCTAACCTGACAATCAGTGCAGATTCTGGAAACGTAACAAAAACCAACTGTCTCCTTCCAAGGAAATGGGAGCTTAGGGGTTGACTATAAATAGATTATAAAGATGCACGGGTGGTTTGCAGAGTAGTTTACTAAAGCCAAGAGTATTTAGAGCCAAATTAGTTTCTTGCACATAAAAATTCCCTGGAATTTAGGGTGAGTTCGTACATGGTTTCTTGCCCAGGCACTCTGGGGCTGACAGACGGCACCCAACTGCCTTTCCCAATTCTCTCCCGTAACCCAGAAGATCCATCCAGGTTGACTGAGAGATGTCAGGTGAGAAGACTTTTAAATAAAGTAAATATGATGGTAAAGAAGTTGCAGATACGGTACTAGCATCTTTTTTTTGTTTTCTTAAATAATCATGCTTCAGAGTAGTACCTCAACTAAGCATGAGCCAGTCAGGTGTTCCCAAGGGACAAAATATGATGCCATACGACCCAAATGTAAGCATACCCAGCAAGGCACTACATGAAGTACTTTGTATGAAAGCATCACCTCCCTCAGCTGTAAAACACTCCCAAGCAGTAAACCAAAGAGAATTCTTCATCCTTCAGCGTTATCATTATTAGAGTATCATTCACCCACTTGTTTGCAAGCTGCCTCCTTCTCCCACCAGCCGCTTGGTCTCACAACAATGCCTCATTTCTGGCTCAGGAGCCCAACAATAGGCTCTCCCCTGAGCTTATGGCAGCATCTCCACCACCGCTCGGCAGGAGGCAGAATAACAGTGATGTGACAGGCATCCTCCCCAGGAGACCCAACACATCGCTCAGGCTGCTGACATGCTCCACACCCAGAGCAGATCATCCCAACCACAAAAGATTTCTAGGTAGAGCTTTCTAGCTGCTCTTGACTGACCACCCAAAAGACAGCAGGTTTTCCCCTTTCACTAGCAGCAGAACAAGAAAGTACCTGTTTCCCGTGATGGTCCTTGCGACGCTCTCACGTGGGTTTGAGCTAAGTGGGCTTGAGCAAAGCAAAGCAGTAGGTAATCAATAGAGAGGACTGAAGTCCTATTTCTAGTTCAACAAGTCTAGTGACCAGCATCTAAAAGAAAATAGCACTGCAAAAACAACTTCAAGTTGCCTTCTTATGATGTGCAAAGAGGCACTCTTTCCAACAAAATAAAAATAATTACTCTTCAGATTTTTTAAAAAAAGGAAATTGAAAAACCACAGTATTTTCAGAGGATGCACTGTTGTCGGGCAGTGCCAGAAAGGATCAACATTTTCTGTCCAGAATAACATGAATTATCTTTATCTGGCTGCTCGAACTTAACAAATTAAAATTAACTAAGACCCTCGTGTCTTTAAATAGAATCTCTCATTCTAGTATGGCACTGAAAAGTCAGAGTTTGAGTCACTGCTTCCCGTCATAGAGTACCACGAGATAAATGTCCATAGGTTTATCATCAGTGTACCAACTTTGCTCAGACAACTGTTGTTTAAAGAACAGTCAAGATTAATAACTTGAATGCAGACAAATTCTCTCTTCTTTCCCTATGTGAGAAATAAAAGTGTCTGCAAATCTCCACGTAACACCTTTTTTTTTTTTTTTTCCATTTCTTTTTTAATGCTTAAAGTTGCTGAATGAAAGTCCCAAGCTCTGAACAGCAACTCATTTCTGAAGGTCGGCAGGCTGGAATGTTCTGACTTATGTAGGCAACGGGGAACTGGCTTTGATTGAGGTTTCTGCCATCTTTAAAGTATGTTCAAGGTTCCTGGCAGTTTAACTGCTCTTAAAGATAATAAATCCCTTATGAGACAGGAAGGCTGAACAATCGTATACTTCAGACTAGCTCGATCTGTATAGTTCCAAGAATAACTTGCAGTGCAGGTGATAGCAAGCATATGATAAGCAAAGTTCCAGGAGAAAGTTTGTTGAAAAAACAGAATTATGGGAAACAGACCGAACTGCTAGTTTTATGGACATCGCTCATTTCAACACTCAGGCAGTAAAAATAAAATGAACTCCCTCAAAGTTAAAAATACCTAATAAAACTCAATAGGCAAGGTAATTATTTTGAGTCAATGGAGGGAGAAGACAGGTCGCTCGTTCCCCCAGAGGGTACTTACCGTGCTAACACCACACAGTAAGACAGCTTTCAGTTCACCTGTCTTTTTTTCCAAAGCTATGTTTTCTGTGACATGAATTTATGCCACTGACCAAGCCTATATCACTCTGGGCCAAATAAAAACCTAAAGACGAAAAGAAACATAAGCTGCACATCCTCCGACAGCCTCTCCAGTGGTGTCACAGCTCCCCCAGGGGACCAGGCTGGTTGCCCGTTTTACATTCCCAGGACTGACCTTCTGCCCACGTCCTACTTATTAACGCAGGTTCCTCAAGAACTCAGCAGTGAGATTTGCTGGATGAACACTTGTCCTAGGTGTCCAGACACGGTGAGTCAGGACGGCACCCAAGGGATGAAGGAATCTTTTCTCTTTCTACCCTTCCCTTAGAAAAATGGAAGGGAACACCAGTTGGCAACTGAAGGTGTTAGCTCTGATATTAAAGAATAAATCCCTGAGAGACATTCACTTGAATGCCTGAAATTTATATTGCACAGGTTATAAAGGTAACATTTGCAACATCAGCTGCTTTTGCCCTTTCTTCTGGCAGGGACCAAAATTTTCTCTATGGAAGGTACAATCTTCTATAGGTACAATATAGCACAGATTCTGTCACAAAGGCAAAACTGAAAACTCCAGCAGGAATATAAAGGAGATATTTATTGCCAAGCAGTATCATATCAAAATACATAAGCAAATACCATAGTAACTAACAAAATACAGAATAATATCTTGTGAATTCACCAGATTTTAGTTTCTGGCATCTTCAGAAAATAAATTTTTGGTTTGGCTGACAGGAAACCACCAAGCACAACTGTCCTGTAATTGGAGCAATCAGACACATATGGGGACAATAATTATAGTAAAATAAATTAGTTGTAAACAGATCTGTTTACTGTATTTCCAACCACCTCATATTTTATTATTCATATTTGAGGGTTTGGGTTTGCTTTTTTTTCTTTTCCTAAAAGTCCCAAGATTTTTAGGTCTTGGTATTGTAAAGACCAGTTTTATAAATATTTATTCTCTGAGCTGCCAATAGTGGTTTATTCCACTGAGAAGATAAACAATTAGCTTAAACAAAGTTTAATGTTACAGACAAATGACTTATGATTCTGGTAATTACACAAGTTGGGGAAGCAAGTTTTCTCATGAAACAAATTAAGAAATTGCTTGTTGTTTAGTATTAGTCAAGCATATTAATATTTCAGAGTTGTGTAAATGCCATATTGTTGTCTCCATCCTCCCCAGTCAAACCACAAAAGACAAAGTTTGAAGTTACCAGTGCAAGTACAGCTCTTAAGAATACTAAAAGCCCTCCCAAAAAAAACAGTGCAGTTACTTTAGAAAAGGTAATAGTGCAGAATTAACCCATTGCCTGTTGAATAGCCTGGCCCCTAACCCATTGGTTTGAAATTTTCAAATACAATCCATTAAAGTTCAAGGGTAAACAACAACAGGAGCAAACAACAGAAATCAGCATACCTTTTAAGAGCAGGAAAACACAGAAAACACCCTTAAGGTGAGCTGTTCCAATTAAGCACCTTTCTTTCAAACAAATGTTGGAACACAGCAGTAGTCCTTGACTAAAATACACTTTCTTTCGACTTGTAATGGAAATCAAAGATTTATTTATAATGACTGTGCCTTTCACCACTGAGATGGGACTGATATATTCAATGTACCTTCAAAAAAAATCCTTCAAATTACATTCTGACAAAATACATCAGGCTCAAGTGAATCATCTTCAAGAGTGACCTTAGCTGGGTGATGTAATCAGCAATTAAAATTCTGAAACTGTTAATATGCCTCCAGTAACTGTTTTCTAAGCTACATCCAAATAGCTCCCTTCATAATGGAATTTGTGTCTGCTAAAAAACTGCTGAGACACAACTAGGTCTCAAAAAACACAGGCCAGCTCAGATGTATGTCATTTGGGAATCTGCACTGGTGTAAATAATTTTGTTGTTTCCATACAGCCAAACCCAGATAAATGGGGAAAATAACAGTTAAATCACACCTGACGATCATTTTGTCTTTTTCTAATCACCTGACATTGTAAATTTCTCAAGTAATTCTACACTCACTATGTCAATAGAAAAGCTACTAGAACTATTAAACCCTGGTTAAGTGTAAGGTTATGTATCCCATGAAGACACAGGTAGTTATGAGAGTAACATTTACTTCAGGTAATATTGATTAGCCAAGGGATACACTGAAAATGATAATATTTATCTGGAACTTGGAATGCTTGAGATGGTTTCCACCAAGCTCTCATCCCTGATGCTCTTCCTCAGTGATGTGATGTTGTAGCCTGGGTTTATTAGGATTGTGCTCAATCAACCAGTCAGCAAGCCAAATCTGTGGAGCAAGAAAAAACATCTTCAGTTTTCTGTTGTTCTTTATTAAGAATACAGGAGAATATTAAAAACATCATTCGAAACCTCTGATACAGACAATCTCCTACTGTGCTTGAAATGAAGACTTTCAGAAAAAATGGACATACAAATAACTTGTTTTTTTGACATGTTCTTTTAAATCTTCACAGCTTATACTGCTTTTGAACAATTCACATTGACCTTTAGGAGACAGCTTTTCTGGGCGATATCTATCATTGCGTATGTGTAAGAACATTTGAGCCATTATTCAAATAATCCAGACAACTACTTTGCAATGAAGCTGTACAACATGCATTAAACTGTTTAATGAAATACTACTCCTGACAACACTTACAGATGCTTGTAATCATAGAAGATATCATACAGATACCTAGTTGCTAAAAATGCCGGTCTTCTGCACTGAAATCACCTTAGAGTACCCAAAACTTATAACAAAAACATGGTTCCTTTTTGAAATTCATCTTGTAAGTTTTCCAGCAAATTGTACTTCAATAAGAACGTGGGAGGTAGGAACGCAGTGAGTCCCAACTTCATCTGCCAATGTCTCAGCCTGGCCTCAGGCAAATTAACCCTTTGCCTCAACTTTTCCACTTGTGAAGAGAAGTTTTTAACACATACTTATTTACTTCACAAGACTGTCAAAGATTATTTTCTGGAATGCCAAGTACAGGAAACTTCATACCATACTGTGAAGTGAAACAATTGCTAGAATAGTAGACCAGTAAGGTAAGCAACACTCTCCTTTTATTACCAGGTACAAAAATAACAGTTTGCACAGAGACAACAAGCAGAGCGCTACCACAATCCTCACAGAAAACAGAAACAGCAGAAGAACAGTAAGAACTCAAGACAGAAATGGAAAACAAACAAGCAAAAAACCCAAATCCCAAAGCACAAGAACCCGAAAGCCCTTACAAAGACTATTCAGGAAAATGAGAATATTTAAATAATTTGATTTAATTTGATTAAATTTATCCTGTGTTACTTAGGGAATTGGCTGAGACAACCTCTGAGCTGCTAGCAAGTACGTCTGAGTGGACAGTTTCTGATGCCATTTTCAGAAAGGAAAACAGAAGAAAAAATAAAAATTAAAAAAAAAAGCAAAGGTAATAGAAAAAAAACCCAACACACCAGTAGAAAACAAACTGAGAAGCAATAGCCAACATACATTTTTTGAAAAAAAAGTTGTACCAAGCCAACATTATTTTCCTTCTGTTACAAGGTCACAGACATTATGGACAGGGAAGAAGGAGCAAATATCACATTTTCATTTTAGTAAAGCTATTGACACTGCCTCACATAGCTTTATAGCTTTCTTACAAGCAAGATAGGAAGGAAAGAGTGGTCTCAAAGTTACTACTAGTTACCACATAACTGGCCTGAAAATTTTGCTCAGAATGCAGAGGTTAATTGGAAGCAAAACTAAAAACCAAACAATGGGTTAGAGAAATGTGACTTATTAAGTAAGAGCAAAAAAATCAGTTTTTAATACAGCGAAGAGATTACTGAAGGGGGGAAAAAAGATGGTAATGCTATTCAAATACACAACAGGTCACTGCAAAAAAAAACCGGGAGATATTACATTGTCTCCAATGTCCTCTGGGGATAGTAAAAGGGGGGGGGGGGGAAGTAATGGGCTAAAAATTGGAGCACAGGAGATTTAAGCTTTTCAACTAAGTAAGCACTGAAACAGATTGCCTAGGGAGACTGCAGATTCTCCATCATTTAGAGTGCTAAAGAACAGGCCAGACAAACATTTGTTAGGAATGGTTAGATACAATTGGTCTGGCCTTTGGGCAGAGGGATGGATGAAAAGACTTCTTCATCCTTGTTTTCTAGATTTCTATGGTAACAGTGGCAGACATACAGATAAAGCAAACAGGAACAATCATAGTACATTTAATCTGACCCCATGTATACTACATACTTCATAGAAAAAAACCTGAATTATTTTTTCAGGCTTTTTTTTTTTTCTAAAATATATCTTTTAGAAAAATGCAATGTTGATTAAAACCTGATAATGATGTAGAATCCACCACAACTGCCAGTGAGCTGTCGCACTGATTAATTATCTGCATTCTTAAGGAAGTACTAGTGTGAACGACTTGAACTTTAAGAATACACAAAACATTTACCACATTTCTCCAGATGAAAGAAAGCTAATTTTGTTTAGGAACTGAAAAACAAAACAAAAAAACCTATTGGGAAATTAACTCTAGTCATTCCACTAAGAACTGTAATTTGAACGACACCCATGATTAAAAGGAATAATATGACAGGAGGGCAAGAGGCAGCAGCTTGATAACTAGAAAGGAGTCACAAGACAGAAGAATTTTCTGTAGGTCAGTTTGACTATACAAGATAGGTTTCACTTGAATCATAATTCATTTTCCTAGTGGAGCAACCCAAGTAAATGCTAATCAATGCTGTATAGTCAAAATAATAGTTTATCCTAAAGAAGGTTTAATAATATTAACTTAACCAAACATAACAACGACAAAATAGACATACATGCTAAGAACTGTACAGTATTTTACTCAACTGTGGAACTACTACCAGCATGAGTAGCATCTTATATAGTATCTGTTGTATGAAAGCTACAACAGAAACAGTAAATAAAGTAAAAACTTGTATCTGCAATTATATGATAGTAGCCATTTACCTTTCCAGCCGTATGTAACAACTGCTTGTTAGAAAGAGTTTTATAGAAGTCACCTAAAAACCCCATCATTTCATCAAGGCTGATTTCATTTAGTCCCGGCCCTCATTTCATCTGTTACCAAACCAATCAACTTCTTCAAAGGCAAATGTTATTTGATTAACTCATTAGCAGGTAGCTAAAACAGCACAGCTGTGTAACAAAACAGCAGCTTTCCTGTATGTAGGGACTTTACTAACACAAAGTAAATGTGTCACAAAGCATATAACACAACACTGACATAACTGTACGTACCATGGGATCTGCTGGCTTCTCCTTACAGAGTGCAGTGAGCCCAGCCAGCAACGTAGGCTTTATGTAAAGGTTCAAGTAATCCCTGGCTCTTTGTCCAGCTGGAATCGGCTCCAAGATGGCTGTAAAGAGTAACCACAGGTGTTGGAAAGCAGCTTGCAGTGTGATTAAAAAAAGCATTCTTTCAAAGGTTGTTTATGTATGAGCTGTTGTTTTCCTGAATAAGTTAATAATACATAATGGTTTTTAGAGCTTCTTTCACAATAAACTGCAGAGAAACTACCTAAACCCCTCAGTGTCCCTGAGGTCATCTTACTAATTATAGGCAATTATGAAAGGTAGGAAATCTGGGGAAAATCCTTGAAAATGCACTGGATGCAGGAGAGAAACAATATATCCCATGTTTGGTACTTCCTTCCTGCAGTGTGAAGCTGGTTTCTGAAGACCCTAAAAATCTCATCTTAAGTCCAGCTTTGTCATTAGGGTGAGGAGAAGAGACATGGTTTACAGTGGGTAAGGTTGGTAGGGAAGTTCAACATCTTAAATTAAACTACCTGATACAGTTGACAGAAACAGACAAGTTTTTCTAGTAGAGTTTCCTTTACATCTTTCTGTGAAAGAGTGAAGTAGTCTTTCAACTGTTACATTACAAACCAGAGATCCTCTCCCACCCTTTCCAGCTTCTATGGCCCATTTCTCTGGCACTTAACTTTGGAGTTGCACTACCATGTGAGCACCCAGCTGCTGTGGAACAGGAATTACTCAGCCTGAGCCCAACAAGACAGTCCATCTTCTCATGCCAACAGGAGTCCCCCAGGCTGATAGTGCCAGAAAGATGTGCTGGAGTGTAATAGCTTCCCGTTTCCTCTCATTTACCAGCTTTGTCTGCTCCAATTCCCAGACCAAAAAGTTTGAAAAGTAGAAACAATCCCTCTAACTATAATGGCTCTTCAGATACATTTTGGTATGCTTTTCATAGCAGAAAATATCAGCTTATACATAAAAAGATAAAGCAAACAAACCCAACCTCTTCTAGATCCAATTCTATCTAGAGACTGGACAGAGACAAGTAATAATAGGTAAGAACAGTATCCTCCCAAAGATCGTTAAGGTGTTATCTGCACCATTTTACCTTCTGGAAACATGAATCGAATTTCTCTTTCTGCTGTGGAAATGTTGAGACTGCCATGAAGCGCGTTCCTCAGTTCATCAGTCCCGTAGAGTGCTCTTAAGCTAAAAACAAAGGAAAAAAACTGTTTGGTAGGCAACTGCAAATCCCTTCCAAGTCTGAGAGTTTATACAAGCAATATATATGGACTAATTAACAAGTCATTGGCTTGATTTTGGTTTTTATTTTTAAAAAACCACATTGCTACCTAAAATTTATGTTCATGTACTCAGTGTTCTCCATAAAACGGATGAACTTTACATACTAAAAGACAAAGGTGAAAAGCTATGTTACATAAAATTGAAGAGATAAGAGGCCACTCCTAATCTGCATTTCTACTGTGAAAAATAAAAATAAAGAAAAAAGGAGATAAATTCTGATTGCAATTAAGAGAAAGACAAAATCCTACTAAATTCACTAAGACCAACCAGTGATTTACCTGTGAGGATGAGTTCTCTGAGCTCTTATGCTGTTTGATGGTCCAAGCAGTTCCTTCCAGTATGAGACTGCACAATGTCTGGCAAGAACCATAGCAACTAGAGGTCCAGAACTCATATAGGCTGTTAAATTGGGAAAAAACACTTTTCCATATTGGTCTGCATAAAAGTTGCTACATTGCTCTGGGCTTAACTGGAGCTTCCGTTTCTATAAAGTGCAAAAAAGGAAAAAAAAAAAAAAGAGGAATGAAAAAAGCTTGCTAAATTTACATAACTTGCTACCTCAGATAGGATACAGACCTCTGCTGCAGCCGTATCTTCGAGTGCAGCACAGACACAGAATAACTTGCCAGCCTAATCTGATCCTTCCAGATCTGATCCTCTTTGAGATAGACAGTAACAAAGAGCAAGAGTTTTCCAAGTAAATTAAGCAGACAAACAGGCCATTTAAGTAAGATGTGGTTTCAGCCTACAGAAACTATAGCATTTTTATAACTGCTGGATGACTTAAAGTACAGTCAGGGCACTGTACAGAAAAAGTGAAGAGCATTACAAGGGCAGGATTTAATTACTCAGCTGCTCCAGCATAATGGTTCTACTTTTAAACAATTTTCTCTTCAGCCCACACCGTTAATTATGCAATTGTTCTATTTTTCATTCAGGACTCATGCTTTATGATTCTCACAATAGCTGCCTAGTCTGCAGGTGGCCAGGATTAGGACAAGTTTGGGAGGTTATCAGAAAGCACAGGGCAGTCAAAGAAAAGAGAAGTAAATAAATATTTTTAAGTATGTTCTTTGAGCCTGAATTTATGCAACACAAGAGTACCACAAATTCGAACTGCTAATAACTTTGGTGCCAAAAGTCACTGAAAATATCAGAAGATGTTGAGTTTTGGGCCCCCCCACTACAGGAGGGACATTGAGGTGCTGGAGTGAGTCCAGAGAAGGGCAACGAAGCTGGTGAGGGGTCTGGAGCACAAGTCTTATGAGGAGAGGCTGGGGGAGCTGGGGTTGTTCAGCCTGGAGAAAAGGAGGCTGAGGGGAGACCT
>JAHREE010000059.1:1330085-1346653 GCA_033628505.1 Tringa tobata
GGCCCCGGAGCGGAGGGATCGGCGGGCGGTGAGGCGGCGGGGCCCGCAGCGGCAGCGCGTCCTTTGTTCTGGAGCTGCCTTTTGTTGGCGCCATGTGGTGGCGGGGGGAGGGGCGGGCAGCGGGTTTGTTGCCGTCTCACGCTGTAAAATGGAAGGGGATTTACCTCGGCTGGCTTCGCCTCCCGCGTTTTTCCCTCATCCTTTCCCCCCTTTCTAAGGAAAGGAGCGGGTGGAAGGAGTTGTTTTCTGTCGGGGGTGGGGATGGGGGGGGCCGGGCTGGTTCAAACTTTGTGGGGATCGCATGAGCCGTTGCTGCCGGCGTCGGTGTAAATGCGAACACGTTTTGTGTAACGCATTAAAAAGAAAAAAATAAAAATAATCCTAGCTTTAGAAGCTAGTCGGGGTAAGCTGAGTATTTTTAGAGGGGGTAAAAGGAAAAACGGCGTGATTGGGATGATGTGCGGTGTGTTTAAAGCAGTAAGAGCGATTTTGGTGTACTTCTTTGCAGCATTGTTGGAAAAACAGCTTATCTCTTCCGAGTGATTTCTGGAGGAGTCAGCGTAGTTTCGCTGTGTTTTGATAGTGGCATCCTTGTGTACAAGAGTAATTTCTTTCCTATCGTAGTTGGTCTGTTGATAAATACAAGTGCTTGACTTAAAAATTATCTGCCTGTTTCTCAAGCAGGTCTTTGTTATTCAAGCTACTCCGTTTATTTAATTGGTAGTCCCTTTGTTAGCCCTGGACCCTGAACCAGAGGGTCAGATCCCTCAGGTTGAACAGAGAGCTGAAGTGTAGTGTTATAAAACTTGGTGGAAGGAATAAAACTTAAGTTTCCTATAAGCTATGGCCGGATGTACCTTTTGCAGACACTAGAAGGATTAAGAACCAGGCCTTTTAGCTGTCTGCGAATTTTCTTTTTAATTTTTCTATTATTTTGCCTGAAAGGTGGGTGATACTCTTTCCCTTTCTCGCATAGGAGGTGACAAGTTTCAATCCTAAATTCATGTGAAATGAAACTTCTAAGAAAAACAGTTATTTAGAGTGATTGACTTGAGTGGAAATCTAAGTTCTGTGAGAAAACAAGAACTGTCCAAAGCAAAGTTCAGGATGCTGACATTAAGAGTATTCTGTTAAGAGCTGAAACATGCTTTGATTTAGCTGCACTAATACACTCAGGAGGAAAAGAAGAGACTATGTGTTAAGAGTGCAGTCGTCCAGCTTGTGTGGTCTCTGAAGGCAAAGCCAAATACTAGGAATTTGGCCTTAATTTCAAAGGCTCTCTGTTGTGTTACTGAGATATCTGTAGGTATCAATCATTCCAGTTACAAAACAAAGGACTGTAAATTACAAAGCGTAGTATTTGCTGCTGTGGTAAGAGGTGAATTTAGCATGTGGCAATATCTGTGTGTGCACCACAGCCCCAACCTGATAGCATAGAGCAGCTAAAGCTGCCTCCAGATAAATTCCTTCAACCCCCAAACATTGAATTTCTCTTCATCATTCTGTAAGTCGATGATGACCGGGGGGTGCTGGGGAAAACCCCTGTCAGTCTGTACAGTCCTTTTTGGTCAAGTAAGCTGTTCTGATGAGAAGGAATCCATCAAGTTACCTTTCTTTCATATGTTGTTGAAGGGCTTAGTACAACTTTGTAAAGCCTTTTCTGTAAGGCTCTACTGCAGTGGCTACAGGAAGCACGCGGACTTTACTTGGATCCTTGTTAGTTAAGAATACACAGCTTGATCTGAAAAAATAAGGGTTTACCCTACAAAAGATACAGCTTGTCCAGTTTAAGGAAAAAACCCCAACGTAGCACCTACAGTTTTTTTCCTGATGTTGCTTTTTGAAGATAAATGGATGCTAGTTTTAGCAAATCAAAGTTACATATAAACACCAAAAGCCAATTGCATTTAAACATAGTCTAGTTTCCAAAGTGCTGCTGGCTTGTCGTGCCAAATCTAGGTTGCTCTAAACAGAGTAATGACAAATTTAACTGCTTTAGTCTATAGTTAGATAAAAAGGCTTGAATGCTTTTAAAAGCTTAGTTTGTTACCTTGGAAACTCTGAAAATAGAAAATACAGCCATGTTATTAATGTTCTAATTTGAAGAGAGGCATTTAAAATGTGCCTTATTGACTGATCTCAGTTTTGCTTGTTAGCTTCACTTCTGTATTTCGCTTCATGAGGATTTAGTTCTTTGAGATACTTCAGAGGATATTTTGTGTGGGAAAATGGGCAGGAATTACTGTATTGGCCTTTCATGAAAGAAATGAAAGACTAAGTGGAGATACTCCTGCAGTACTGATGAAGATAGAACTAGATTCAGTAACTAAACAGGAAGAAATGCACAACATAGTAGTCAAGGCAGGTCCAAAGTCCCATCTGTTGTATGTGACTGTTCTTGGAGGTTATAGATACCTGGTTTAAATTTTGCAGATCCTTTTTGGGACTAAAATATTTACAGCTCTTTATCCAAATCCTGAAAGACCTCAAGTACTTTGCTTTTGATGCCTTATTCTATCCTGAATGCTTTCAAAGCAGTAGGAGTGATCCTAGGTTCTTTCCAAAAACTGAGCTGGCAGTACTTTATAATCAATACTGCTTTATTGCAAATAACAGAATATTGTTAAAAGAACATAAATTACTGGCAAGGAATATTTTAGATACTGTTAAAGGAACATGTGTTACTGGCAAGGAGTATTTTAGGCCATTTTCTTCTAGCCTGTAATACTTCAGGGTACATTGTGTCGTTCCCCCAAAAAGAGCGGGGAGAGACCCACCCTTGTGCACTCCCATAGTATCACTAGTTTTTGACAAGATGCAAAAGTGTTTTATCTTTGAACAGTTGGTCCCATTTCTGACAATGCTGCTGAGACGTGTACTACTATGAGCATCTTGCTGTCTGTTTTTCTGTAGTACTTCCTGTATCTAAATAGCTCTTTATCTCTTTGGAATTTCAGGAAGATGTTTGTTGGCGGCCTCAGTTGGGATACAAGCAAAAAAGACTTGAAAGATTACTTCACCAAATTTGGTGAGGTAACCGACTGTACGATAAAGATGGACCCTAACACAGGAAGATCCAGAGGCTTTGGATTTATTCTCTTCAAAGAGCCTGGGAGTGTTGAAAAGGTGAATTTAAACTTCATATTTCAGATTCTTGACTTCTAGGGGAAACTTTTCAGCTTGAGTTAATCTTATCAAACTATCTTTCAGGTTCTGGAGCAGAAAGAACACAGGCTAGATGGACGACTAATTGACCCCAAGAAGGCCATGGCAATGAAAAAGGATCCAGTGAAGAAAATATTTGTTGGTGGACTAAACCCAGAAGCCACAGAAGAGAAAATCAGGGAATACTTCGGAGAGTTTGGAGAGGTGTGTAGTGTTATCTCAGTAAACACTAAAACAGTTGCTGGTTAGTTTAATAACTTGTAAGTTGCAAATTAAATTAAGTTCAGATGTATCAAGCCTTCTGTAACTTATCCAGAGATTTCCCATCTCAAAAGCAAGGAAGGCACATGCTGCACTAGCTGCTTCCATTGCTACTTAGATACCCTTGCCTTTAACTCAAACAATTTTATCTGATGTTAAAATTGTTTTTAGGAGTTGTAAAATAAAATCTCTGGTCTGAAAGCCAATAGAAAGAATATAGTATAGTATAGAAAGAATATTGCAACTTCGATGCTGCATAATATGCATAAGGGGGAAACTTTCTGTTTTACTGTCCCAAATGCTGTGCATTTAAATGTTCTGCTAAAATACAAGTCTAAAATGGTATTTCATGTTTTCAGATTGAAGCAATTGAACTTCCAATGGATCCAAAGACCAACAAAAGGAGGGGGTTTGTGTTCATCACCTTCAAGGAAGAGGATCCAGTGAAGAAGGTTCTGGAGAAGAAATTCCATAACGTCAGCGGAAGCAAGGTAAACTTGGGCTCGTAAATTTTTGGCGAAGTTATTAAGTATAATACCACTACACCTACAATCTGAAAATTATTTTGTAGACCTGTGATTTCAAGGTACCCAAATTACAATAAGGACCGCTTGCAAGTTACCACAGGGCTGTGGGTTGTTTTGGTTTTTTGTTTTTTTTTCCATAAATTGAGTTGCAGAGGCAACTGAGGTTCTTTGCCAATATTTGTGGCTTTAATACTTGCTATTTTCTAGAGGCTTTTGTATGTGAAATATCTAATTGCATTCATTAAATACATGTAGAAAAAGTGGCTTATTTATATATCAGTCTAGTAATATAAGCCATTTCAACAGATAAATACCTATTTTCAGCATAGAGCACTTGGATAAATTCAAGACTTACAGCCATTAACTTTCTAAGCAGCTGGCTGAAGGTGGCTCTGTCTGACATGGGGGCAGCTTCTGGTGGCTTCTCTCAGAAGCCCCTCCTTGCTGCTAAAACCTTGTCTTGTAAACCCAATACAAGGATCCAGAGACTAAATGTGTGCTTATGGCAACTGGTACCTGGTCAGCTGGTCCTGTGAACTACTGTAAAAGCAGTGTGAGGTGCTTTAACAGCTGACACTGTTCACTTGTGGGAACAGCAAATAGAGACTCACGTGTTTAGCTAATGAGGACTGGAGGCAAATGATGTGTGCTGGCTGGAGGTGTCCCTCATCCCTTGCTCCATGGCCAGTGTTGACCATATGCAAACTTCAAAGCCCTATTAGATCTGGTTATACTGTCTGGCACGGTGATTTAGATTGCACTTAGTTTAGGACTGGTCTTGACAGCACAGAATAAGCTTTGGCAAGCCTAATGTGCTGGTAGTTTTCAAGACACTAGTTAGTGATAAAGTTTGGTTTTAAGAGAGATAAATGTTTATGTGCAAAGGGAGCTGAGAAATAGTATCTGTGTATCATAACCATGGCTTGGTTTTGTGTCATAGCGATAATAAAAAGAGCAGGTTACCTTAAAGCTCCTGTGTGAAGAATTCCAGGCCAGGCTTGCTCAGGTGCTGCTATCACCGGGAGTTGTTCCTTTCACAGCAGCAGCTTTCATGTCAGACTGCACAGATTCAGGAATTAGGAAGCTGGCTGACAGCTTGGAACTGCAACTTGGGAACCTGTCTTGGAAATGTCAGTTCTGGTTGTTTGTAGCAGTTCTTAGTATTTAAGAAGTAATGATTTCAAGTGTTGGTAAGTGTACTTCACAGCCCAACACAGATGCTCAGTGTATAGGGTATACAAAGGCTACCAGGAAACCTTGTTCTGGTGCATTTCTCAAAGCCTTGTTCATTCAGTGCAGCTCAGATGAAGTGGTCCAATAGCCACAGCCTTGTCACAGAGGTTGTGCCAGGACAGAGGGCAGCCTTGTGGCTCCTACAGGAGCGGTGGCCATGCTGAGGTGGCCTCAGCATCTCTTCTGTGGGGGAGCTGATAGCAGAGAATAGGCAGTATTAAAATACTCTGAAAGCAGTGGCCTGCGTTCAGTGGCCAGTAGTGACTTACCTTTGCCCAGGTGGCACAATAAATCAGATGTTTCTGGACATGGATTAATTCTGGTCAATGATGGAGCACAGCACGTATTACCTCCTTTGCCTCCAGAGTAACCTCTGGCTTTCCTAGGTCGTTAGGGTGGGAGCTGCTGCTATAAGACACTATAAACACTCTTCCTTGTTCTTTTATTTTCAGTGCGAGATTAAGGTAGCACAGCCAAAAGAAGTATACCAGCAGCAACAGTTCAGTAGTGGTGGAGGAAGAGGTAGCTATGGAGGAAGAGGCAGAGGTGGAAGAGGCGGCGGTAAGTACTACATGCACTACTTTAGTATGGACACATTCTAAGTAAGTTGTGTGTACTAAAATGGGATTTTGTGGATGGTTTTCCCTTCTATAGCTCAAAGTCAAAATTGGAATCAAGGTTATGGCAATTACTGGAACCAGGGTTATGGGAATCAAGGATACGGCTATCAGCAAGGTTATGGTGGCTATGGAGGCTATGATTATTCAGGATATGGGTATTATGGATATGGACCAGGCTATGATTACAGTAAGTAAAGAGAACTGTATTGGGTATAAGCAAGCGTAACTAATTAGCAGTTTAATGCATTTGTTCTCTTGTTCATAGGTCAAGGCAGTGCAAATTATGGGAAGACACCAAGACGTGGTGGTCATCAGAATAACTACAAGCCATATTGATCAAACTTATTCAGGTATGCAGTGGCATGGTCTCTTTTGGAAAATGACTGCATAGGTTTTGTATACAATGCTGTAGATGGATATTTCAGTTCTGTACCAAATTTAACTTTACAATAAATTTCTATGGCCTGTTAAATGTGCATCTTACTTGGAAGAGCTCCCTGGAAATGTTTTACATGTTTAATACTTACAGATAACTAGTTGTCTAGACAGTGTGGTGTGTAAATTTCAGCCTTGCTGAAGATATTAATTAATGATTTTATTAATAGGTTAAACTGAAACTGATTTTGAGGGTCTGCTTAAAGCTGCAGCTCTGCATCTAGGGACTGCCTCTTGGAGTTAACTATGGACTCTGCATTACTCCAGTTGTACAGAATGAGATGCATCTTAGGGAACCAGTGTCACTTTCCACCTTTTTATTTTGTATTGTTTTTGTGTCATACATTTCCTGTAATGGAAGTGTTAATTTTACTGTACTTTTTGGTACCTTTTTGGAATCTAATGTATTGTAAGGTATTTTACATGTGTTCTGATTCACCATGACATGGATATTGAAGCTATCCTAGCTTTTGAAATAAAAAAGGCGTAATCTAGTGTCTTGTGCCATTCTTCAGCTTATGTATTAGTAAAACGCCAGTATACTGTTCCCAGAACTTAGTTCATGGCAGTACCTTGATAGATGAAGAGTTGTGCTTAAATGTTTGTAATCTTAAACCTAGAAGGCTGTATTAGTAGTTGTGCTCACTTGCAGTTCAGCGGCAGCTAAGAACTGCAGTCGCTTTTGCCTGGAGGTTATGAAGGAGAACTCGGGCAGAGAGCCCTGGCCGGTGTGGAGGCTGTGCTGGTGGCTCATGTTGTAGACAAGCACAGAGGCTCAGCATAATAATGATGTTGGTGTCTGCGTTTTAGGGCTCTGCTAGGAGAGGCCAGAGGCACAGGTTTCAGGTTGGGAAGCCTAGACAGCATGGCAGGGGGAAACCAAGAGGTGTGCGAGAAGCTGGCTGCACTGTCTGCATGTTTCACTGTTTTGAATCTGAGACTTTTCTAAGAGTTCTTGAAAGACAGGTTAGACAGACTTTAAATTACTAATGCAAAGTCTGAATTCTTGCAGCCTTTTTGTGTATTAAAAAAAAAAGGCTAAAGAAATTCCAGTAGTGTTGTGGGAGGAAAAACAACAAAGCTGCCTCTAAAGAGGCAGCTCTTTCTCTAGAGATGACCAGCTAGAAATATGCTCTCCTTTTTTGACTGGCTTATTTCTAATTTAAGGCAATAACTGCCATGTGATTTGCCTGTCTTGCTGCAGAATGGTCCCATTTTCAGATTTATTAATAAGTAGCAAGTGCTGCTGCACAAAAGTAAATTTCTAATCTTTGTTGCAATAATAATTTTTGATTTTCACTTTCCTTCTAAAGCTAAACCCTGACATTTTTTTTTCTTCCAATAAATTCTATTTGAACAAATGGGAACCAGAAGTGGAATCAAACCAAGTAACTAAGGCAAGATGTAAACAGATGGTAGTAGTGACCTTTTCAGTTTTTTTAACAGGGGGTGCAGCTATCCCTCCAGGGACAATAATATGCTGCTCCCTGCTGGCTGTCCTTAGAAAGAAAAACTTGCTGTAAAGTTTAAAGTCTGTAAGGTTTTTTTTGGGTTAAGTGAAAATCTTGAGTATAAAAAGTTGAATCAGATTTTAAATCTGGTAGTTTTTAAATCTCCAGTCTTTACAGCTGGAATATACAACCTGATGCCCAACGTACTTGTGAATAAAAAAAAAATATTGCAGACCACTGAAACAAATGAGTACAGTATTTAAAAGTATTACTGTCTCAAGATTTAAAACTGAAATGCTTTATTGCATACTATTACTTGCTTTCTTATGAAATAAGGGGTAGCAGAATATTTTTCTAACAGAGTTTGCCTTCCAACAGGGAATTTGCAGAGTATCAGGACCATACTGCTGCAGTACTTGTGGCTGGTGTATTGTTTGTTAGCTGGCTGTTATGTTGGTGTCTTTTGGAAGTAGGTTCACTTCCTTGACAAGTGATGTGGCCTTAAGCAGAAGTTGAGGATACTGGTACTTAAATGCAGAGCTGGCTTTCCCTTTCTCCTTTGCATGAAGGGTCTGTGATACAAAGAACTTTTAATTGCCTGGTGAAAGCAAGGGCTTGTTCAGGAGGCTGTTGCTTATGGCTGTAACGTACTCTCAATTTGCTAATCCTACTTGGATATTTCTTGAGGACAGAATATTTTGTAAGAATTGGTTTGGGAGCTGTGGCCCTCAACTGTCTGTTCCTCGTGCATTTGATGTTATGAATTTCGGAGTGAAGTTTTTGACTTGATCTGGTTGCTGAGACCATTTGTTGAACGTTAGGGCTACTAGGGACCTTGTTAAGAAGCTGGCTTACTGAAACTGGTCAGAGGAGCCTGGGAAGGACTGGGTGTTCTGGCAGCTAGAATGGCATTTGCATAGGTAGCAGCAGGTACTAAAAACAAAAAACCAAAACCCCGTTGGCTCATCTAAAGTTTTAAAATGTCATAACCTGAAAAAGCACGAATTTAGAAAATGTAGTTTATAGTAGCTACTAGAAATATATTCCTTTATAATCAAGTTTAGATAAGCTGTTTTAAATAAAAGCCAATTCCACGCTTCTGCCAGAGTTGAAACATGCTCTTGTAAAATTTATTTCTCCTAAAGTTTTTACTAATAACAAGATAATTGAAAATAACAAAATCTAAGGTAATTTATCTGGTCTAAGACATGCTAGGATGAAGATTTAATGTGCATTATTATAGTAGAATAATGTTTCTTAGTAGTAGATCTTGAACATTTGTTTGAAACCTATGGAAAGAAAATAATGTTATGGGTTTTTGTAAAAGCATCATTAAAAGGAATTAATTCATTGCCTCTTTTTCGCTTACATTATATGTAAGTGTCCTACTAATACTGTACTTAAGAGGCTTTTTGCATTATTGGTTTCCTGCAGAAAATAAAGGCATTTTTCTTGCTTAGTTTAGATTGTGGACAAGCACACTGAGTCAGTAGGCCTCTAAGTTTAACTGGCACTGTTGAGTAATTTTTCTGTTCTCAAGAATAAGTAGTACAAACAGCTGTATGTCTTTCCATTAAGTTGCTAAATAAAATATTAACACATTTTTCTCGTGCCTGCTATACTAATACTGCACTGAATTAAAAGCATGTTTCTCCTTAGCTGAGGGCCATAGCGCTGCGTGTGAACCTAGGGTGGTGTTTGAGGCCACCAGTGATTACATTAATTACAATGATTACATTAGGTACATTCCTATCCAGGTACTTAAGAGTGTTTCTGGGCACTCGGTTAAAAAACACTTGGTTGTCTTTTAGTCAGAGTAGGTTGAAGAAGTACTGACTGTACACCAGAGGGTGTTGTTATCAAGGTGTTAACTGTAAATGTACACTGTGCTCATGAGTGTGTGGCAAAATGAGTTGCAGCTAGGTGTTCTGTGTGTTCTTGGTAAGCAAGCTATAGAGGCATTTTGTTAGCAAGGTTTGCAAGGCCTGGAAGACTTAACAGGACTCGGTCTTAATAATGCCCACAAACTTCTGAGTATGGGGGTAAATCGATGCTTAAGCATGAGGTAACAGCCATGAACCTGAAGTGATCCTATGAAGTAGTCAAAAATGCTCAAGAGAACATTTGATTTTAAAATAGTATTGCCTTCTGTTAAGTAAAACAGGAGCTATAATAGTAAAAGTGCTGGTTATAGCTTTTCATAAAGCTATTAGCATAAGTGGAGGTTCCCAAATTGTGACATGCAGAATGTACAGTGCTCCTGCCCTTAAGGGCAGTTAAGGGGAGACTTGCTGAGAAATAGTTCTGCAGCTGCAATGACTTCTGTGTGGAGACTTAAGGCACTGAGCAGCTAATGTAAAAACTATGTTTTTGACTTGTTGTGCATGTCATCTGCATGCCAAGGGTTAAACCCTTCCTCTCACAGCTTCCTGGAGAAGCACAGTATGCTCTAGTGGTAGGCATTTCTGGGACACATTGGACTTAACAAATGAATACATGGAGTGATAGTAAAAGTGTCAGACTCTGATAGGAGGTAGCTGAGAATGCCAGATGTACACAAGTCTGGTCCGTGCTTCAATCTAGCCAGAAATTCCTACTTTCAAGTAAAATCATCTCTGAGGAAACTTGGTTCTGCTCTGTTGCTGGTGACAGTGCTTGTGAAGTTACGTTTAAGAATAGCTTTAAATAGTAAAGGCTGAATATAAATAAATACCTGCTCAGGTAGAACAAGTGGATGTTTTCTCTTGGCTCAGACATTCTTTTTCCATATCTGGAGAGAGAAAAAGTAGCAATTTTGCAAACTCATGACTTTGAGATAAATTTTTGGACTAACTTGGTTAATACTGAGCATGCAGAAGTTGTATAAAAAGCTAAAGTGGCAAATGCACACAGATTATGGCTGTCAAGAATGAAATTTGGACAGCTTTTACCAGTCCCCCTTGTTCAGATAAGTAAACGCTTCACTTCTGTCAAAGCAAGGCTATTTTAAAAGGCATATGCATCTGTGGAGTGAATAGTTTGATTAGAGAACTTAAGAACAGAATAATTTAGGAGGGAGGGCTAAACTTGCACTGACTAGGAGTAATTTTCCTGTGTGCTCAGCATCTACTGTCTTGGCTCGGTGGTGACCTTAAGGCAGTCCAACAGCCACCCCCCCTGAGACTGCTTTGATCTGTGTTACCTGTTAAAAGTCTGTCAATTGTGTCCACAACAAATTTTGCGTCCTCCTTGTTGAAGCACATTGGGGGCTTGAATTTAAGGACATTTCTTCCTGGCCCGTCTGTGCTCAGCAGAATATATTCTTCCTTAAGCCTGTAAAGGGCAATAACAAAGACTTAGTTTTTCTGAACTACATGCAAAGGTAAACCTTGACAGCATCAGCACAGAGGCTGCCCAGACAATGCCTTTCTGCACTGACTGGTTTCTTTTTCTGCCAGTTGGCTATATTTTAACAACTATTGAGTGGCAGGGTTACTTTGTAATTGTGTGCTTGCCTCACACATGGAGAACCTATGCCATTAATGTACCTTGTTATTAGATGCTCTGCTTCTGCTGTGGCTGGGGTTCTTTCTGCTTGATCCTTGATTAAGTCCACTCCAATGAATAAGCCAGAACCCCTTTAAAAGAAATAAAACCAGTCAGTCTGTGTCCGAAGAAGGAACTGCAAGTGAACTAAGTATCTGAGAGAGGTTTTTTTGTGAGACCAGACCTTCACTGTATGAGAATTGCTGATATTTGTTAGGTAGTAATAGAAAAAGTATTGCTGTTGTGAAGAAATGTGGTAATAGAGTCCAGACTTTTATCTGCAGCACAGGACATGATGTTAAACATACTTTCCATCCAGTTCATTAATTCTGTTCTTTGTGCACTTGAAGTAAGAGTTCAAACAGAAAAGAATTTCAGCAACTAATAAATCAGTAAAGCAGTACTGGCCTAGGATGGCAAAATATATCAGACTTCTGATAAGCTCAAGTTTGTTATAAGGCAGTGTACAGCAGGCTGTTGATTTTTGATGAAAACACAGATTTGATGAATTTAAAACCACATCAGTTGGATTGAGTTGTTCATGACTGGCTGAACCAAACAGAAAGCAGCTGACATTGTAAATAAATAAGATACTGATACCTGACATCTCCAATGATGGGGTGCTTGATTTTCTGCTCCTTGAGTAGCTTCATCAGGAAGTTTCCTACTTCTGTGGCATGAGCCTGAAGGTGTTCCTTCTCAATCACATCTAACACAGCCAATCCAATTGCACATGAAACAGGGTTCCCTCCAAACTGAGTTCAGGAAGGGAGCATGCATAGCCATGGAAAGGGAAGAAAGAGGCAGTCTTGTCACTGAACACATAGCCTTAATGACATAATGAGCATACTGCCATTTCTTTTTGGTGGAGCCAGTAAAAAGAAAGTCACATACTAGAAAAACACAAATAATATAAACAGTAACTGTATGGGTGATAAAAGATTAATAAAGTACAGTGCATGATTATCTAGTTTTAATAATACTTCAAGGCCTGTAGAGAAGGAGAGCTCGGGCAGCTTTTTACTTACTGTATTAAAATATTCTACTCCTGTGGCTGCAAATGCTTCTGCAATTTCTGTTGTTGTTGCTACACAGGCAAGAGGGTGCCCATTTCCTATTGGTTTCCCCATAGTGACAATGTCGGGTACAAAATCTTCTCCCTGAAGCTGGAATGCCCAAAAGTGCTTGCCAACCCTGCCAAAGCCAACTTGAATTTCATCGGCAATAAAGACACCTCCTGCCTTGTGCACATGCCTGTAACATAACAGATTTTATTGTCTCTTTGGAGGAAAGAGAACATAATGTTTACTGTTTAAGAACATGCAGAAAGCATTACTTAGCAAAATTCCAGGAAACAAACTCATATAGGCCTATATTCCGTATCACATGTTTAAAAATAGGTCTTTGCCATACAAAGTTTACATTCTAACATGAAGGCACAGGCCATTTCCTGCCTATCAAGCTACATGCTACAGCAAGCAGAGAAATTCTCTATCGTCTATATTTAGTAAATATGTTAAATGCAAAAAGTTAAGATAATGAAAGACCACTTACTCTGCAACCTTCTGGAAATAGCCTGCTGGGGGAATGATTTGACCACCCACACTTGGCAAAGATTCAGCAAAAAATGCAGCAATCTGAAACACATGTAGCATGTAATGTTTTGAACCCAATACAGAAAGTTGTGGAAACCATGTTAACAATTAACAAGCTCTTTGTCATTAGATGGTTCTTGCGTGATTATGTGATCTTTGCTTTTTGGCAAGTCCATTCCACTTAGCTCAGTCATGCTGAGTGGCATTGCCAGTCAGCCATGCTCATTTCTCAGGCAAGACAAATGGGTAAGGAAATCACTTTTTACCTTTCTGCCTCTCTTATGTGCTTGCTCAATAATATTTTTCACTTCATCAGCATAGGCTGTTACTGAATCTTCGTGGTCTTCTCTATAAAGTCCTCTGTACGTGTCTGGAACAGGAGCCTGTGCAAGGGAACAGTATCCTGTATTCAGTATATCATAAATAAGACTTCATTAAATTTACAAGTAGTTGATAGTTTCAGGGTGAAGTACATACCACGTGGACCCATTCCTTTTGTCCTTCTAGATTTCTGAATTTATATGGGCTTATGTCAATCAAGGATGTCAGATGTCCATGGTAAGCACTTAAAAAACAATTAGCAGAACTAAACAGTGATTTCCTCAGTATCAAAGAGTTAATTACCAATAGCTAAAGAGTAGCTAGGCTCTGTTACCTGGTGGGAACACAGTCACTTAAGGCTGGGAACAGCTCTGTGGTTTCTATCAATCAGTTTAGTAGTAGTTGGAGGGTTTTTTTTCTTTGCTCATTTTGACTCTAAGGGATGCAGAGGGACACTGCTCCTTGTCACTGGTTTACCTGGGCCACTGACTAGAACCAGAGCAGTGTAAGTCCTGAGCAGCATTACAAGATTGCAGAGCAACTGGAAGGGACATGTCTGGCCTGCTTTGGAATAACCTCCAACAGTGGAGCTTCCAGTCTCTCTGGGCATCCTGTTCTAATTTTTGACTACCTTTCATGGTAAAAGTTCTTCCCTGTGTCTCATCAGAATTCCTAAGATTCCAACTTATGTCTGTTGTCTTTTCCTGTCACCACACGTCTTCAGGCCTGGCTCCATCTTTTCTGCTCCTTCCCCTTAGTTGTAGTTGCAGTAAGATCTCCCTCTAGCTGTCTGTTATGAGTATCAAATTTAAATCCAATTTGCTTTAACTCTGCATCCTGTGGCTCCTAACCCATTATGGCAGACCACTGCTGGCCTCCTTCCAGTATGGTAACGTCTGTTACTGGAGAGCCCAATCTGGACACAGTTCTCTGGGCTGCTCTCACAAATACTGAGCAGAGAGAAAAATTACTTCCCTCCACTTCCTGGTTACAGCCTTGCTATTACACTGGGTTTTCAGAAATGCTCCGACCACAGACCAGAACTGAGCCTTTCTCCCCCTGCTAGATAAAATTACCAATATACTTACTGGTCTAAAACTATGACATCTTCATGTTTCGTGTACTGCCGTGCCAGTCTTAGGGCAAGATCATTAGCTTCAGATCTATAGCAGAAAAAATTGATAAGTGTTTCATTGGGGATGTCTCAGTTTTGAAATTCCCTTGCAATGCAATTTGCATTCACAGAGAACAGACACAACTCGATGCACAGTACCAACAGATCCCTCTTGAAATCTGGAGTATAGAAACTGCTTTTGAAGCAGTTCCTTTTTTCTTTTTTATACACCCTCCTCCAAGCAGAAATACACTTTTTTTTACATGTATTTTGAGAATATAAGTAATTCCAAGTTCAGAAGACAAGTCATAAAATCTAATACAGTAGTATTTACTGTATATTATTATATATTTCATAATTCAAGGCCTTATAAACAGAATTAAACCCTTTTTGAAATAAAGTGCTAGTGTAGCTTCCCAATAGAGTTTGCTAAATGTGAACTAGAGAGTCATAGAAGTCCTAAAACAGACCACAATTTCTTCAAAAATAATACCCTCAAATCATGTTTTTTGTCAATACACAGTCATCCACAGCAGATCACGCGATGGCTGCTGCTAAGAAAGTATTGTACTTGTCTGCATCTAACTGGTGAAAACGCAGCATCAATTACAATACACCCAACTTACCCAGAATTCAAAAAATAGAAGATGCATAACTTCTCAGGTAGCGTTTTTGAAAGTCTCTCTGCATAATCGACGAGGTTGTCGTGAAGATAACGAGAATTTGTATTTAACAGTTGATTTTGTTCGTGGGCGGCTTTCACTATATCAGGGTGACAATGTCCAACTGCAAGAGAGTGGGGAGAGTGGTTTGAGAGTTCTTCCTGTGTTACATGTGGTGGGCATTCAATACTAACTTTTAACACTTATATTTCTCTAATAGTACAGAGCTATTATCGCTGATGATTGTATTTCATCAGTGGGGCATTAATGATACTGTCAGCAGAAGAGAATGTCGATACACCTTCTAGGCTTTCTCTAAAACTTTTCTTTCCCCCCCCTCAAAAAGTGGGAAGCTGCCAGCTACTGTACTTTATTGTAGTTAATACTGGAAATTGGTAGTGTCTAATTTGGATTTAGACATTTAAATAATTCAGGGATTTGGGAATGTGCAGGGAAGCTTTACCATCAAAGAATTATTAAGCCAGCCAAGGGTGTTAGTGACAGCAGTGACTGGTTAGGAGAGATCTCAAATACTCTTAAGAAAACAGCAGCTACTTCAAAATACATAAATAAGGCACCTCTCAGCAGTGGTCCTGCCACTGTGCCCTTAATAACAAGTTTTACAAACACAAAATATCAAGCTGTTTGCTAGTTTCAGAGTTAGGTCCTTTCCTTGAGCTTTCATGGAAAAAAAAATCCTCTTAAGTTTTAGGCAAGTCTGTTTCTAGGAAGACAGAACAGGAAACGTGTCTGGAGAGCCCGTTCGAGCGCACAGGAATTCAAACCTGATCTGTAATTGCCCAAACTATGGGCTCCACAGAGGTTTCCTCCACTTTTCCAATTAAACAACCCCTCCTCCCAACACAATGCAAAAGCGGCAGAAAGTACTGATCGTTCCTTGTTCTGTATCAAATAACAGGGCTTTTAACTTACCGTGAGCGACGTTATTTATGCAGTCAAGGTATTGTCTTCCCTTCTCATCATACATATACTGGCCTTTCGCCTTCACGATCTTCACCGGGTCGTGAGAGAAAAACAGCTTGCAAGAAGAGCTGTGGCGAGGACCAGAAAGGAAAATAAATCTTAGTGAATCCTGAAAGTCACAGAGTTTATTCTGCTGGGACTATTTTCAGTTAATCAAGAGGCAGATGTGTCCCCAGTTTGGTGGCACTTGCTCACATCCTCCTTTGGGCCCTTAAAACAAAGCCTGGGAGGGGGCAGAGAACAGCCCTTGTGCTCTGATGCAATAGTTAAGGTTTGTTAGACTTAAAGGGAAAAAAAAATAAAAATCCTTCTCTAGGAATTAACCACAGCACACAGACAGGATTTACCTCTGTAGTTTCATCCCATCTTTACAGTTCCTTACTGTCTGCTCTCTCTGCCCTTCCTGGTCTCGAAACCCTCTTTGGTGTCTTTCTCTTACCTTGTGATTGCTTTTATTATATTCTTGCTGAGATGTGCATTTTCCAGGCAGCACGGTGTGGGTGACTGTTACATCCCTGTAGCGCTTCCCGAACCTTAGCTGATACCTTGAGGGATTTTATGAAGCTGGATCTACTTAAGTGCGTTTGTTTTATTTCACTTTTTGTTAAGTAAATTGCCAAACGAGTAAAATTAAAGCATATGTCTGCCTAAGTAGGAGTTGCAGAGATTTGACTC
>JAHREE010000059.1:1347053-1365426 GCA_033628505.1 Tringa tobata
AAATAATTTGGAGTGGTAGCCCAGGAGTTACAACTATTAATTGTTCAACACGTACTTTACTATTTAAGCCAAAGTACAAACCAAACCATTTCTTATTGTTGTATTCTTGTGTATGGTCGGTGACAGAGGTAGACCTGACTGACAATACTTAAAAGCCAGCCCTAGGATAGGCACTAATTAGGATTAAAAGAGGAAATGTTATCTTCAGGTTAGAACAGTCATTCCTCTGTTCCTGTTTGATTGGAATTACTTAGGGAAAAACAGGAAGAAAAAGAACCAGAAAGGACATTCTGGGATGGGTTAAGTCCTCTGCCGCTGCAGGTGTTGTATTCCATAACCGAGTTCATAAACTCATCAAACTTCATTCTAAAAAATGCCAAATTTTTTCTTCCTGCCAACTACACGTTCACATTCTTTTTAACTGACAACATCTGCTAAGACGACACTAGAAAACCTAACAGACCCTTTTAAAACCGCACACTTGGCAGACTTCGCTGACTAGATAGAGCCACCAATAATTATCTCTAGTGGCAGTTACTTGATAAGCACAGGAGCAATTTAAATTTTGCATATTATGGAGAATCCAAACCCAAATTGCTATGCACTGAAAGCTAGATGGAATTTAGGAAGTCAGACTCAGTTGTTGCATAAAAGTTGGTAACAAAAGAAAGCGGAGAAAAAGTTAATAATGGCCATTAATCTTTATTTGAACTCTTGTCTGGTTAAGATAATTAATAGCTATTTATAGTAACAACCTGAACATTTACAATTTGGAAAGTTTATTCTTGGCTACAAATGCAGAGTTCATTATACATATTCACACAACTGTAAAAGCAATCTGTACAGAGAGACCTTTTTTTAAAAATCTTGTCTTTGCTTTTATTACACAAAGCACAAGAAAAAAAATACCTTTTTGGAGGTCTCATGCTAATGTACTGTCCATTACAGCTTTAAACTAGAAATACACGATGCAGTACTAATAATACCATTTTAACATGTTAAAACAATGGATAAGAAATACTGTTATTAATGCCTTCATTTTTAAAGTAGTTGTTCCCCAAAGAGATGAGTAAATAGAATACTTCTCATGGCACATACATGATTAAAAAAATCACAAAGAGTTTGCAAATAGAGATGTTAAGTACGTTTTCTGTATTTTTAATATCTGTATATATTTCTTTTTAAAACGTGATACATTTTATAGAGATTTAGTCAGCTTTGTATAAAATACCATGTAAATACATTCAAAACCAAACTAATTTTTGCATGGTGTCCAGACTGCACACCCCCACAAATGGCCCTTTCTCCTCTGAACAGCCCCCCTGGAGCAACGCAGCCCCTCACAGAAATGAGAGACACTTGGATAACATGGGGAAGGATTAAGCCCTATGGGCATAATTTCAAAACAAATACGGACAGATAAAGCACACATCGCATGTATTTTTCTGAACTGTTTACAAATTCGGTGAGATTTTCATTTAGATTTTAAACACCAGCAGGTGGAGGTTCTCAGGTTATGTTGTTTCAGAAATGCCAACCCACGTGCCAGTTGGAAAATATTTCTATATCCAAAGTAATTTAGTGCAACAGAGCAAGTGGCTTACAGTTCTAACTGTGGTATTTTTCAACATTTATGATATTGAATATTTTCAATTTTTTTTTTTTTTAAGATACCAGAAAAAAGAACCCCAAATAGAGCAGAAAGTTGCTACATTATGAAATTGTCTGTAAAACTGCACTCCATGAGCCTAACCAAACACAGCAGGGCTCCAGCTTTCATTCTAGCTGATGGCAATTTACTACCCCTTCTGCTTAATTTGGGAATTCAGTGGGTAACGTGGGTCCTTTCGTATTGCAAAACCAGGTCCCACTGTTTTTAATGTAATTGCAGAAACGGCAGTTCGATAGCACCCACCGTCACTTAATAACATCACGCCAAATGCACTTCTCAAACTCAAGCACACAACGCAGCATGTAACGCCGCGTAAAAAAGCGGCAAGTGGTCTTAGTGTCACTTACAGCTACTTGGGACATCTCCATTCTAAGTTTTTCTTCCTTAATATCTACATTATATAAGAAGCCACACACAGACACACAAACGAGCTGACTGTTCCATCAAACCACGCAACTATGAGGCAACTTCTACCAGAACTTAGCGAACAGGGATCGATTGTTGTCCTAAGACGTAGGAAAACCGCAAACGTTAATAATGTATTCCTTATTCTACTCTGCTGTCAATAATGCCACTTCTTATGCATTGAAAACTCATGTTTCCCAGCTTTCCTGTGGTTTTCCCCCAGGCTCTCTCCAGCAGTATAGAGCCACACAATCTATTAAGCCCTTGTTCCATTCATTTCTAAGTGACAGGTTTTCGGCACTGAACTTTAGCTGCAGATGACACAATAGTTGGCCATCCCTTTTGCTGTGCCATCTAACGGTACACAAGCCTATGGAAAAGTTCCAGCAGTTCACCTGGGGACGCAAAATAAATGACTAGAAGTAAATTTTAGCTTACAAATGCAAATGATAATAGAGAAAAAACAAAGGTTAGGAAATAGATTGTTTTACTCACTGGTTTGCTTCGGTCTGCAACAGATTCCCCAAAGTGGCGCTGGGAAGTATTTCAAACTGTACTAATAACAGTCAAGTTCACAATTAAAAGGCAGGTGACTCCAGTAGATGACAGTTAGACTGGGCTAACTGGGGTGACCAGATGGTTTGGGTTTTTGCATCACTATTTGGTGTCGCTATTGCAAAAAGGTCCAGGAAATAGTCTTCCGTTAATGCTGTCCAGTGGTTGCCTTGGAATGCTAAAGTATCTCAGGCCTCTTGAGATCTATCCAAACACTTCACCTCTCACTTAAAAACCTCCCTGGTTAAACAGCTGGGAGGCTGGCTGTGCTACTGAGCACGTCAGCAGCCACTTAACAGGTAAAACTCGGGAGCTTCAAATGAAATAAAGCAGCACCGAGGTTTTACTCCATCCTGGGGCACTGCCAGCTCTGCTGGTGCAGGTTGGAACCAGTCTGACTGATCTGCATGCAGCCAGATACCTCCAGGATTTATCCAGGATAAGTTGTTTGGGACATTAAATTTTTTTCATTTTTTATAATTTCTTCTTATTAATAGTTTTGCATATCTTAAATACAGATCTGTTGTCTGTAAAGAATACAATTCGAAGTTTCCTTGCTCAAAAATTTAAAAATAGAAACTTTACAGGTAACTACTACAGATAGATTTTATTTGTGTAACACCTTAAATTGCCTGGGCAGCAATGGGACTAAAAACCCAAACAAAGTGAGAATATGATCATATTTTCCAAGAAGGAAATACCAGATTTGGAAAAAAGGGTAACATTTCTATCTATATGCTCTCATTTTACAAATATCTATTCAAACCTTATAGTTACGCAGAAATTGTGCTGTCAGTTAAGGGACAGTTTGGCATAAAATTTATGTAAATTTTGTTTCTCTTGATTAAAAAAAAGATCTCCTCTAGAGGGCAGCATTAAATCAGTGTTCAATGACCAGGAAGCCTAAGCTCTAATACTCTTTTACAATACACTCTACATTTACAGGCTCATAAGGCACAGTTAAATTGGCCAAGGATGGTTATTTACCATTATGATAAAGCTGGAAATTCAATCTTAGTAGTTTAATGAAGCTGTGCATTACAGATGTGTGAGTTCTTTCATTCTGGCCCAAGAGTCTGCGATATTTGGCTGATTGCAAACCCATGTGCTACCTATACAAATCCACGGGGGTGGGAAGAGAAGCAAGCAGCTAAACTAGAACACAGGCTTTCTGGTGTGAAAGCCTTGGTCATCACAAATGTGCTTCTTGGGCAGTGGGTTACTATAATAATCTTAAAACCACCGTTAATTCCCCCATGGATTACTTTTCATCGGTGCCCAGGATGGTGTGAACTGCTGAAACCTCCCACGGGTTTCACCGCTTTGCTTAAGGATTTTAGATACCAAATTTATGTAGTTACAGAAGCTCACCTAAATATTTCATCTATTGGTTTCCTAAAAAGAAAACACATCAGAAAATTTCTTACCATTAGAAGAAACATTCTTGGTTTTGAATATGCAGGAAAAGAAATCAATATGGAAATAAATTCATCACCATTATATATACAGGAAGCGTTAGAAGCAGTGGATACAAGAAAGGCAACATCCCCCATGAGAAAAAAAACAAAGCACATGGCAATTTTTTCTAAAAAAAACTAAAATCCCAGTGCATTGAGGCTTGGAAATGGTTTCAGTTTGGAGTCAGACTGGGGTTTCTCTGCCACCTGTTTAATAACCCAGCAAAATACTCCGGAACTCACTGGCCAAGCTGGTTTCAGCTGCAAAACTCTTTAATTAATCTCGCCTGCCCCTGTCAGCACAGGCCAAATCACGGGGTTCCCACTCCAGCAAGGGGCCCCCTGAGCTGCCAGCCCCCTTTCACATACAGTTACAGACAGGGGGGTTATTTGGCCACGTTCCCCCCAAAGCTTTAGGGAGCACTCCCCATCCTTACGGCGGGGTGCAGCGTCACCACCCCTGGAGCACCCGGTGCCAGCTCCAGTGATGGTCACCTAATGCAGGTGCCACATCTTGGGGCACGGTGGCCCTGCCACGTGGGTTAAATTAGGCTAAGGAATTTTGTAAATTGGAAAACAAAGATAAAACACATATTTGGCTGGGCTTCAGACTCCCCCAAGACCAGTGTGTTATCCAGAATATCTATTGATGAATCCACGAAGCCAACATATTTAATATTGCAGTGATCAAGATGGATCAATTCCTGGGTCTCAGACTGACCTACATTTCTCAAGCATTGGCAACCTCCCTGTCAGTCATCCTCATTGCTACTGACATCTAGCGGGAACGTTCAGCTGCATTTCTGAATTCCTGTAAAACTATCTTGCATTCTCTCAAACGAGAAAAAGGGAGAGCGGTTTCCTGGGGGTGGGAAATGCAGGAGGCTTTATGAGAGGCTGAGGTAATTACTGAGTTTTGAGCGAGACCGCCAGTACTACCTACTGGTAGAATTTATCTTTGTGAGCTGTTTGCAAACTCAAAAGTATTTGAAAAAGACCCACATAAACATTTTCATGTGGAAGGAGAAAATAATCAATTGCTCTGGCATGAATTTGCTGAGCAAAGCACATCTTTTTTTAACTCTTCCCCCTAAGATCATGACTGCTCTGAAACCATTTAGCATTGAACAACCTACTCCTCTGAACACGTGTGTGTGCAAAGCACATGGAAGTCTGAACAGATTTCCTCTTAGATGCCGCGCAATCGATACAAAACCCAACAGTTCCTCTGATACAGCCTGATACGATCCATGAGGAACAATGAGTTCAGAATAAGAAGGTCGAATAGAGAGATGTCTGCTGAGGACTGGGAAGGTCTTCACAGCCACGGCCGGGTACGGTACCCTGGGGTTGGTACCTCCCTCTGCTCCCGGGAGCTCTGCTCTGGTGATGGAATGGGTTGTCTGCTGGTAGATGTCCCACCAGCAGATCCTGGGCGATCTCAAGTGGCCATAGGCACAGGATCTGAACTTGCCAGCATTTCTAATGGAAATGCCAGCAGCGGGAGCGCGGGGAAGGTCCTGCAGACGGGCTGCCACACTCCACATGTGCAGTAAGTCACACCTCCTGGACATACCAGCCTTGCTGCAGGTGCGTAGGTGGATCTCCTCGGTGTGTGCTGGTCTCCCCACGTTCAGGATGTGGAACAAAGTGAGGCAGAGAGGGCTTTTCCCTGGGAATTTCCAAGGTGATCACTGAAGTGTTTGGCGTCTGAGGCGGTAGCGCCGATGGGTGTGGGTACCAGCCGCCGTCCTGGGCTGGGAAGATAATCCTACCCTTCCTCCTCGTCTGGCACGGAAATGCTGTGAGCTGTGCCTCAGGGACGGGGAGGAAAAAACACAGCAAAGAGGTTTCATAGGTTCAAAAAGAACTTTTTTTCCTTCGTTACGAGCGAATGTGTTGGGTTCTGTGGCAGCAGAGGCTCTGTGCTGGGAGGGGGACGGCTGCCTGCAGGGCGGATAGAGCAATAGGTAAAGCACTGTTCTGGTATTCTGTATCAATGTTTTGCAGGCCTGGCAGTGGTCACAGTTGATGCCTACAAGCACTGGATATTCCACAAGTTGAAGACGGAATACTGACTTGTTTACCTGAAGATAATAGGACTTCGGGGGTATTTCCTCAGAGAAAAATATAAATTTTAATATAATTTCATAAGCTTTGGAGGTTAGCTTGTCTTGTAGCTTCAGTGATATCAAACTTCTTCGAGTAGGAGCTAGATAGAAAGCTGTTTAGTTTTTGCCAGCGTATGTAAAACAAGACTTTTCTATCTGCATTGTAGATTGTTTGTGGACACTTCCAGATTCTTGTGCTTTCTGCAGTCATTCTGGGGACTGAACTCTCATTGATACTGATAGAGGTTCCATGAACAGGACACGTGCAGGAATTTTGAGCGTAGAAGCCCACGGTGTGGTTTGGAGTAGTGAAGTGCTTTTAGTTTGGAGATGACTGGGAGAGATGGGAAGAGCAACTGTACGTTAAGGGAACAATTACAGATCTTCTTCCCGGTCACGTCAATGAGAGATTTGCCTTCAACCTTCCACAGAAGAAGATTTTTAGCTTTAATTTGGGACAATGAAGGGGGTTTTCAAAAGCACTAAAACCCAGTGGGAGCTTGTTCAGCTGCTCCTGATGCCTTTAAAAACCCCTAAACCAAAAGTGATAGCTAACAACATGAAATGGAAGTAAATAAAATGCATTTTCATTGCTGTTTTGAGTTACATAATTGTTGTTTCTTGTTTTGTTAGTTGATCTGAATTTACACTGATGTTATCTATATGGTGACCAAGAAAACAGTCAGTAACTGGTAAAGATGCAAAGTGTAGCCACAAAGCAGGCCATGGGTAGGTGTAGACCTGAAGCAGCCAATGACAACAGGTAACAAAATTTCACTGCCTACAGCTGTAAGTCTTCTGTGTCCACATCTACCACGCCAGATGGTTATTCCAGCATTTACCAGCAGGTAACAAACCCAGCTGACTAAAAGGATAAGCTCAAGGACAACTAGGACCCAGCCCCAGATCAGCACTCACAGACATCAGTTGAACGTCACCCAACCTGCGTGGAGCACGTTCCTCCTGTTCTTCAGAACGTTGGGGCCAAAACTACCTTAGCACCAGGTCAGCTTGTGCAGGGCAGGTTGTCCCTGGTCAGTCACAGCCCTCCCTCAAGTCCTCTCTGGCAGTAGCTGCCCTAAGAAACCCAGTGGAACAAGGATCTAACAGAGAGTTTGCATCTAGTCAACACACCAAAAATAACTCCTTTCTGTAGTATCCAAGATCAAGGCCACAAAGAGCCCTTACATCATCTGGTCAGGCTCTTAATTCCAGCTAAGACTCCTCCACGGAGCCTAGCAACTTGTACTGGGCTCAAATATTTCCTCCAGAAATGATCTGTTAAATCAAAAAGGCATTAAAGTGCTGGGGATTACATCACTGGTCTGGTTAGGATTAACCAGTCTCACCATTAAAAATCCATGGCTTACTTTATTTGATTTTGTGTAGCTTCAGCTTCCACACATTGGATGGATATTTGTACGTCTTTCTCTGTTCACTTTAAAAAACTTGCTAATATAAAGCATCTCCTCCCTGTAAAGGAATCTGATTTTCTCTTGATCTTCATTGTAAGCTGAACAGACTCAGCTGTAAGCCATTTTCTTCTTCCCTGAATTAATTTTTATGGCCTTTTACTGCACAATCTCTGTTAAAATTTTTTCAACATCTTTAAAAATGAACAGTGGAATAGTTAGCAAATTTTTTAATTGATCTCACTTAATGCCACATGCATTAAAATGCCACACGTATCAAAATTGTAATCCTCTATTCATTACCCTGCTCTGCATGGGATGTGCCCAAGATGAGATAATTTAAAGAAAGAAACTGAAAAAGGGGGAGAGAAGGAAGAGGACAAGAGGAGTGTGGGGAGTTTACAGTTAAAACCCACATAAACCAAGAAAAATCAAACACAAATGAAGCCTACAGTTAAATACTCTAAACTCCCAAGGTTTGGGAACCCCAACCAGCAACATTGTGTGTTTTGTAGTTTAAGAAAAGGCTTCAGCAGAGCCCTCCCTGTCTGGCAGCTCTACACGGAAATTATTTACTAGGGTTTTTGTGTTTCAAATTTTGCAGTGGAGGTTTCTTGGGGAATTTGGGTTCCACAATAACAAAGCGCTTGCACATCTTCAGCCACAGACCCCAGAGCAGGACCCAGAGGTGCTTCCTCTTGGGAAGAAAGATTAAGAAAAAAAAAAGCTTTTCTTGATAGTAGTGGAAATAACCACAGGTAGTCATCGAGGGTGTTCTGTTTCACCAAAGAATTGCTCTTCCCATCCCATCAACAGCAGGGAGCGATGAATGGAGCTTGGCTTTGTTTTCCTCTGTGAGTTGCAAGTCCTTCTGCTGTTTGCCCAGATGTTACACAGCAGCATCTCTCCTTCCTAGGGCTGCAGCCTTTTTTTCTTCTTTGTTTTCAGCCAGGTTTTTTCACCCTTTTAACGTGCACGTGCAATGCAAGTACAGAGGTGAGAGCCAAACGGGGATGGGGATTTCTCCCTCCTTCATGCGATGCGGCACACCAGGCAACACCCTGTCCCAGTGCTGTTAGTTCACGCAGCAACATCAGCAGCAAATACTGTTCATTCCCAGCTGCTGTCAGTGGTACCTTTATCAAATCCTGATGTTACCATGCGTATCTTACGGGTTTGGGAGCTTTACAATATTTTCAAAGTCCATAAATGACAGAATCCAGTATAAAAAAAGGGTCAATATATTACTGTCGAAAGTTTTTTTTTTCCTTTTTTTATACAAAAATTAAAAAGATCCAAATATATCACATTATTTACATATTGTGCTTCATGCTTAGACATCACTGAAAAAGAACACACAGACAAAGATTTTAATCAAAGAGAAATGGTCCATCCATTACGCTTACTAATCGTATTTGTTAATACTGTAAGGATTGGCATTCAGATTTCTTTAAATATTAACAGCATATCCAAAGTGACTTACCACAGAATTAAACGCTTTTATCCGCTAAGGGTGTGCTCCTGTTCTAACCCCGGGTTTGCAGCCAGTTAGTAACACGCTTGCTGTTAACGCCGACTGTGCCCACAGACACAGCTCTGAGTCGGGGTTAGTAATTCCTCTCGGCTTCAGTGTCGGACCCTCGTCAGAGAATGAGGTTACAGCATCCTCCTACAGGTCTGCATCAAACCCTCAGCTTATGGGGGACACATGAATCTCCTCATTCTCCTGGGCTGCCTGTGGTGCTTACAGCCCCTGGCTCTCCTGGGTGCGTGAGACAGCATGAGTTACCCGTCCACATCCACCTCGAGCACTGCAGCAGCATAGTTTTTGTGGATTATAATTACAATGGCAGAAAAGTCTTTGTTTAGAAATAAAGCCTGAAAAACAGGCATTGCTACCGACAATATTAAGGAGAATTTTTACACTTGGCCAGTTTTTGGAGGGGTGTTCCTAGCACCAGCCATGGGGAGTAAGACACGAAGCTCGATGGAATCCTGCTCTCCCAAGGCACAGCGTTACGTCTGCCGGGCACGTAACCTGCTGCTGAAAGGGGGGCAGGACAACCAGCCACCCTGCAGCAAGCAATTACTCACAACCTGCCCAAGGACATGCAATTAATATTATTACTGTACCTTATGCCAACATCCTGCTACTGGCAGTCCGTCTGGTCCCTGCAAAATGGAAATTACAGATTTAATTTCTGGTGACAAGTGACTTAAGCATCAGACCCCAAAACCTGAAGCTCAATACAACGATGGGAGGTTTAGCAGCACCATTAATTACCATGCAAAACTCGTTTACCGTATATGCACAAAACTAGATAGGCAGGCAATGTAATCCACGTGTCACACACAACACAAAATTAAATACATCGCAGGATTAAAAAAAAAAATAAAAAATGACATTTTCTTTTTCCTTAAAAAAAATGTGAACAAATACAAAAATTTGGAATGACAGTTAATTAACTTTACAGTCTGCTTTATAAGGTAGTGTTTTTTGCAATCAGACATATATATGGAAAGCACGATGTGGAAATGTATTTTTTGTTAACAGACGCTTTTCAGTTGGGAGGCGGTGATGTAATATTTTTTCTTTTTTCTGGACGATATCCTATTTGTGTTAAGTTTGATCCTGCAGTACTTAAGTTTCTTTAAGAAATCTTGAGTTGCTGAACTGATTCAAATAGGATGAGTTGTGGACTGTGCAAAGGGAGTGAAAATATTTGTCTTTTTCTGGTGGAGACACAAGAACCGTACAGAAATCAGAGAGCCAGAAGAGCTTACTTACCAGGAGGAGAACACTGAAAAGGAAGGAGCCCCTTAGAAGAGGAATGGACTATGTCTGACCAACTCTTTCAAGATACTTTAGAAGAAATAGCTGACTTCAGCTGCCTTTTCTGACGCTGGATTTTTTTTTAAGGCCCTGGGATCTCTGATTGCATGAATTCCTGCCTGTAGAGCCACAGGGAGCACTGACCCTTCCCTGAGCTGCCTCCAGGTTAACTGGGGGGGGGGGCAGCCACAGGGACGCGTGTGCAGCGGAGAGAACTGCTCGTGCGAACGCAGGTCAAAATGCATTTTTACATTTTTTTACTGTAAATGTCAGTCATCACATTTTTTGTATTCTGTATTGATTTTATATGTAAAATAGCCGATGCCCAATAAAACAGACGCAGTGAAGTAAGGTTTCCCTCTCCAGCTACTCACAGTGTAACAGCTCAAGTTATTTTCACACGCTTTCCTATAACATTAGTTAGAAAACATACACTATTTTCTGCTGACACCAGTAAGTATTTTGGTCCGTAACTATTCATAAAAAAGAAAAGTGCAATTTATACGTTTGCCAGAGTTGTTTTGGGGTGAAGGGTAAAGGGGACAGGGTACAGAGCAGTTGTTTGACCTAGAAGGATCCTGACCCGCTGGCAAAGCACATCCTAACACCGATGGTCACGGGGTTGGTTTCTGCCCTGTTTTTTTTCTCCTTTCTTTGCACTCAAAATACTTAATTTTGGCCACTATAAAACTCCACACCTTTCTACCATGGTTCACTTGAGTGATTCCAAAATGACTTGTCTACTTAAAAAGAGCTTTGCAGCCTGGGTGTAAGGCTCAGGCTCATGCTCCTGGACTGAAAAGCCATCACCAAGAACCCAGCGAGTCTCCACCGTATGGTGGGGTGGAGAATGAGGACTGCACTCCCCAGCCAACACACAACTAACCCTCACACACGAGTGGGAAGATCTGCAAGTGCTCTTCTAACTCGTCACATGCTGCAAAAATCACCTACTGCAGTTCACAACGCCCTCACCAGATAGCTCTTGGGTTGTCTATCCAGTTAAGATGGGAGAGACTTGGTAAATAGAACATCTCCGGGGAGTAAATACAGAGAGTTGAAGCAGGGCTGCTGCGAGTAATTGGTTTCTTTGACACATATGAAAGTAATTTAAGTTTTTGAAAGAGAGGGAGCTTACTGCCCTTTTGTTTCTCTGAAGACAACTGCAAATGATCTAACATGCAGCATTTTCTATGGTTAAAAAAAAATGAAAATAAAACAATGACCTCTTTTAGCTGGTTGTGCAGAGCCCTGTCAGGGAGCAGAGCTTGAACCTTCCTGCATCGGCTCTGGACCTGAGCTTCAGCCTGAGCTCTGGGGGCAGAGCTGTGTCCTGACCCAGCAAATGCCCTCCTCATGCCCAGGAGTGGCCGTGACCCCCTCCAGCCACCGCTCCGCAGAACTGTCCGGGTGTTTGGGGAAAGTTGTTCAAAACCCAGCTGGGAACCAGGCTCCCAGGGCTGCAGCAGCACAGGCACGAGGGGAACCAAACTGGGCCGTAGGTGCCAAGAGAAGCCAGAACTAATTTTCAGCATCTGTTATCATAGAATCACAGAATGGTTTGGATTGGAAGGGACCTTAAAGATTATCTAGTCCAATCCCCCTGCCCTGGGCAGGGACACCTCCCACCAGACCACGTTGCTCCAAGCCCCCTCCAACCTGGCTTCTCTGGGCAACCTGGGCCAGGCTCTCACCACTCTCACAGCAAAGAATTTCTTCCTAATATCTCATCTAAATCTCTTTCAGTTTAAAACTGTTACCTTCTCATTCTGTCACTCCACTCCCTGATCAAGTGTCCCTCCTCATTTTTCCTGGAGCCCCTTTAGGGACTGGAAGAGGCTCCAAGGTCTCCCTGGAGCCTTCTCTTCTCCAGGCTGAACAATCCCAACTCTCTCAGCCTGTCCTCACAGCAGAGGTGCCCCAGCCCTCAGAATATCTTTGTGGCCTCCTCTGGACCCGCTCCAATGGGTCCATATCCTTCTGATGTTGGTGGCCCCAGAGCTGACGCAGCACTGCTGGTGGGGGCTCATCAGAGTAAAGGGGAAGGATCATAATCATAAAGAGACAAGCATCCCCTTGTGATCTCCCATTCCTTACACTCCTTATCTAGAGCCATTTTAACCGGGAGGAAGGCAGCACAACACACCAGTGTCCTTCCCCAAGTGCCAAAGTGAAACTTCTTGTTCCATCTCTGCTGCCATGTGTCCTTCCTTCCTCTCCCTGGAGGGATTTGCTCCTTGGGATGGGGCCACAGCAAACACACACAAGCCATGCAAGAAAGCAAGCGAGTAGATACCGTACCAACGGGCAGGGCACGCTCAGCCCAACCAGGGCTGGTACACCTGGGTCCCCTTTGCTGCCTGCCACACTCCCATCTCCCTGTTTGGAAAAATAACTGCTTGTTGAGAATGATAAAGGACACGGGAGCTCCTTAAACAGACACCCATGTTTCAGCAGAGGAGGAGGACAGGCCTAGACCTTTACACCTCCATTTCTGATGACACGGCGGGTCAGCAGAGTTGTTTTATGGCAGGGAATTCACGGACGCGTAGAGTCTGTCATCTGGGAAAGATCTTCTATACACAAACCAGAGGTTCACAATTTTAACAGCTCAGTGAAAAAGATGAGGGTTAAATCATCCAGCACGTTGAGGAGGAAAGGTGACCCATCAGAAACGAAATAATTAATTGGAGTTCACACTCAATCTCCAAGGAAAATAAAGCATATTGACTGAAGGAGCTTTTTGCTGGTACAGCGGAGCTGTACGGCAGCAGCTGAGATTCTTCTCACCCTGCCAGCACAGCGATGGCAAAGTCATGCATTTAGGAAAGAAATAGGTCTTTTGGAGCATATTGGAGGAGGTACCTGGCAATACCAGTTAGGTGCAGCTCAACTAGGAGCTACAAGCTGCATTTAAGCAGTTTTGGTTCAGTAGCTGATACAAATAATTCTTACATCCTGCACCCTCAAAGCATTGTAAGGAAAGGATCTCTTTGGTTTTAGTCATTGTATAGAAAAATAGTAATGAAAAGGAGGTAAATTTTACCTGGCCAGATAACTTCTTATAAACCAGTATAGATATATATTTTTTTTTCTGGGCCCTATCGAAGGAAGGAGAGGTTCTGGAAGGGGACTTGGGAGATCCACCTTCCTCAGGCTCAAACACCAGGTAGTTTCCTGGAAAGCCCCTGCGTGCCTGCAGGGGATGAGCCTGAGAAGGGACAGACCTGAGCCACGAGCTGCTGTCTCGGGTGGAGAAACACAGGGAGGTCTCTTCTCCCTCCCAGAGGCAGCCTGGGGAGCTCCAGTTTGTACATCACTGATCTTTGGCACCACAGAGATGTTATCAACTCCAACGCCCTTCCCTCCGGGAGAGCCGGAGCTGGGCTCATCCCTCGCTGGATTTGTGGAGATGAAGGGATGGAGCTGACCTGGTTTTCAGATCACCTCCCACCATCCGCTGCCTTGAGTTACTCCCGGTTTCAAACATACTCAGAAGCCAGGCCGACAGCTTCACCAGGGCACGCTATCTCCTGAAGAGCGTTACTGAAGCTCATTGTTCCCCACTACAATAAGAAGGTCTTTCCACAAAGATTCTTTATTTTTACTGCTGTGGCTTGCTCCCATCTGGCCAGAGAGGAGCCCTTACAGCGAGCAGTGAACTTCCAGCAGTGCAGATAAAACAAACCATTAAGAAAAGTGAGAAAACAATAACCATCTGCTCTGATTTACTGTGAAATAAAGAACTACCAAATCCTCCCTCCCCTTCCCTGGCTGCGAAGCCGCGTCCCCTTTTGGTCCCGGCACCGGGTGCTTAGAAAGAGTGAAATAAAAGACGTACCACGGGACAAGGCTGATCCAGTCCGGGAGGGCCTGGTTCCCCCTTCTGCCCTTTGGCTCCTTTTCTCCCTGGTATTCCTCGCTCGCCCTGTTGGCACAACGGGAAAAATATCAGGAACAGGAGGGGAAACACCTGGGCTTGAACTCGCACAGCAGAGTCCCCCAGCTCACCCAGAGCAGGGACGTTTGAGGTAGCATAACCTCAACTGATTAAATCACTATGAAAATCTTCAGTTAAAGCTGGGTGGAGATATTTTAATAAATACTTTTATAACAAAATGACTAAGTGACTGGTTTCTGCTAGAAACCAGGTTGGTATCTGACAGTAACTGTGACCACTTGCTTCAGCCCCTGCCATGCTCTCAGCTGGGCTCCAGCCTCTGACTGGGCACCCTTTTATTTAAGAATCCCTGTAACAAAACCTTTGTTTTATAGACCTTGAAAATGGATCTAAGTCAAAACTTAGTGATTCTTCACAACTGGGAGCTGTCAGCCTGCTCCATTTCCCCACAATGGTTGTGTTGGGGGCGGGAGGCCAGGCTTGCAGAAAGGATGTCCAAGTGGGTGGGAATTAACTGCACGTCCTGCCCGACACTGGGACCATGCAAACCCCTGTGCCACAGAAAATGCCTTGCACCTGAGAAACTCTGCCAGGCTGGAGAGGGAACCAGCACCCTGGAAAAGCATCGCTGCCTGCCAAAAAGAGCAGCCAGTCCTGCCCCATGAACATCTCTACAGCCATAACCCACTCACCTTCTCGCCCCTTTCGCTTCTCTCTCCTTTCTCTCCTCTGAGACCTGGGAAACCCTATTGCAGCAATTTTTTTTTTTTGGGGGGGGGAGGGGGGAAAATAGAGATATGTAAGTTTAGTGTGTGAACATCCCAGCATCTCAGTTCAACATAAGCAACCTCCAGCACCAACCCACCCTCCCGTGGTGAGGAATATGACATTTTCTTCCTGTTGACTTCCTGTGTCAGCAGTTTCTTGGGAAAGCGAATGCTCTACCTACCCCCAGTAACATTACACCTATCAGAGACTTTTGTTTCACTGAATCCAATACAAACATTCTCAACTGGAAAGGGAAAACCTCTGCGACATCTTTAGCCGCGCAGTTACCGCTGTGCAGGGGAAGTTGTTGGGCAACAGCACCGTGTTTCAGGGACAGTAATGCCTACAGCACTAGCTGCGTATTTTTCTGACAATCTCAAACAATTTGCTGGCTTTTAGGTGCACGCTGTTCATGTTTCTACATATCACAATTAACGTTTTCCATACTCACATCCAGTCCTGGCTCCCCTGGCTTTCCCTGCAGTTGTAAAAATACAAATTAAGACATGCCATGTTGAATTTGGCGTTGCAGGTGAACTTATATCCAGTTGGTGAAATACTACAGTAGGGACAGCGTGGGTTTGCCCAACACCCCCCGGGACACGAGGGGAGCTCCTTGCCACACATTGGGATAGTGCCAGTACTCCTGGCTCTGCCGCTCTGGCTGGACCCACCACGGCAGGGATTTTATCAGCCCTTATTTTGGGATTACAACACAACATCCCCGCTCCTTTCCCACACTGACAATTACCTTCTCTCCTTTGGTACCGGGTAAACCGATGAGCCCGGGAGCACCGGGGAGACCCTTAAGGAAAAAAGGGAATAAGGCATTGGGTTGGTTGCTGTCAGGCAGGTTGCTGGCGATGGCAGAAATGAGATACAGGAAAATGACTCACTGCGGGTCCAGGGTCACCGTGGTCGCCCTTCTCACCGCTGTCACCTTTTTCTCCCTTTGCACCATCCAAGCCCTGCATAAAAGAAATGGCATCAAGCAGGAAGACCTGGCAGCTCTGCCCGACAGCCAGTCACGCATTCACCGCCTCCTCCCACATCTCTGGGATGCGGACACCCGCGCTGCCATTAACGTTTTCCTCTTGTCTGGACCATATAAGAAACTAGTTGAAATAACAGCTTTTTCGCTCTGGGTTTGGAAACCCTGACTCGCGTGTGCTGCCGGTCCTCAGGACTCCGTGCTGGAGGAGGGTTTAAGACTGTAAATGTGTTTTGAAAGAAAAAAATGCTTCTTTTCCAAAACACCAACTGTTGAACAGCACAACCAAGGGCTGTGTTGTCACAAACAGCAACAAAAAAAAAAAAAAATAAAAATCAGTTTCCAGAGCTGACAGGCCTTTGTGAGCCTGTAAATAATGCACTGGCAGCCTGGATACAGTGGGTGACATTTAATTTATTGACTTACTTTAGGCCCCTGAATTCCTGGAGGACCCTGCGGGAAAGACAATGGTGCATTTGAAAAAACAGCATTTAAAAACAAACCCCAAAGTTTGCTTCCCAAACCGTTTCTTGCTCAAATTATGGCCTGACAATGGCCAAATATTTCTTTTTGAGACAGGTGGCAGTTCATTTGGTTCTCCGACGTCAGACTGGGGGGAGACAAACTGAAAAGGACCACTTTGTGAAATGTGCAACAATAAAGCTCCACAACAGGAGCTCTGGGGAGCTTTGCTTTGCTGAAGTAAGTGACAGTGAGCTCCAGAGGGTGGCACCCCTCTGCCACCACAGCCCCCCGAGCCCAGCAGGGCTGGGGACACTTCCCACGTTATGAACGCTGCCTGGTTTTGAAGTGTACTACATCTCAAGGTGCATCTTGTACACAGCAGAGGCATCTTGACCTTTCCAATGCCCTCAATGGCTCCTCAGCCTCTTGGAGGCTCGTAGGTACCAGACACCTCAGGCATCTGCATCAAAAACGTTCCATGTGTTCCTCACCACCCGCTTCCTCTCCCACTGCAACTGGTGGCAAAAGCTTACTGACTTGGGCAAATTCATGGGAACACAGACACCATCACCAGGGAAACAGCTTTTCCCATCCCACAAGGTTTTACCTTTTCTCCACCCGAAGGAGCAACTCGGGTATTTGCAAAATGTGCCATAAATGCTGACACACTCTCCTAAATCAGGTGCTTCCATCTCTCTGAAAGCAGCACCCATCACTGTAGGTGTTGATTTTTCTCCTAGTTTCCCAGCAGCCCACAATGATTAAAGAGAGCAAACCACCCTCATCCTTAACTAATCACATGCGATAACAAATCTGCAGCAACACCCAATTACTCAATCTGCTTTCCAGAGTCCTACCATAGGGCCAGGTAATCCGGGGGGTCCGGGCTCAGGAATGATCTGCAGAAGGGAATTAAATGACACATTAATAGGGCTGGGCACGGAGAGAAGACAGTTTGGGAATGAAAACCTCATTCAGCCCAGAATCTTGATTTTATGCCCTCTGATCAAATGGCTTCAATCGACATATCTGCTAATCAAGGAGTTGCTTGTAGGATTTATAAATAAATGAATCTTAATAAGCAGAGGAATCAAGCTAGCCTCCGAAATGAGAGGCGTGACCCACCCTACTCAGTGTGTTTGCCAGTCGCAAAATGGATGTAGTGGAAAATGATGCAATTTTCTGCACAGCCTAGAGGAAACCAGCCTTTTTGATTAAAACCAAAAAAAAGTCCCCAAAATTAAAGTTCTTGTGTCATTAATAAAAACCTATGAAAACCCACTGCTTCTTTTATTTTTAAGCAAATGGTGTGATTAAGGAAAAAAAGGATGCAGAAACCCTGTAAAACTGCAAGGAGCCCAATGTGTTTTTAGAACAGAACATAATTATAGCAGCAGCAGCCAATATCTCAGCCATCAATGCAGAATCTAAAGTAAATTTGTGGTGCTGAGGGTGCAAAGTATTCTTCCCTAATAAATAAACCCCATGTAGACAAATCTGAAAGTTCTTGTAGAAGACAGCTGGGTTTTGCTCCCCTCCCCTCATGGATACAGAATGGGCAGCTCTGGCTGCATCCCTGACTTTGCCAGACTCTGTGTTGGGAAGAGGCTTTATGGTGCCAGGATCTTACATGATTATTCTGCAAACACGGTGACCCAGTGTCTCCTTTTTCTCCTTTGTCTCCTTTTGGCCCTTCTGGTCCCTGAAAGATAAACACGTAATGCTGATGCGGTGCATCTTCCAGGAAAGCAAACACAAGAGAGAAAAATACATTTGCCTTCCTCTAAACTCCAGCCTTGGCTC
>JAHREE010000059.1:1365530-1407942 GCA_033628505.1 Tringa tobata
CTAATCAAGGAGTTGCTTGTAGGATTTATAAATAAATGAATCTTAATAAGCAGAGGAATCAAGCTAGCCTCCGAAATGAGAGGCGTGACCCACCCTACTCTGTGTGTTTGCCAGTCGCAAAATGGATGTAATGGAAAATGATGCAATTTTCTGCACAGCCTAGAGGAAACCAGCCTTTTTGATTAAAACCAAAAAAAAGTCCCCAAAATTAAAGTTCTCATGTCATTAATAAAAAACTATGAAAACCCACTGCTTCTTTTATTTTTAAGCAAATGGTGTGATTAAGGAAAAAAAGGATGCAGAAACCCTGTAAAACTGCAAGGAGCCCGATGTGTTTTTAGAACAGAACATAATTATAGCAGCAGCAGCCAATATCGCAGCCATCAATGCAAACCTAAAGTAAATTTGTGGTGTTGAGGGTGCAAAGTATTCTTCCCTAATAAATAAATCCCATGTAGACAAATCTGAAAGTTCTTGTAGAAGACAGCTGGGTTTTGCTCCCCTCCCCTCGTGGATACAGAATGGGCAGCTCTGGCTGCATCCCTGACTTTGCCAGACTCTGTGTTGGGAAGAGGCTTTATGGTGCCAGGATCTTACGTGATTATTCTGCAAACACGGTGACCCAGTGTCTCCTTTTTCTCCTTTGTCTCCTTTTGGCCCTTCTGGTCCCTGAAAGATAAACACGTAATGCTGATGCGGTGCATCTTCCAGGAAAGCAAACACAAGAGAGAAAAATACATTTGCCTTCCTCTAAACTCCAGCCTTGGCTCAAGCAAATCTCTTCTTCATCCCCTGGGACTGTCTGAGGAAAGGAGATTTTCTCCTCCTTCCTACCAGCTTAGATCACCTTCTGAACAAGCCATTATCATCAGCAGAGAAAATTCCAAGCTCTCGCATCCTCCAGCTCCGCAGTAACGTGGTGTGGACAGGCCATTGCTTCACTCAGCAAACCCGGCCACATCCACCAAGCGTTTGCAGAAATCAATCAAAAATCAAAGAACCAAGCAGCAGATGTAGAGGGACAGAAAGAGGGACGTACCGGTGGGCCAGATAAGCCCATTTCTCCTGTCTCTCCCTTCTGTCCCGTGACCCCTGCGCTGCCCTGATCCCCCTTCGCTCCTTTGGGACCCTGGAAGTATACAGAAAACAACTTGCTTAGGAGAAAACTTAAAAAAAAACCCAAAAAACCACCACCAAACCAACCCACGACAGCCATTTCTGCCTTTCTGCTGTTTCTGTCCACATTGGAAGACGAGCTCACAAAAACATCTTTTAATGTTAAAACTCCCATACACCAGTTTTGCAGGCGCAGCAGAATTTGGCTGGGCTGTGGCAGGGATCACAGCCACTTAGATTTGGGAAGTTTTACAACAGAATTTGAGACAGCGTCTGACGAACCACTCGTAAAAGGAGCCTCGTTAGCTTGGCAGACGTGGCCACAAGCAGCATCTGCCTTGCTCATGGCTGAGCAATGGGTGATTAATTCAAGGAGATGTAGGCTGGATGTTATGGGGCAGAACTTGCTCCCGGCAGAATGAGATTTGCTTTTCACAGCACCAGCTCTCAGGGACACACAAGTAAAACAAGTAAAACTCCTTTTTAACTCAGCTCCTGCAAGGTCTCTCTCGATCCAGCCGTGCCCCACGCACCTTTTCACCATCCAGCCCAGGTGGACCTGGCAAGCCCAGCTCTCCCTGAAGTGACACAAAGAAAGGGGAAGTTAAATCAAGAAATCATCTCGGAAAAGCATTTTGCAAGGAAATGAGTTATTCACGTGTATCAAATATTGTGGTTATGAGTTTGGCATTGCCAGGCTCAGAAGCAGCAGCGAGGAGCTTTCAGCCATGTGACAGAATTACCAGCTCATCCCAATTTGGGCAACATGGGGCCCTCAAGAGGCACCAAAATCCTGCCCGATCCCATCCATCCAAGAGATGCTTTTCTGCAAGTTAAATTCTTCTTTTAAAGAAGAATTTATTCTGGCTATTGCTTGTGCAGTGGGAGGACAATGTGGTCCCACTTGGACATGGTGCTGGGGCAGCAAGAAGCACACGGGGAGGGTGGGATGGAGGACATCTTGGCAAAGCCTTTGGGACTTTGGGCCCCTCCTCACAACGACTTCTCCCAGTTACTTCTGCCTCCCGCTGCCTGCAGTGAGGAAATCTGTGAGGGGCTGGAATTTCACCCATCGGGGTGGGATCGAGAGTGGATTCATTTCTGGGACAGCATCCTCTGGAAGAGTCTGCAGACCAGAGACAGGTCAACAAAACCTTGCATTTTGTGTGAAAACCTCTGTTATCAGCCCAAGGGAGCATTAAACAATATTTCCTTTACCACGCGTAGTCTCAAGCCCTACAGCCCTGCTTCATTTTGGCTTGGAAGACACTTGCTACGTGGAGAGCTGCTAATGAACACATCGCTCACTAGGAAACACCATCTGCACGGCAGAAGTTGGGCTCACCTTGGGACCTGGAGCGCCCTGGGGGCCCGGTGGCCCTGGGGGACCCGGCGAACCCTGAAACACAGCAAACAAATCGGGCATGAGCATGACTAACATGAACATGACACACTGCCAGGGACATCCCTATCCCCACACTGCCAGGGACAAGTGGGGAGCAGCTCCTGACTGACAATGACAACTGACAATGGTGTGACCCCCAACACCACAACAAACTCCACTGACATGAGGTGACCCAAGGACCCCTCTGGCACAGGGGATGTTCATGCAAAAGAAAACAGGGCTGGAGCCACGTGGGTGCAGCAGCACGTGTGTTTAAGGGGCAAAATGCCTTTAGCTGGAGGCATGACCCCAAACTGGGTCTCCTCTTTTTGCATCGTTCCCCTTCCACCCAGCCGGGCTGGGGAGAAGCATCCTGCTGAAAACAGCAGCAACTGGCCAGGGAGGTGCAATTAAAGAGGGGAAATGAAGGAGTTTGTGTGAGCACTAACAGCAGGAAAACCTTGCTATTTTTTCCTGGGCACTGCTGGGTGCAGAGACCATGAACCACCTTGAGAAGAACAAATATTTTACAACTTGTGAATTATTTCAAACAGCAAAACTCATGGTCTCGCTCAGCTGAAAAACGAAACCATATCACACCCCCAAGCACCTCTTTCCATGACTGTAAATGTGGTTACATTTAATGACACTGGGAGCCTTGTAAAGCCACCCCTTTCCACAGCTCTGTCCAGGAGACAAGTCAGCGAGCAAACACCAAAACCAACTAATAAGCGGAAAAACGGCAAAATTAGTGATGTTCAACGAGCAACCTCCACATGCAGCACATGGGAGAGGGTCTGGGCCCAGCAGACGAAGTCTCCAGACATTTGATGGAGCCTCTCCAACCAGTGCACTCCACAAACTCCACTCACAAAGCTGCATGCCGTGCAGACATCTGGCAAACGGTAATTACCATCACTTTGTGTATCCCTGCAGCCTGTTATAAAACAATTAGGATGGTTCTCAAATGTGTCTGTAATTAAGTACTTATTCTATTCGGCTTCTTTCATCTTAATGAGAATGGCAGGGCGCTGCTGGCCTGGGCAGGTTAGGGCTTAGGGACTAATTTCCCATCCTCCCGCATCCCCACGGCTGCTTGCAGAGAAAACTGCTCCAGAGGAGGTGCAGTGAAAACAGTGTCTCCACACTGGGCTGTGGCATGGCAGGGGGGAAATTACACCCCACAGCGGCAGCGGTTAAGCTGTAATTTGGCTGAAAAGACTCGTTGCATCAGGCGTTTATAGATCATGGGCTGGGCTGTGTTGCTTTTACCTGCGGAATATTAACTCGCATGCCACATCCTCGTCCCACGAGCCCGGTACCCAGCCTGAGTTCACAGACTGGAGTTTTGCCACGGTTTTTGCTGGTACACCCTAAATATCCTCAGCCCCCCGATGCGATAAGCTCTTCCCTCCCAGTCAGCTCTGTGCTGAGACTGAGATCTCGGGAAGGAGGACAGGGACAGACAACAGTGCACAACGTCACTGTACCAGAGCCCAGCAGTTTTCCCAGCCCCTTCCCATTAACCTGCAGGAATCGGCACTGCCCTGGTGTGGGACTTACCTTGAGGGCATCCAGGATTCGGCCATCGTAGTCGATCACTACGGTGTCACCCTGTTCCCCTTTCAGGCCGGGGGGACCCTGCAACCGGGAACAAATCCTACTTAGTTTTTGCAGCATCCGAGAAGTCGGTGGTATGAAAGCAGAGACCTGACACCCAGGTGTTTGGGGAATTATCACCTTACAAACACCATCAATTTAATCAACTCCTAGTCTGACAGCTGTAACTGTCGTCCAACCAAACCTCAAAAAGGCATAAATTTGTGTGACTGACAAATGCATAGAAACCTTCACTCAATTACCCCCATTCACAGCTTCCCTCTTGCAAAAAGAGGGTCACAGGATGGTCATGCTGATAAGAAAATTGGACTTGACTGCATTTCCCAGAGGTACCTCCCATGGCAGCGTCTGGTACCTGCATAACGATTCGTTTAAATATGCAGCATCTCTGTTTTTTAGCACTGAACTGATGCTGAAGCGATTCAGCTGCATACCAGGCAGAAGGAGGTAGTGGGGAACAGCTCATGGCAAATGCACAACTCCAAACCGAGAAAGAAAAACCCTGAGCATCCATACCCGGGGTCCGATGGAGCCGATTCCTCCCTTCTCACCAGCTTCACCCTGAAAAACAAGGTCACATTTTTGATTCAAAGAGACCAAGGAAAATATAGGATACTTATCTTAAAAATACCATAACTACACGAGATGCCACGTGTTTTAGATTAAGAAAAAGTACGGCACCAACAAGCAACTGCTTCTCCTAGCAAAAGGATAGATTTGACTTCAGAACAAATATATTTTGCAAAAAAACAGTGTTGGTGTGAGCTAGTTGACCAGTGGCCCTACTTAGGACTGAGCTCCCGGTAATGGCAATGTGCCGCTCCGCGGTTCCGCTGGCTGCTCCGAGCGTGCCAAGCTCCAGCTCTTTGTGCTGAGGATTCACACGGCTCTCTCTTTGCTTTAGGCTGAATTTTGCATGTGGAAAAATTTCAGCCAACACGTTTAAACCATTTTTGAGGGCGAGTTTAAGGAAAAGGGCTGTGCCACGTTTTTCTTTTTTTTATTATTATTTTTCTTCCCCTCTCTCTCTCCCCTTTTTTTTGTTTTTGGGAAAATTGGGAAGTTTTGGAAAGCTGGAGCACTCCCACAGCATTGACCTGCACCTCAGTTCAGGATTCAAAAGAAAATGTACCTTTTGCAATAGTCATGAATCCCATTTGTTGGCTAAATTAAAGCCCTCCAAAAAGTAAAAAGTGGTATAATCGCATAGACTCTCTGTAGGAAAACTCAATTCAGCAGATCCCAGGGGGAACAAACCATCACTGCTACTATGGTTTTAGAAAAAAAAAATTAAATGGCTAAGGGTCACCCGAGCCCACGTTTCTTCATCGTATACAGTTTCCTGCCCAACAAGGAACCCCTGGCTGTTCTGTACAGAAAACACGACTGGATACAGATCCTACTAAATAAGAAGCAGCTGAGAGGGGAAATAACAGCCCACGAATGCTGTCCGGGTCTCATCATCACCACTGAACATATCAAAACTGTTTTATTGCAGTTCTTGGCAGTCAGGAAGGTCAGCGGAACAGGACGGCACGTAAGTGCTCTGGGCTTTGAAGCGGTACCGCAGCCAGCGATACCTCGGATCAAACCCTGATCAGAGGGTCAACTCTCTTGGGGAAAAAACCAGAATCAATTCAATGGAAAACATGTAAGGAGACAATTCTAAACACTCTTATGCTGATCTCTGCTTGAATCCAGCTTTCATTAAATCACCAGGAAAAGGTAAAATACGTCTTAACATCCCACTGTTTTGTTTCAGTTTGGCCATTTTATGAGCCTTTTAGAAGGCAAAGGCTTAAAACACCTACTCAGCTGAAGCCCTCTAGAGCCTCAGTAGCCTTCTGCCCGCCTTCCCGGCTAATGGACTTTTATTTACCTTGGGTCCTGGCAAGCCATCTGTGCCGTTCTCTCCCTTGGGACCCACACTTCCTTTTTCTCCCTGAAAACAAGACAATTTAGACAAGTGCTATACAGGTAGGATGGAGAACAGATTTCTTCAGGTTACAATTTTCTTGCTTAGATACAACAAAGTATCTAAGCAACTAACTTCTACATACAGGAGTGCTTTGAGCCTGAAATACTTCACGTTGCCTAGGTGCAAAAGGGGAGTTTTTGAGATAAAAATGAAGCTTTCAGGCTTAACAGTTTGGCTGCAGGTGGTATGTTCAGCCATAAAGTTAGCCCCAAAACTGCTGCACCTGCAGAAGACTCCTGAAAACAGCCCACCGCACCCTGATCTGGGCAGTGCAAACCCACATCCCCCAGCTCCAGGCCACCCCAACAAAACACCCCTGATTTACTTCTGCAAGAGGAGCCTCTAAATGACAATTCTCTGCCATAGTCAACAAGTCACATTCGCAAACTTTTCCTGGGCAGAGCTACCAAGAGAGAAGGGTGGGTTATGCTTCTCTGTCTCATTTTTTTTTTTTGTTCCTTTTTCCATGTCAGGGGAGAAATGTGCTTCTCAACCTGCCCCAACTGTGATACCATGCCAGGAAACCAAACAGCAAAAGCATATACATCAGATGGACACAGAGCAGAACATACCTTCGGGCCCATAAGTCCTGGTTCTCCGGGGATCCCATCATCACCCTGATGAAATAAAATATAAAAGGTGAAATACAAAGAGCTCTAAACACATGTGTCATTGGGACCCAACACTTCATTTGACCCCACTAAGTGTTGCACAGACCTGAGACGCCCTTAGTGTGCAGGAGGCCAGTGAAAAGCTACAGCAAGGAGCCCAGAAGGCTCCAGTGTGGTCCTCTGCTCCCACCCAGCTCTGCCTCCCCTGCCCCAAGGGTGGCAGATGGGCATCTCCCAGAATTTGCTTACAGCAGGCCCTGCAGAAGGTGCTCTCCCACCTTTAATAGAAATTAGATATTTAATCCATTTAGGCTTTTTGGGTCCCAAAGACCTCTTGCATGCTGCCACCCCATCCTCGTGCACTTTACCACAAGTCACCAGCATGCCCATCTGCCAGCAGGAGATGTTCTTGTTTCACTTGGCACGCTTCATTGTTCTCCTGGAGTAAAACCACTTCATAGGTGCTGAAGTGGTTAATTTTACTGGTCAGTTATGAAATTTTTAAGCCAAATTCTGGCCTGAAAAAACACGCATGTCCATGTCTGTTTTGGGGCAGGGCAGTAAGAGGGAAAGACTGGGCCCTGCCAGTGCTTTGGCTGCAGTTAAAGGCAGTGATTTATCCACTCCTTGATAGCACTGCCAAAAGAAAACATGGAGAGCTCAGACACGTGAATCTCCTGCAGTTTTCAGTGCCCAACCCAAGCAGGGTACCTGTCCTTATAGCGTGGGCAAAACCCCATGAGAACCAGGTCCTGTGTAGCGATGCCCATCCCAGGAATCTCAAGCCCATCCTGAGGCAAATAACAGCCTCCAGGCGTTTCTCAGCCCTGCTTGAATTATTGGAGCAAAAGGGCTCAAGACCTACTGCTTTGTTTGGCATTTGCTATTTTATTCTTTGTCTATTGGGCAGATGTGATTGCAGCTTCTGGCTTGCTTGTGGTAATGAAAACCAGGCTGCAGGCACAGCCGTGTCTGTGCTTCATGGTTGCGTGTGCGAGAAACCCCAGCGAACATGAGGACGGGCTTGGTATGGACAGCCATGGACACGGCTTCTCCATCAGTCTCTGGCAATGGTTTCCCCAGTCAAGCACAGAGCAAAGCAAAGAAAAAAAAAACCCAAACAAAAAAACACCACTGTTTTACCTTTTTCCCTTGGATGCCGGGCTCACCCTTCAACAGCAACACACACAGAGAAGAAAGAAGTTTAAGGACATAACAGAAAATAAGAACAGTTGTAAGGATACTAACAATTAATTGTAAAGTTAAAATACTTGGGTTATGTTGATCTTCTTTATCCCACCACCCCTCAACGTAAGAAAGCACGTTCCCGCAGCACACCAGCTTCCAGCCCCATTTCAAGGTTTTAACATGGAAAATGGCTGTGCTTTCTGTGTAGGTAACACATTCAGTCAGACATTTGCAACTCCAAGTCAACGGCTAATTTGATAGCTTCGAAATTCTACATCTGATCAATACAGATGAGTACAAGTCCAGTGTGAAATATGTATTTTCATCTCCACACCCCCTACGCAGCAATATTTCAAGGATTCATGTTAAAATTAGACAGATAAGTTTATAAATACTTATTACCCACCTTCGGTCCTGGAGGTCCCCTGGCACCCTGTTGAATATAAGAGTAGTTGGTATATTTGTATGACAATAGAGTATAACAGGATAAAAACATTTTCAAGAGTACTTCAATTCCCATGGAAAAAAAAAAAAAAAAGACACAGATGCCAATTTCCCTTACAAATACAGCTGTAAGTTCTCTGTGCTCCCAGTAAATAATAAATATTCTTTTGTGGCTTGTATATTTTAATGTATAATAAGCACTTTTTAAATCCAACCTTGGCCTTAGCGAACTGGAGGTACAATGCCAGGAGGCTTCAGAGGGGCAGAAGAGGGGATACAGGAGCAGCACATCCCTTTGGAGAAGCCCAGGGGGAAAAGACTGGCCCCTTTTCTCCCCAGGGCATAGGTACCCTTGGACATTTTAGGGCATCCATAATTTCCCATGGGCTTTACCATAAGCAATGACACAAAGCCACTTGCTGCAGTGAGCTGAAGAGTGATGTAGAGCAAGGTGGGTGAAGGACACACACACACACAGATGCTGCTACTAACCACGAGGCCGTCCTCTCCTGGCTCGCCTTTGAAACCCTGCAAAAATAAAAAGGCCAACATCGAAACTATTATCCCTCATTCTCCAAAACGCTCAGAGATAATTAGGATGTTCAGTAGTATTGTGTTGCAGCCTATTTTTTTATTAAATGAATTGCCAGTGAGCTGGAGATTCACAACAGGTCATCTGAAGGCTACAGATCAGGGAAGAGATCTCCTCTGGGCTCTCTGAGTTACAACCAGCACCCATAAATACATGCTCCAGGTCCAGCTCTTTGCTCCAAAACCAAAGATGGAAGGTCCTCTCCTGCTCCATTGGCCCTACACCCCAAAGCTTTGCTGTATGAGCAGTGTCATGGTTTGGTTGGCCATCAGAGCCCAACGGCTGGGCCAGGATGGGGACCCAGCACTTGGCGTTGGCAGCCCCAGGGAAGGGGACACCCTTCACCCTCCTCTCCCTCACAGGGGTGGGAACTGTCCAGCATGTGCTCACTGCACATCTCCCGTCCTTACAGGGGGGCCTGGAGGTCCTCTTGGGCCATCTTTTCCTGTGTCACCAGGAGGCCCCCGGGCACCTGGGGGTCCTGGTGGACCAGGGGGGCCAGTGGCTCCATCTCGACCTTGATCGCCCTGGAAGAAGTTCACACAGACATGGTGAGATGAAGCGGTGTTGGCAAGTGGTGGCCATGACACATGCACTGCATCCCCGAGCCATTCCAGAGGAATTTAATTACAGCTGCCAATTGGGAAGGCCGGGAGCTCACGGCCGCTTCATGCCCTTTGAGTCTGGTTCCTTAACCAGGATTTTGCTCAATGCCTTCCAATGAGTTTTTATCTCATTAAGCCCTTGCCCAGTGACTGTCTGCATGGAAGTTACCAATTCAGCAGCACCCAGAAATAACCCAGACCCAACAACATGCTGGCATGGAGCATGCACACACTTCCATAGCTTAGTGCAACACACACATACACAAAAAAAGTAGCACTTAGTAGTATTCTTTAAATACAGCCACGGTCATACATCAACATCCAGTGTAGTTCACACCCTTGGATGCAAAGAAAAAAGCAGCAGCTGTATCTCGGTGTGACTGGGAAGGGTTGGTGGGTGCCTGCTCTGGAGGGGAGCACCCCATGGGGCTCCACCACCCAGTTATCTGCTCCCGACCCACCACTGGCCACCGCAGCCCAGCCCCAGGGCTGTGGCCGGGTACATCCATGTGGCTGCACAATGGAAAACCTCATGGAAAGGCCATCTCATAAATCTTTTAGCAACATCTGGAAGGGTTACCACTGAGGCAGTATGAGGACTGTGTTTAATATGTGGTCCACCCTCAAATCAGGGACAAGTGTGGGATTTTCAGAAGTCCTTAAGTGACTTAGCAGCACAAATCTCGCGGCCTTTCAACACGATCTGTGCTCCTAAATCTCTTGCATGGTTTTTAAAAAAATCCTATTGCAAATGCTGAACACTGCATCCAATTAGGTCAAGTCAAGAGTCTCCCACTGAATTTTGCCTAATTAAAACGTCACGTTGAGAGTAGGAGGATTTAGAAAACCCCAGTTTTAATGCATTTTATTTTACAACACCAGCACTGTTCACATGAATGTTTATAGGAATCTGCTGCTTGATTCACAGTTCTCACAAAGGACCAAATGTTAAAACCCATCACTTCTACATCTCTCTGCTTTGACAAAACTCTCCCTAAATTCCAAAGGGATTTCACTCAAGTGTGGTCTCAACAAGCACCTCTGAACGTAGCCACGGTAGCAACAATTTAAAATAGCAATAGCTCACAATCAGCCAGAAAGAAATAAAAGCAATAAAAAGAATCACAGCAAACCAGCGGCCGCAGACCCCACGTCTACCTTGAGCACTCGCCGGCTAAAGACAAGCTGATCGTTAGCCAGAAATCCGTGATTGAGCCGGGGAAAAACCATCTAGGCAGGTAAAGTGGGAGGCCGAAGAGGGAAGAGCAAGAATTTAAGATGAAAGCACGGCAGAAGAGCAAGTTTTAAAGGCTGTAACAACATATAACAACTTTTCCTTCATAATCAATTGATGCACAAGGAAGAAATAACCTAGGTAACCAGCAGTAGTTGTTTTAACGTTCTGGATTCATTGGAGCTTGGTAAGCAGTAAATGGAGGAAAACAAGTATCTCTTCATTACTTTGCTGCACAATAGGACATTCAAAGCAGCTGGGGTACAGAGGATTCCCCTAGTGCAGGGCTTTCTGCAGAATAAAGAGCATTATTCCAGTAAATCCCACAGGGGATATATCCCAGCATTTCTCCCGAGACCAAATATTATAATATTTTTTTTTTCAGGGGCTAAAATGAATACTGATGTATTCCCCAGCCTGCAAAATGCAGATAAATCTCTCAGATTTACATGATGCAAAAACAATGTATTCAGACCGTGTCAGTAGTCATTGCTATTGTCTTTTAGCCTTTCCACTTCTCTATCTAGGGAGAAGCAGTAAGACATTTCCTTTCTCAGGACACTGCTTGCGTCTCCCTTTCCCCGTCCATCCCTGCACGTGTCCACAGGACAACCCAAGGGATGCAGCAAAGCCCCAAGAAGCCCTGTGGGAACACGCAGCACATCCTCCTTGAGGATTTTGGAAGATTTCTAAGGAACCAGCCTCTTGTCCAAATTGCCCAGGGAGCTTTTAAACCTTTCACACAAATAACAGATAACCCCAAACCTCAATTTTGGGGTAAATATTGCATAGGTAAGCCCACCTCCTGCCCAGCTTCCCAGGACAGGCTTAGCAGCAGGTATGCGCAGGTACATGAGCACTCTAACACAGTCAGCTCAGAAAGGGGGTAAAAGCAAAGTCAGACTAAAAAACAACTAATCAACCCTGGAAAATAAAACCGTCCCCAAGTAATTTTTCTTTCAAGCTGTGGAGAGAAGCTTTAGCTCAGCCCTTGCTTGAATACAGCCATTTTTGGGGAGGAACAATGCTGAAATCCTGAGATTTTCAAAAACCAAGATGATGCCACATCGAAATTAATGGGGACACAGAGCCCTTGTGCTCAGCCAGGCCCTCCAGAGACTAGAGAAACCACCAGAAAGGCTCTACTGAGACCAAAGGGGCTTGTGGTAGACAAAAAGGACCTAGTTTTATGGCTTCTTATGGGCATGAAGATACACAAGAGAATTAAGTGGGATTTTTAGAAAAGCCCAAGGAGCAAGACAGGAACTGAAAGTTTTTTCTTACCCTTCAGACTGCTGAGCACCATCCAGGTACACATCTCCCAAGCCCAGCCCTACCTGTTTCCATGGGAAATGACAATTTGCATTCGCTTGGAGGCCAAACACGCTGTATCCTACCAAATCCAGCTGTCACACGTTTAATTTTAAACTATTCCTGTTAATGATGGGACCATTAATGGTGAACAGCCCCGAGGGCTATTAAATACGGAGACACCATCTCTGGCCCAAGAAACATGCAGGGCACAGATAACCAGGTTCCAGAAGCACAGTTAAGTGCGACGGAGTTAAACGTTCCTGCTCCACATTCACACTCTCCCAATGCGTCTGGTCACGAAGCACTGGCCACAATCCAGTCTTAGAGCACAGAAACCTTGAATGCTGGCAATTTCCAGCTTTACAGTACTCAATTTAGCCGTTTCAACGTAATGCTCCAAAATCAGACCAAAATAAATATAAAAAAGACCAAAATAAAAGCATTCATAGGTGTCTCTGTTGACAGTCACTGTGAGCTCTGCAGGACACTTTCCGTGCTGAGCTTGTTCCTGCAACATGAGCTTGGTAAACACTTTTTGCAGAAAATAAGAGAAAAAGCTGCTTTTCTATCTGCAGCCAAAACTCCAGCCCGTCGCAACAGAGCCAGCTCAGCCACGCCAGCGATTAGCCCCACAGCAGCTCTGGATACAGGTGCAGATGTTACTGGTGCCATCCCCATCGGCTGTTGAGCAGGAACGTGCTGCTGCTGGAGACAAGAGGGTTTCTCTCACAAGTTGAAGCCCCTTTTCTCCCTCTCGAGAGCAAACCCGGCGCCGCTGCCACACGCCCTGCGCATCCGCCGTCCCAGATGTGCAAAAATTCATCAATCGCCACAACTGTCTAAACAGCTGAACTGGCAGGAAGAACGAGATCGCCCAAGCGAAGGTAATAAATCCAGAGTGGTTCACCCCAGCGCCGGCTCAGGGAGCCAGTCTGGCTTAGAAAAACAGCCCTTTTTAGAGGTGTAGCAATATTCAGAGAGAAGTACAAGCACAAATATCAGGGCACAGCAGTCCCAGCCTTGGCAGCAGCCTGCTTCAAAACCCTCTCTCCTCCCAGAGCAGAGGGAACCTGCTCTTCATTTCCTCCTGTACCTCCACTTACGTGCATTTTGTCACTATATTTGAGTCTGTTTATTTCCCATCCTGGTCTGGTGAGGCTGTGCAACTGCCTCCTTAATGCCATTTGCAAGCGCTAGTGTTCAGTGCCTAAGACAACCCGATGTGAACGCCTTCCTTAGCTCTCCCAAGTCACTCTCCAGCATCTGCATTCAACACACTCCCATGTGCAATAACCTCTTTTTTTTGTCCATGCTGGCAGCAGGTGTTTATTAGAGACAGAAAAAGAAGCAGCACAGACACGAACATACTCAGTAGCTCAGCCCTTAATTGCCTTCATCCCACTTCCACTGCAGACGGTCCCTCCAAAGCCACTCCAAGCATTACACTCCTTTAATCTATCATTCCTAATGATAATATTTCTGCATTCACTGACACACACTATCCCCACTCCACCTCCCATAGACACACACATTTACAAGGGAGGCGGCACTGGATATATTCCTAGTTATTTATCCTCCTGTTGATGCGATGACTTGCTGCGACACATCTTTCAAAATCAGTTAAACAAAGCCACCGCTGAAACCGGAGGAAGAAGATAGATTAAATTAAGAAATAAAAAATAATCTGGGCCAGATGGTATTGAGAAGTTTCGTATCCCATCCACAACCCAAATGTCTGGAGACACAGACGAAGCTATTTTCAAAGCCAGGCACCAGTTGCTAGACCTACTTGTGCAAGGTTCTGCCAGGCTTGTTTCAACTCCTTTCCTCCCAATTTGTTTCTGAGCCTTTTTCTTACTCTTGTGCAAAAAGACATAAATAAATCTAGAAGTAAAGCAAAATGCAGACAAAAGCAAATCAGGAGGGAAAAAAACCACATATTTTTAACGGTAGATTAAAACACAGGGCAAGTGTTACCTTGGGAGCCGGCAGCACCTGTCCCTGTAAGTCCAGAAGGAGCCTGGCCCCAGGGAATCTCCCACAGGGCAAAGAGGAGCTGTGTCAGGAGGTAGGTTCCTGTGTTGTCCAGCAGCACAAACCGCTGGGCTTTGGCACCTGAGCATCTCCTCCAGCATTGCCCTGGTCGTCAGCCCCAAAGTCAGCCACAGCCTCAACCAAGGAGTGAAAACTCACACCCATGTGCCACTGAATCACCTCTTAAAGCCTGTTCTGAGTACAGGGGTGGGCATTTAAGGTTTAGACTTTACCCCGAGCCCCTCCTTAGCCACGCAGGGCATAAATCTATTGGAGAAGTTTTAGGGGCTCTTGAACCCCGAGGGTGACGTTTCCAAAGGAGCCCAAGGCATTTGGGAGCTGCTTCAAAAAGCGGCACCAACTTCAAAAAGTGACTTGACAGCCTCTAGGGGAAAAGAAAAATGACTCTGAGGCGTCTCTGCCCAGCATTAACCACTGAGGTCCTGGCTACGTTTCCAGCAACGACATCTAAATGTATCAGCCAACTCTTGGCTGCTCCTGCACCCCAACCGTGGGGTTTCCAGCATGTGCCCATAACCCACAGCCAACCACATCTTCATTCTGCGACAGAGCCCACCTAAGAAATATCACAGACCTCATGTTGAGCCCTTCCATCTCATCCCCAACATGGGAGACTTCATGTTACCGCTGCCGTAGCCAAAAGATTTTTCCTTCATTGTACAGTTACTTTAAACCCTTTCTTTTCAATCAAAGGCAGCCTATGCTCCCAGGTGGGTAGCTCAGGAACTTTCCATCCTGCACAACAGCATGCTGGGCCTTTCCTTAGGACACCAGGTCTTACCACCATGTACTAGTGCTCCAATGCCAACAAATAAGGAGCACAGCTTCAAGAGAAACACGGAGTCTGTCTCTGACGCTAGAAGAGAGGATCGGGGATAGAAAAGCTCAGTAAAAGTGAAACCCTTCATGAGGTACCCAAAGGTCTTCAACTCCTGTTTCCCTGTAGTCAAAGTTAGGAAAACCACTCCACAAAGAGCTCCAATGGCAAAATTAAATGTTTCCAGAAGTTTTACCATACCTTAGTTTGCAGCAACAAAACTGCACAAAGCCTTGTTTAGTGCAGTGACCAACCCAGCCAGATTTTAGAATAAATCAAGGTGCCGTGTCATTACTTACCCTCGGGCCGATGTCCCCTGCTTCACCCTGTGCGTCAGGCAAAACAGCAAGGGTCAGCTATTAGAGTTCACATTTCAACCACGAAGGACCGAGCGCAGGGTCAGTTGGACACAAGAACAGCACACAAGGGAAGTGGCAAGAGTCCTATTGCTTAACGTATTCAAAACCAGGGAGGAGAAGGGCTTGAGACAACACAATAGGGAATGATTCTGCCCTGGCAGGCGATGAAACAGATAATAAATCAGAAAGAGAGGATTGTTTCCAACTCTAAGGCTCCCTTAGCAACTGCTTATGTTCTACACATGCAGGGATTAACATCACTTTCAGTACAGCAATGACCTTCTTTGGTTGCTCTAATGTCGTGAGAGGATGTCATGCAAACAGAGCAATGGAGGCCACAGCCTTGCTCTTGGAGGAAAGCCAGGAGAGAGCTGTGCCACTCTCCTAACCCTGAGGGGGTTACCAGGAACCCAACAGAATGGATGAGCTTTAAGATCAAATTTATTCCTCATACATTTGTGCAAATACTTTCCATCCTCCCCTTCTTGGAGCTTTTCCAAGAGCAACCTGAGAACCTGCTGTCACGGCTTCACATCCCAACAAAATCCAGTGGTAATGTCATGCTGGCATATTAGGCTAACCTGAACTGAAAGAATTACAGCAGAAGGAGGATATACAGCTGCTTCCCCATATTAATGCAGTCTTTACCTTTTCCCCCTTTGGTCCTGGAGGTCCCTGGGAATACATAAGAAGGATCCGAGTCAAGAAACAGCAGAATCATCAATGCACACATCATCAAAACTAAGGAGACAGGAGCCATCAGTTACGAACCTGAGCCACATTCGCAATTATTTTAAGTTATACATGTTATTATTTTAAGTTATACACTGCTTCACATGAGCAGCACACTACCAAAAAGCACCAACGAGGTCCTGCCTGGTCTTGCCAGGACAGAGGAGCGGAGAAGGACCAGGGCAGGGCAGGCAGCGTGACAGCAGCTCGCAAACACGTGACTCCAAATAGATGCAAGAGATTTCTTGAGGTATTAAATCACATCTAGAAAAACACATGCTCAGCATATCATTACAACAATTATACATCTGTTTGAAATAAACAAGGAGGATAGGCTGCTTTCTTTGGCCTATTTGCTGAAGACATAAGTCATCTTCCCTCTGAGCAGCTTTCTGTAAGACGGACGGGCAGAGACACGCTGCAGCCCCAAAGAGACGCCGCAGAGCCAGGCTTTGATGTGCCTGCTCCACATCCTCCTTCCAGCACAGAAAAATACTGAATCTTGGGGTTCAGCCCAACTCACGGTGTTTGCTGAAGCGGGACCCGGTGGGGTGCAGTGGGGAAGGTCAGCAGAGGGGCCAACAGCGGCAGCATCTGCATCCCCGTGCAGCATCCCTCCTGCTGTTAATTTGGCTCTGAGCAAGGCTGCTGGCCCCTTGCTCTTATGGAAGAGATCATGAACAGTCTGGTTCAAGTTTGGCCGTTTGATAAGTTTGCTTTTTCATGGAGATTTTCCCTGCCTCTCACCCAGAGGTCTCGCTCCTGCCCAGTGCACGACTCGCAGCCGTTTGCATCCCCATGCCTGCCAAGGGCAGTGGGCACAGGAGCCGGGGTTTGTGTTGCTCTCCTTTGAATTGTGCTAATTCAAAGCTAAGCCCTGAGCACAGCTGTATGAGCTGGCCTTCCTTTTTAGTTTTCTAATGCTTTATTTCTAGATTTCTTTTCATTCACGTTTGTCATCTTCAAGGGTAGGACAAAAACCAAGCACAGCAACATGCAGCTATAAAAAAAACATTCCCCAGTAAGTATCTGGAGTAACTTTTCGATTGCAAAGACTGAATGACTTCTGCTCACTTTGAAAATCAGAGTTGATTTAGGACCAGAACTTGAAAAGATTTCAAATGGTGCCCTCTAGCGAACATGGGGGAATAGAGAGGGGTTTGGACACAAAATACAGAGCAGGGACCTCCTGCAGCATCCGTCCAGCCAGGGGAATCAGAGCTGGCCAGTGTCCAGCTAGCATAAAAATAAAAAAGTCTGTCTTAGTCTGGAAAGTAAGAAAAGACTGGAGCACCTCAGTGTCCGATGGGCTTCTGAGCAAAACCAAAGTCAAGCAAACAGCTCATAAAATGAAGTCCAGGCCATTACACAAAGTACTTCATGGACGCGGGGCACTCTCAAGCGCTTCCCACCTGGGCTCCTTTGGAGGCAAATATACCCAGTTTAGGAATTATTATTCTTACGATACCACTTTGTAGTGCCAGGAGCATACAACCTCAATTATTGACTTTGCTTCTTCCAAGGTTCTACTGGAATTTATTTCCCAATTTTGGCCTGCCACCCAATGCCAAAGTCTCTGCTAGCCGAGCTGGCGCAGGACGGGGAGAAGCAGCCAAGATGAGATGACAGGTTAAGAGAAGCTCACCTCTAGCTGTGCCAGCCAGCCCTGGCTCAGAATTTAAACTTGCATGTGTTGCACACCACAGAATAATTTTCCTAAATGCAATTTTGTCTCCTAAACAGTTATACATGTAGTAATAAACAAGTAATAGTTGAGATTCTGCCTTTCTATTGCAGAGCAGCATGAATAAAAACATATTACATTTGGCACTCAGTGCTACTTACTGGTTTGCCATCCAAGCCAAGAGGCCCCTGAAAAGGGAAGGAAAAGACAGTATTATTAAAAAAGAAATACTAATAATTAACAATATCAATTTGCAAGCCTAGCAGCATCAGTCATGCTCTAAAAGAGGCTCTACTTACGTACAGTACAATCTTTGGCTATGTTGTTTATACACCTAATCCTTCATCCATGCAATCCAGCAGGAAGGTTTCACAGGGGGACAGTGAGAGGAGTCAAACAATTTGCAGAGTATGAAGGAGCGTGAGAGGAAGCGACAGGATTAGTGACAGGGACAGGGTGACACTGCTCTGGCACAGCGCTCGGGACTCCCTGAGGTTTTTAAAGGCCCTATAAGAGCAGCAGTAAAATATGCCTGATTTGGTTAAACTGAGCAAGTCCTGGGAGTGAGTCACATCTACCTCAGACCTGAACCACTTGTTTTATCAAAAGGACTTGCTGAAACTCTACCTCTTTACCCAACATCTTCTCACATCACAACCCTGTAAACCTGGAGGACCCACCGAAGCAAATGTTGTTTGGACTATCAAGTAACGCAATGATAAAGCATCAAAGTATTCTGTATTTTTTAGCTGATTAGGGTGAACTTTTTTTGATCAGCTTAAATCTGTGACAGTGAAATCGAGCAAAAGCGAGAGAAAGGTGTGTAAGAGAAGCCCAACGGCTGCATTAAAAATAGCATCCTTCCAGCTCACACCTCTGGCCATCAATAAGGAACAAATCAGTCTGCAGGGGCTGTGGTGACTGGGCTTGGAATACAAAACCCTGGGACACACAGCTCTGTTAGGAAATAAAGGTAAATCCAGGCGGCTGAATCCTGGGCAGGGCATCGGTACCTGTGTTATAAGGACTTGGGGACCTGAACAAGAGATGTTCACCTGAAAATAAAGAGGGATTTCTTTACATGTGAGATTTCTGAAGTGAACAAACAGGCTATACTGTTCATATGATGAGCATTGCTTCTCACAAGGAACTACCAGTACACTACTGCTACGTAGCAGTAATGAAAAATATAAATGAATAAAATATAAATGAAGTTATGTCCGTTAACACAAAGGCTTGCAGGTTACAACCAAACTACTACATTTTCCCTTAACATCCCCTGCATACTTTGTCTCACCTTGATTCCTTACATTATAACACTTGGGAAAGGGGTCAGGTCCAGAGAGCATCTTTTCTGAAACTATGACTGCTTGAGGCGGTTCCCCTGGAGCTCCCAATGCAGCTCTCTGACATCCAGAGGACAAGATATGGGACCTGAGCAGAGAACTGGCACCACATTCAACTTCTCAAGGGAGAAGAAGTCCCAGAGATTTTTTTTTTTTTTTAAATTTACAATACCAATTCATCAGTTTTTAGCTATTCTTGTATCAGTCCACAAAGGGACATCCAGAAGGAAAAACAATGGCCTATTCAAAGGATGTTTGTTTGAGGGAAAGCATTTAATGCTTGAGAGAAACAATATCCATTGGGCTTTCAAGAGTCTCTCGGCCAGCCATGCTGCTGAATGGACAAGACTAACTCAGACTTTTAAATCTTTTGTTAGTCTGGGCTGGAGATTTAATTGACTCTGCTCTACCTGCCCAGCCAAACGTCTGTGTGAGCAAAGGCAGGGTTAGGGGATTGCATGTGTAAAGCAGGAGAGAGCATCTGAAATCTGGGCTTGCTCATTTGATTGCCTACAACTTTCAGGAGCACCCATCTGTTGAGATCATTACTGTCTTTTATTTCAGTTCTGCTCCATGTCATTTTAATTAAAGATGAAGGAATCTTTAGCTTATTTGATAATTAAGAAACAGGAAAACAACACGTAAACCCCTATTGCCCCAGTCAAAAACCACCACAAAAAAATAAAATAAAATCACTTCCTCTTCAATGACCAGCACAAAGTGTAAGAAAAAAGGAGAGTTTTCTGGACACCCCATTACAGGGCCCAAGTAAGAGAAAGCATCACAGTGGCTTCATGCTGTGCTTTTCACCCAGGGCTAAAATTCACTTCTGCCTTTGCCTGCTCTCAATTACAAGCTTTTTGCTCTGAATCACACACACAGTGATCACTCTTTACATAATGAAGCACTCACGACACCCAGAGGGGATGAACTGTCTGCCTAGGACAAACCTGATGCTTTAAGACAAGGTAGAGAGAAAATTGAATCAACTTCCCCCAAAACACGGTTCTGACCAAAACCATCACTGCACCAGCCAAGCGGCACAAAACCCAGCAGGTGCATTGAGGAAAACAACAGTAATATGGTCCCAGTCAATATTGTTAGGTGGATTTCAGAGCCCACTCCTAGCTGTAATTAACTCAGATCTCATTTTCTGACAAAAACACCATTAATGACCGCTTGCATTTCGTGACATTATATTATTTATATAATATATATTTTATGGTATACCTAAATGATATATTATTTAATGATATATACGTATGCAATGATGCTGAGGATGCAGACACAAGTCAGACAAGATGTTGGGGCTAGAGAGAGCTTGTTACTACGTCATACTCTCTTGCTGCAAGCCTTGGCTTGGCCATGCAACATTCAGCTTCAGCAGAATAGGCTATGTTCAGAGACGTTTTAAAACAAATTTTGATAGTTTTGTTTTGTTTCACAGTAGAAGCTCAGAAGCCTTGAAACGTAGCACCAAAATGTCATTGCAAAAATGAGATTCAGCCAAAGCTGAAAGCAGCTGGAGGCTTGGCAACAGAGTTTTAGGTCCAACCAAAGTGGGAAAACCCTGAGCTTGTAAGCTCAGAATCACATGCAAAAGCTCTTCCAATAAATAATAAGTGTTTGCCCTGTACATCCCTTATCCCTGCTCAGAGCGAGCCCAGGTGCCAGCCTGGCTAACTGGCCCTCTGCCTTCCTCCTCCAGTGCCATTACTGCTGCTGGCAGGGATGTACTTGCTCTAGCAGCTTTACAGGAATTTTAAGGAGCGAAAATATCTAGTGAAAACAAAGCCCAAGATTATTAAGAGGACAATGCTTCTGAATTGGGAAATATTCTCTCATGGTTATTTTTAATGTTTCCTGTTCTGCTAAAAATTAGCACAGGGGTCGGAAGGAACCCTGCAGTCATTTTTTAACAAATTCAAAGGGCTGCCTTCAATCTCTGTCTCCGTGGTTTCAAAAAATGGTAAAATCTTAGAGTTGAAAAAGAGGAAAGTGTCAGAACAAAAGAGCAGGACAATATTTTAGCATCCTTGCACAGAGCCCTGGGTCATTAGGCAGCATGGTCTGCAGAGCAGCCAGGGAGCAGGGACCATCCTTTCCTATAGGCTACGCTGTAAATCTTCACAAGGGGGACAGGGTCTGCTGGCCATGCAGTTCCTCAGCACAATTTTGAATTAGAAGAAAGCCCTAGTAAAAGCTGCGGCCAAGCACACCCTGCCAGCCCCGTCACAAGGAAAGCGGAGAACGGCAGCCAGGTTGCTGTGGCTCCTCTCATCTTCCCAGCTGAAGGAAAAGGGGAAAAGTGGGACTACGAAATGAAATGCAAGTCCTCTAAATAGCAGCTGAGAACCACTGGTGCTAACCACGAATGAATGGAGTACAAGAAGGGCTCTGGGATGTCACCTCATTCCCAATTACTGCAACCCCTCCTCCCTCCCTAAAGTCCTCAGTGCTGAAGGACCAGAAGGTTCTACTCCATCCAATCCTACCTCTACTACAGTAATAACTTGCCTTTCCAAATAACAGCATTTAAATATCTGTTTAGAGATAGACCCTACATATGAAATTGGTGATACATGGAATTATCCCGTGCCCACACTGACTGCAGTGGCTGTGAGCCCAGACAAGTCCTTGGTGGGAAGTTTCTCCTGCATCTGCCCTGACCTCTGGGGTCCCCAGTGTGACACCCCAAAATAGTGTCAGTCTGCAGCACGACATAGCATTGGAAATGTTCCTACCAGGACCTGTTATATTTAAGCATTAAGATCATTAAAATCACGATAGCTTCATGTCAACTATATATAGTGTGGATGGTCTCACTGGGATGGGATTTGCTTCACAGGGGAACAGTCCTGCACTTATAAATAAATAATTTTCTTTCAGCATGAAAATGATTATTAGCAATCCTTTGCTAATAATTTTTTGTTTCTCTATTTTGAAAAAAAAAACCACCAACAACACACTATTTCAGCATTGTCCAATGCAAATTCCCCTTTGGTCTATGACTGCATTACCCAAAAACTACTTTTTAATTACTAGGTGATAGTTTTTTCTTCTTTTTTTAAAAGCAAATACCTTCTGCAGTTCTCTTATAAGCACAAAACAGTGATGTTGATGAGGCATGACTTTTTAAATATTTGTAAGACTAATTGTTTTGACTTGGAAAATAATTTACACTTGTTATTCCACACATCAGTATATTTGTTTAAAAAAATCAAAGCAAAGAATATTTGAAAAGAGGGAAGCTTAATTAGTTTGGCTGCCCCATAGGGGATACAGGTCTTTAAAACATATTTTCTGGGTAAATCAATAAAATGCCTTTTAAAAATTTTTTTTCTTATTTTCAAAACCACTAAAAAGTGCAGAGCTCTAAAGCGAGTCCTGATAAATAATCTTTTGTCAGATTTAACACGGAAACCATTTACACATGACATTCACCAAGGTCTGAGTTTTGCATGAGTTAAGCTTTAAATACATCCAACCTTGGTGATTTAGCTAATACCTTTTGGCAAACAGATGTACCTCCATCAGGGCAGGTCCCCCCAGGCCACGGTGGCAGGTAGCCCAGGGGCTACTTTAACCTTCCCAGGGCTGCTGCCACCCCCAAATCAGTCTTGATGGCACCTGCATACTAACCGAGGTGGGCAGCAAGGCACCAAGAGCACAGCTTTCTGCATGTAAGTGTCAGCTGATTTACAGCCTTCTCCAAGAAGGTGGCAAGATGTCATAGAACTAAAAGATAAGCCAGACACGGGTATTTATTTAGCCCTTAAGTTGTATTCCTGGATCAAAAACTACTTTAAACGTCAGACTTCACTAGCACATTTATCAAGAGAGCAGCAGGTAAGAGAAATTGCTGTTATCAGTATCAGCTCCCATTTGGGACATCTCTGGATTCAAAGCACAGCAGGAGGCACCCGTGTAACAAAAGATGTCACACAGCATTTTCATCTGACTTCCTTCAATAGGCCAAACCCTACACGTGGTATAGCACAAGGTACAAGAGGACTCCGAAACCCAGGCATGGCAGCTTCTGCCTATGCATGTGTATTACCCCATGGCTGGAGACAGCTGGGGGTCCAAAATTTCAGAGCACAATTCACTGCCACTGATTTTTTTTTTATTTTAAGGTTTAAAGGGAAACCATCTTCTGGTTTGGTTCGCTCCCTCCTCTCTCACATTTGTTGCCACCATCCCACATGGCATCAGAGCCAGGCTCTCCTCCTTCAACTAGAAAACCCTATTTCATTTTACATGGGAGGGTAATTAGGGGTCCCCCCAAATCCATCTCCCTGCAAACCGCAGTCCTGCATGTAATATCTGACCCCAGTTTTGGGGAGGATCCCAGTGGGGCTGCTCTGGCTAGCGGGGTGAGCTGATCCCTCAGCTCTGGCAGGTCTCAACCCTCTCACAACCCTCTCACTAATTTCTTTCCAAGAAGACCACCTGAGTGCACCCCCAGGCACTGCCCACAGCATCTAGTGGGGCTCAGCATCACTCCCCCCACCCCCCAAAATCTCCTCCGAAACCTTTCCTGGGCTGGAACTGCATCCCATAGCCCGAGCTGACAGCAATAAATCTTCCAACAGAGGTATCAGGCAGAGCCATGGCCTGATAAGGGCCAAGTGTGTGTTAACAAACTAAACCAAAAAAACCCCACAAATCTGTGCTCTATTCCAAGAAAAAGATCTGTCCTCAGACTGCTGGGCGGCCTCAGCCCATTCTTTGATGGAAACGGAGCAGAAAGGAGCAGTAATTTGCTAAAAACTTCACCCATAATGCAAACCAGACTGCGGGGCTCTGCAAGGGAGCAGCCACCTCGGAGGCTGGGCTGGTCCACGCAGGGCATCCGGAGGCCACGCACAGCCAGCCCCTGCCACAAGGGTCCAGCACAGGGGGCTGAAATCCTTGGGAAACAAAAACAACCCAAAAAATTGAGGAAAAAAAACCCCAAACCCTATCCTGAGAACATTTCTGGGGCAGCGCTGTGCTCTGCCCACTGTTTAGCCCTTCCTTGGCATCACCAGTGTGGGCTCACTGGAGGACTTGGGTTCCCAGCTCTTTCCAGAGTTGCCAATCACTTTCACCTGGGCTTTGCTGTGGAGATAAGGCACCTTATCCATTAACCATTTCCTTAAACACAAGATGCACCTCCTTCCATCCGTTTGCAAAGCTTCCTCCTTGTTTTACTAGAAGTCTTCTCCAAGATGCTCAAGAAAAACACCTGGAAGCAAATTTAACACTGACTGGTCCAAAGGGGTGGAAAGCAAATGCAGTGCTGGAGCTGCAGGGGACACACCGCTTGGGTTTGTGAGTGAGGTTACTCCGATAAGACTCAAAGAAATGCCAAATCAGAGCTGATTCATTCGCTCCTCCTGATGCGAGGGGAAGGGGTCACCGCAGCCAACTGCTGCAAGCAGTGCCTCAGCATCTCAGATCAGCTTATCTGCTGCTCAGCACCATTTCGGAAGCAAGAGCTCGCTCATCTGTGCGTCACATTGCACCAGTTTCCTTCCAAAACAACAAAGTGCTTTTATGGAAGAAAGAGTCCCCCGACTTCCCCCAAAATTCTGAGGCTTAAATGAGTTCCATGTGTTCTGTGCAACTGTTTGTTTCAAGCATTTGGTGCCCAATTGGGTTTTGGATATTTTTTGTTTAATGTCCAACTATGAGAGAGGAGATGGCCTCTGTGGCGGGGATGCAGTTTTGAAGTTGGTAAGCAATTGTTTTAGAGGAATATCGACATTTCAAGCAAACGCTTCCAGCCTCTTACTGCTTTTATATTCTTCCCCCACCAGTGCCATCCCTGGCTGACAGCTGCTGTTTGGATTACCTCTCTTTTGCGGTTAATGAGCAAACTTCTTGGTTTTTCTCAGTTTTTCTCTGCCTACAAGCCAAGCCTCAGTACCACGTGGCTGTGCCCAAATGCACTGGAAACCAAGATGTGGATGCACCAGCTGCACTCGCACCCAAAGTGGGGAACCAGAGGAAAAGCAGCACGAGAAGTTAGAAACCAAAGCCCTGCTTCAACCAGGCATTGGGTGGTGAAGGACCTTTTCTACCATCCATCCTCATTCTTCAAGCCTGCCCCTCTGTGTGAGCCAGCTTGGGATAAGCTGGCCAGCTGGGTCCAAGTCATCACCCAAAATGCCGTTCATGTCCTGTATCAGAAATCTGCCTCCACAGATATTTTCATCTGCTCCTTCACCAGGCCCTCTCCTCTCTCTGGCCAGGAACACTGGAAGCACAAAATATAAACAAATGCATCTGCAATTCCTCTACTGGGTGGGATACAAGACAACTTTTTATTTTCCCCCTGGAAGAATTACCTCTAAATCAAAAGAAAAATAAACTGCTGCCACGAAGAGCTGGTCTTTACAAAATCATTGTTGTCTCCACATCAGAGAGCCAGTAAACGGATGTAGCAGGAAAATACGCTGGATCTGCTTTCCCTGATTAAAGAGATTTTCCCCTCTAGGCAGATAATTACGTGAATTGGCCACAAAACTGATATTAAAATAAAATGAAAAAAAGACTAGAACTACAAAGTTTTCCTTGTAAAATAAATAATTGTTACTTCTGTCTTTTGGGCTCTTACTGGGAGAAGTATGTGTGCAGAGGACTTCATTCACAGGAGACTCTCCTTGAAGTTTGAATATTTATGAGCAAAGATATTCAAGAGAACAAACACAGGACCAAACCCAAAATGACAGTTATGACCTTGACGAACGTAGCTGAGAAAACTAAATAGCCAGCTTACCAACAAAAGCCTCCATTTTGGGGATGGATACTGATCACATGACACAGTACTAAAAAATATCTAAGTCTAGCGATGCCAGATGTTAAATATGATTTTTTTTATTTTTAATTCTGTGCATGCACAACCAACCAAAACACCCATGCAATGTACAGGCACTCCGTGTCTGTGCATGAGCTACCACCCAGGGTACGGAAAGCATCCGCCTACTGCAGAAAAACAGTAAAAGTCTGAGATCCACACGCTCTTCCCTACAGCCCAGGAGATCTGACCACGTAGCGTGGTCTCCCATCTCTCACATGGGATTTCTGGCAGCCCTCCTGAAGAGTTAAACCGCTGCTTGTTGCTCTGGTTTGGGCACGGAGCAATCTCAAGCTACACGCAGCTTCTCCTGCGACTCTCCAGGCTGCACCCGGAGCGTGCCCAAGCAGGGCTTGGAAATAATTGCATAGATGGAGGCAACTCACCAAGTCATCAGGCAGCCCAATTCCAAGTTACTGCTACAGTTCTCCCATAAAAGCAGTTTATTCATGTCACATCTGGTTTTCTGGTGTCACCATTTCCAAAACGCCTGGCTAAGTTCATGTCTTGGAGCTTTCTGGTGAACTCTGCAGGACCACAATAGGATGGAGGAACTGCCACCAGGAACAGGCTTGGGCACGTGTTCCTCATTTCTCACCCACCAGCCTGTCTGCAATTCATAATACATTCGTGGGTCACACACAAAAGTCTTGCACAGGCTTTCCCTTGCTAAGTTATCTACACTAATTGAAATTCTTAATTGCTGAGGGGAGAAAACCCCAAGCCCTGTTGGTTATGGCCAAGGTCTAGAGCTGCCATCAAAGTCCCTGTCACACTGCTCCCTGCACTGGGGTCTTACAAGTCAAGGAACCAACTTCCCTTCTGCACGTGCTCTTCCAGCCCCTCTCCCAGACGTCAGCTCAGGAAAAAAACCACATTTGGCTTCACTTTATGTCTTGAAAATTAATTAAAAACAGAGTTTATCATCCTTACAAGTTGATTTCCAGCTATACTCATTACAGCTGCCTTCAGTGGATAACTCTGAATTTACAATGCTGTAGCCAAAGGAAGATATTAGCTCACTGCAGGGCTCCCAAAATAAAGTTTCTGAAGATGCTGAGCGGCTTAGCTCAAACAGCTCCTTAGCATGAGGTGGACTTTAAATACATGAAAATGACCTATTCAAAAGTATTTCAATTTTGACTGAGCAATTATTCCCCAAAAGGTGTGCCAGCATTGAGCAACACAATGCCTGTGTTGTGTCTCTCCTTTACCATAAGTCTATTAACTTATTATAGTAATGTAGTTACCTCTCATTAGAAAAGGATGATACTGCTCAATATTGTATAATTTTGAGTAACAAGCTGCATTCCTTCTAAGCAGGGAGAACTTGAAGGCCTTTTCTCCCCACATTCTCAAAGAGTTCCCACCATTAAGAGAGAAGGGCAGGACGATGCCTGGAGTCTTTCAGGCAACAAATGAGTGATTTACAAATTCAGAAGGCAAACATTATATGCTGGAAGAATGAAATGAATAACACTGCTCAAGTAAAAATAGATGCTAATATACCAAGGAAAATTCATAAAATAGGAGACAACTCTGTTTCATATCATACTTTTTTTCTGCAAAGTCTCTTCCCTGCTCTGCTTTTTATTAATGAAGACATGCACATGAAGTAATTCCCCTCATTAATCAACTTCATTCTTTTGGTTTCTTCCCACTTGAATTGACAACCCTTCATTTGGGATGTCACGTAGCGGCGTAGCAGAGACTGATTCTTCGGGAGGGATGAGTAGCAGAGACAGATGAAACTCTCAAGAAACGGAGACTTTGGCTTCAAAAGGCCTCTCTGGTAGATGGGAGGGGGGAATGGAACGGGTTCTGGTGAACCGCAAATACACTATCTCATTGGAAAAGAGGAGAAATATCATGTAGAAAGACAGCTGAGTAGTTTGAAGGCAAATATAAAACCATTCCTGTGTAGGGCAGGGGAAGAGATGGGGGCAAGGCTGCTAAAAAAGCGAGCATCATCAACCACTGCTTCTCCCCTCTATGTGTTATTGGACTCCATTAAACAGCTACATAATGGGAAGATCCGCCTACACCGAAAGGTCAGCTACAAAAAGCCTACTCGCAGCTCGGCTCTTCCATCTGCTCCTCATTTTCTCTTTTTTTTTCTTTTTTTCCTCCTGCCCAGATGCAGCTGCCCGCTCTGCTAACGTAAGCAGCCCCAAATCCCGCTGCATCAGCCCTCTGCACGGCCAAGCCCTCTGCTCCCCCCTCCAGCTTTACGAGGACAAATGCCCCCTGACACGCCGATGCACTGACAGCACGTCAACTCGAGGGGAACCGCTGCGCAGCCCAGATGCTCCTCACTGTGGAGAACGCGGCTCGGGAAGAGTCCCAAGGGATCCCAGCCCCAAGCGCCTGGTTCTGCCCAACAAGAAACACATTTCCATCGGCGCGGCGGCCGCACATCTGCTTCTCCTCTGCTCCAGCCTGCCCTCGTGCAAACCCGAGCTCCAACTTCAGGGCTGTGCTTGGGTCTGGAGATGGGTCGGGTGGTCTTTTGGCAAAGGCTAACGGTGTCACCCAAGTTTTCCTCGTTAATCTGATCTAAAAGCTGCTGTCATCTCTTTGGAAAAGCTGGCGAGGGGAAGCCCCAGGACAAAACAATGCAGTCAAACCAATAGTGGCTGGTAGCCCTCCCACAACAACACCCTCCATGGTAGCAGGGAGACCTCCGCACACACTTGGACCTGTGCAAAGCCCAGAGCCAGAACAACCAGGACTCCACCACTACACTCACAGCCACCAGGCAGGTCCCTGAGCTGCAAACACAGCCATACCTCCAACCAGGGTCAACCAAAGGTAGATCAGATTGCTCAGAGAAACTTTGCTTGTCTAGAAAACCATCATTTTTCTCTCCTACATTGCTCATTTTGCAGCATTTTTATCACTGTTTTTTCCTTAGAGATCACTGCATCTCTAATGAATCAATGGACACCTGTAATACATCTGTAATTACCAATTATTCTGGGATTTCTGTATAAAGGAATCACTTATCCTGTAGTTTTCAGTCACCAACAGTGCTGGTTCACGTCATCCACTACACACCTACGTGTTACACCAGCCCACCACCACCACTCACCACAAATAGCCAGAGGAACATCATGGTGTCCTGCAAGAAGGACCATGCAGACGTTGGATGAGAAAAGCAACCTGATGGTTCTCCTCCATCTTTAGGGTAAAGCACTCTGCTTCTCCCCAGAAGTTGTTTTAGGTAATTTTCTCTAAGAAGGACCTCCAAGATTAGTGTTTTGGCATCAAAAAGAGTAAAAGCCTCCCCACTCCCTGATGCCTTCATTTGAGTTCTTGCAAGCTCAGGAGGTGCAAGGCCAGCTCTCAGACTAAGTAGATTCGCAGCCCAAAACCCAGGAGCTTATGATGATCATTGCCACAGTTACTATATGCAAATTGCACAGCCAAGGTATATACTGTGATCCGTGTTCAATGGGATGTCAAAACAAAGTCAAATAAGACCTGAAAAACCACAAACCCCAACATTCTTCATAGTTGTTACAGTAACGTTAGCGGGATATGCCATAGTCCTAAAAATAGAAACTAAATCCTCTCTGAGGTTTAAAAAAATAATAATGATCCTACAGAACTTCATAAAGAAGAAACTGTTTCTACTATAAAGTTTTATTGTAGGGCACAAACCCCTCCCCTTAAGATGTTAACTATCAAAATATTGAAAGCATCTTATAAAAGCTGGGTTTTTTTTGGGCCCCGTCTCCAGAGCTCTGGTTCACTCATCCCTTAAAATCTTCCATTGCCTCCAGCTCAGTTTGACCCCAGCAGCTCACAAATGAACTCAAAGCACCGCTGCCCAAGAAATGCACGTTACCACACCTATATCTGACACCAAACACCCTTTAATATCTACTTGTTACTTCTGCATTTGCACCACATCTACCTCCTGAAACAGCTTGGAGTTTATTTGATCACCCTGAAGGGAACTAAATAATTAAATCAATTTGACTACGCAACTGGATGTAATAAAGCCCATCCATGTACTTCTGCTGATTAAGATTCTCAAGCCTGCTTTATGTTTAGTTTCCTCCTTCTTCAGGTATACCTATTGCTTTGGAAATGCAATTATCATCACCTCCTTATTAGATAAAGCTATTTAGTGTAACCACAGCTGTGTGGATGCAGTAATTTGGCTCGGACAGTTTTTGCAAAGTCAGGAATAAGACCAGCCACACAGCTTGCCTGGACTGCGGGTCCTGGGGAGGGAAAACTTTTCAGTGATATTAATGCCATCTTCCCAGTGCAGATGTGGCAACAGAGCCAGAGGTGACTGCCAGTCCCCAACACCATCCAGGAAAGCTGGAGCAGCATCAAAACCCCTCACCAGTAGCTGGGACGGGCATGGTGCCAGGACTGCTGGGACAGGCTAGGGGTGATGCTCCATCCTAGGGAAAAGTCACTATTTCCTCCCAGGGTTTCTCTTTTTCAGAGGTCTGCAACTAAACCACACGCACAAGTTTTGCCAGAATATGACCCACAAAGAGAAGAAAGGGGCAAAACCTGCCACGGGCACTGCTGCTCCAGAAGTGATTAGCCACATCCCTCAAAGCCATCCTAAAGCTGCCTTTAAAGAGTCCAGTTAGAGCAAAGTCTCCCACCTTAATGTCTAATAAATTAAACTCTTCAGGTACCGCCTGAGGGAGACAAACCACCGCGCTGCTCCCGCCCCAGCCCTCCTTTCCCTGGAAATCAGCAGCCCTGCTCGATCACAGCCTGCTGTCACGGATGCAACGGCAGCACAGGCTTGTCCTGCAAAATTACCCCAATCTCAAATCTCTTCCCTTCTGGGGCCGGTGCCACCAGGGAAACACTGCTGTCTTTCCCAGGGAGGCTCACAGGGGCCCAGGGGAAATGAAAACTAAAACCAGCTCTTATTTCCCTTCCGATCCTCCTCCCTGAGCTCCCAGTCCAGCACACACAGAAAATTCGATAGACGTTTCCGTGGTTTTGGGGCATTCAGGAGGAACTGGGCCAGGGCACAAGGTGGCCCAAACAAAAAGTGAGTTTTCCTAACACACCCCAGAGATGTTTCAGTGGTACCCACAGACATGAGAAGGACAGCACATCCCCAATTACCCTTTCAAGCCTCTGCAAGATCTCTTCTTGCAGACAGGCTTGGCAGGACATTTCTGTCCAGGGAAAAAAGTTTGGAGATGGATGAATGAGGACCCCTCTCAACACCTGAGCTCTTTCACCAATGTCCCCATATTTGGCCACCTACAGCTGTGAGTGGAACAAACCCCAAAGCCTTCACTAACTTTGCAGTCCAGTGAACGCTTAGGCTGGAGTGTGAATAATAACATGAAAGGGCTCCAACTATTTAATAGCTCAAATCATCTGCCACCAGAGATGGTGGTAGATGCCCCATCCCTGGAAACATTCCAGGTCAGGTTGGACAAGGCTCTGAGCAACCTGATTGAGTTGAAGGTGTGTCTGCTCATTGCAGGTAGGCCGGACTAGATGACCTTTAAAGGTCCCTTCCAACCCAAACTGTTCTACAATTCTGTTTCATCCCTATAAACATTAATGAAGAATATTGCACAGGCTCCTGAGTTTTAGGGCTAAATCCATCAAAAGCTATCACTAATGGGAGGGAAGAAGGGAAAAAAAAAAAAAAAAAGAGATCAAGATAGGCAAAGAAAATCAAGTGTCACGGAAAAGGCAGAGGACCACAGAGTGAAGATTAGAAGAGAATAAAAATAAAAGGAATAGCAGAGTTACCGGGTAACCATCACGTCCTGACTGCCCCTGTGGTGGGGGAACAAGTGAGATATAAATCAGTCAATGCACCCGTAGCAGCGTGACAACACATAGCAGCAGGCAGGAGACAGGGACATCGGCTCCCCAGCCAGCCCCATTACTACGCTCTCTCCAGAGAAACCTTTCAGGGCAATTTTCCTATCAGAAAGGTCACACCTACGGCATATTTTCCCCTGATTTTGATCTCTTGCTTCCCTTTAGCTACTTACCGCGGCTTTTGCCAACTCACACCCAACCCCTGCTGCCTGTGCTCAGTCCCTGCCACCCCTGAAGCCACGGATGTGCATGATGCACATCAGATCCTGGCCATAAGCCCACCCTGGGACATGGGTATCGAGAGGTACAGGAGCCCTCAGGTACCAGGAGAAGCCGCAGGACAGCCCGTCTGCCCAGGAGCAATTGCTGAGCTTCAAACTCCCAATTCCAGCACTAGATTCAGGAAAGGTGAATCCATCTAAAGGGTTTCCCCATCTTAGATCCATTACTTTCCTCGCAGGATGCAGCTCTCCCAGCTCACCTCTAAGCTTTGCTTTGGTTTTGCAACGAAGTGGAAAGAAAAGTTGATGCTACAGGGAAAGACCTTAACTGAAGTTAAGAAGTTACCGGAGTTAACCTGGAAGATCAGTGGAATAAAACACAGCCCAATTCAGGATATTTCACCTTTTCTGCTCTCCTCAGGGGGGGTTCCCAAAGGCGTTTACAGCTCGAGCTGCCGTTAAACATGCCGTGAGCTACAGCAGAGCCTGCTGCAAGCCAGACGTAAGGCAGATTCCCGGGAAGGAGCTGTTAAGTATTAGCTGGTACACAAGTAGGCAGTAAAGCGTGTGTCTGGTACAGCAATGTCATCTGCTACCATAAACATAGGTTATGTCAGCGTGCTGTGGATATGCAGCCAGATTCATGCATTTCTTATGGCATGAAATAGCTCTGGCAGCCCCCTTCATACCACATACGGGGGTTCTTCCTTTTGCTAAGTGCCCCTGCAGCTTTTAATACCTCCTGCAGCCCTACTGATTCACCCAGAAACAACATTGACTTCAACAACCACCTATTTAACAAATTACAGTCTTGGGATAAAGTGTACAGTGAGATTTTTATGGAGATGTATGGCATTGGAGCACACACAGATAAATAGGAAACACTTGTAATTCCCAGCCCTCGCTTGCTGGTGAGTTCCCCAGCCAGCATGCTAATACATAAAGTGTTGGTTAATATCTGGGACTGTAAATGCTTAATTACAGTCTGTGGTAAGTCTATCCTTCAATTGTAGAAATTTCCTACCCAGCATGTGATTTTAATACCCTCCGAAACAGAGGTTTTATAGCACATCTGAGCAGAATACCCCCTTCCTCACAGACAGGACGATCAATCATCCAACAGCCACAAATCCTGTACCACAAATTCTAATAATTTCATATACACAACTAGCTTATGACAGCCAAAAAATAAAATACCAGAACAACTGCTACTAGGGAACAACAGAATTGAGGATACAGTTTTAGCAGAGTGCGATGCTGTACATGTAACATGTAATCAATTCCTTATGGCCAAAATCAAGAAACAGAAGAAACTAATAGAGTTAAATACAGTACTGTTGAAATAAAATAATATTGTGGTTCTGTGGGTTCTAGGACTTTTATTATATATTATGTTTAAAGAAGTCTCTGGCAAATGCTACTTATGCTAAAAATGCAGGATTTTTTTTTTTAAATTAACTAAACCAGGAGTTGTCTTTTAAAGAAGGGCAAAGGGAGTGAAGAAAAAAACCAGTCTTGTTTGTGTTAAATCTCCCCTGTGCTCCGTTTGCAATTCAATAGTGCCGTGGGAACCAGGAAATGAAACCAACCAGAGACAAAGAAAAATTAATAGTGCACCATATGTTGCCTATGTCAAATCGCATACAATAAAAGTGAACAGAGAGCACACGTGAGGAAGCGTAACCCAGGCGGCTGCGTGTGGGCTGATAACAGCCTCTGAGCGGGAGCAGAGCTGAAATAGTTAAATAAATCCATTTTAAATAAGCCAAAGTACTTGAATCAAGAGGAAAACATCCTTTAGAAGATGTATGTCTGGAGTTTTAAATTAGCAGTATCCTCTTCATTTTTAACCTGCCACTGAGTGAGAAATTTATTAATTTTTTTTTTGTAATAAATTAGGCCAAATTGAGTGAAATGCCGAGAGGAAAAGATTCCCTTGGTAGAAACCCTGCGGGGACGAGGTCTCGCACCCAAAAGGGCTCCCAGCCGCAGATGCCTGCACTCAGCCTCAGCGGATGCTCTCCTGGCCTCGGCATCTCGCCCGTGCCGTGACCGTGCTGCGGGTTTTGGTGAAGCCGGGGACCAGCGGGGCTGTGGCATCCAGCCGGGCCAGGCAGGAGGGAATCCACCTCCCAACGGTGCTCCCACAATCACTGCCCAAGTCGCTAATCATTCAAAAACCCACGGATTCACTTTTATTGTGTGGGTTGGAGAGGCTGCGTTGCAGTTTTTAGTTACAGACTATTTACAGGAAAATTAATTTATTGACGGACTACATTTCTGAACACAAACTAACATGAAAAATTAATTTGTTTGCATTTCTCGAGCCAGAGCCTTGGATTTATTGCTAATGCTGGGCACAACTTTTAGAGCAAAAGCATTCTGATTTCCTGTAAGAATGGTTAAGCCAAAGACATTAAAGTCTTAAGTTTTCTTGATTTGCTCATTCAAAACTCAGTCAAATAACAATTTTGCTCAAGCTCCTCTTTAGTCTTTACAACAAAAAATGAACTCGAAATAGAAGGAAAAATTCAAAGGGTAAAAGCCATTAAACTAAAGCCACAGGCAGCGCTGTTGAGCCCAGGAGGACCAAAGCTGCGGCACTGTGACAGCCCTCATGCTCCACATGCATTTCCTTGTCACCATTTGGCTTTTAAACAGATTTACAGAAATAGAAATTAATTAGCCTAGGAATAGTCAGCAAATTTATTTCTCCTGAAATGATCCCTTTTGAACCCAGTGAGGCTCTATAGGAAGAGAACAACATGAAGAAACATCTCTGTTAGTGCAACGATGCAGAAGGAAACACGTGGCTGCAAACAGCCTGTGCCTCTCCTCCTCCTCCTTTGGGGGAAGAAAGGTAGAAAACCAGAAGCACCTCATGCCCATAATTTCTTTTTTAACAATCCCTCAGCAACTTGGAGAGCACAAATAAAATGCTGTTTCCTTGCTCCAAAACCAGTGGGAGAACATTGGATTTGGACGTAGCGGTGGCACAGCCAAAGGCATGTCTGAACATTTGGAAGGAGGAGTTGACACATTTTCAACTATTGCCCCTTCAAACAACAAATTCCCCATAAATTTTCTGGTTGCATTAGTTGGAATGCTTGTTATTCTCCCCAAGACTTCAAAGAGAGAAGCAAACAAGCTACGGCTTTCCCCCTAGCTCCCCTTGTGAGGCTACCAAACCCGTATTAAACAATGGAAACACAACAGATAAGAAAAGCAAGACAGAGTTTTAGAACTGAAAAACCCACTAAAACATTAAAATATTAGTACAGCACTCCTTCAACTAAATGGGAGTGGACTAAAGAATTCTTTAAAGGGAAAACTCTTTTTTACTGAATATTTTCTGGGCTTAAAATTACTGGAAGCCCCTAAGGGTAGCAAGTTAACCATTTTAAAACTTCTTTCCCCCATTCTATTTGTCTACAATCGTGAAAAAAAAATAAAACAGCAGCATCTGGTACCAATTCTGCTTCCAGACACACCTCTACCAAAAAATGCTGTGCTTTTGCATCGACACCAAAAGGCAGAGGAGGGGGGGAAGGGGAAGCCTTAACTTTGTTGATCCAACAGTAAAATCCACGATACTTACTGCAGGTCCTGGAAAACAAAAGAAAAACAAAGAAAAGAAAAGTCACTCACAAAGAAAAAGCACAATCTGATAAAACAGCACATAGCAGGAACCCAAATCAGAACAATTCCGTACTTTTTCAGTTCAATTCCAATGTGATGACTTTCCAGATACACTTAACACCATCCGCATCCTCCCGTTATGGGACCATCTCACCCGTGCTGCTGGCACTGCAGCGCTTACTGTGTGTGTAAAAAAACACCCTTGTCCCTCCTTTACCTCAGCGTGACTCTGTTCCTCCTGCCCCTGTGAGACTCCAGGCACCAGGGCACATCACAAGACATCACCTGTGCTCAGAGCCTGGGGCATCACATGCAAGCACAGGGGATTGCTGGCAAAAAGCAGACAGACCCAGCTGGAATTCTGTGAGCAAAATGTATGTTTCCACAACAGAGCTTATTTCATGTTGTGCTAGAGGAGCTGGAGATGTACTGGCAAAAGCCAAAAAGAAGCAGCACAGTGACGGGGACACCTGGCAAGGATGTTACTAGAGCTGCCACAGATTCAAAATGTTGCTGTCATTCGGTCCCCATCCCTCTCCTACCTCAAAACACGTCACACAACCCCACTTGCCCTGTGTCACCTCTGCCTGGCCTCTGCCTCCAGGGCTTTGCCGTGCTCAGGGCCAGATACGTGGTGCCTTAGATCCGGGGGAAAAACCCATCACATCTCCGATATGCTTTGGGTACCAGTGCCACAGTCTGAAGCTGGGATTAACAGCAGCAGAAAAGAAGTCCTCCTACTTTCCCCTGCGGAGGAAGGGTCTTCACCACCTGCCACACCGATTTCTGCAGCTTTCCCACCGCTCGCCCAGGCTGGTGCTAAGCGGAGGTGAGCGCTGAGCCCCTAATCTAATACAATCCACATTTCACTCCCATTCACAGGGCAGCCTATAGCTCTCTGTTTGGGGCTTCTTCACGCTCCATTTCCTGCCTGATCAAAACCAGAAACTAATCACAATTAAAAAAGAAAAAAAAAAAAAAAGTGGGAAAAATTAAAATGGAGGAAAATAAAATAAATCAGCTTGGTTCATCTTATATTATTCAGTAATATAAAACAAGCGGCATATTACAATCTAATGCATTTTCAAGGCTTTTAAAATGCATTTCAAAATTAAAACGTTGAGAAGTTGAATAACAAAACCCAAGAAAAGCCTAAGAATGAGGAGTGAAAGCAAGTAACGACAGGCAGCGCCCGCTGCCAAGAATTAGCCCGTTAACCTGCGATCATCAGCTTTAACGTGGTCAGCTCCGCGCACAGCCACGGCCCGGCGCCCGGCCGGCGTGGAGGGGAGGAGACAACCTCCAAATCTCCCTCCAGGCCCACGAGCCTATTTTCTTTAGCGCTAAAATTCACACAGGCTCTCGGTTCGCTTTCCTTGGTTTAATTTCTTATGAATACAGAAGTCAATGGCTCTAAGCCAATTTATTAACTGAGAATCATAAACCTGATTTATTAACTCGCTTACGCCAAGCTACCCACAAAAGGCCTTTTGTAGAAATGTCAAAACTAAGTCTCGACTAAGAAGCGGTCAGGAAATTATTTTAATATGGGATTTCAATCATGTACCAATTATAATCTCCTTGGAATTTGTTGCCTCTTTCCTTTTCTCAGCTACTGTTTTCTCCCAACACATGCAGGCAAGTGCTCTTTGAAAAATGCTTTTCTCTCAAATACGGGAAATCAAAGTTTGGTGGGGGGGTCAGGATATGCCCCGTGGGATGCTCTCCATCCGCATCAGTGGAATTACACTCTTTAGCTGTGCTGCTGGCCAAATGGGGCCAGATAAATCTTAATTAGGGCATAAAGTTAAACCTAAAGAATTGGTCCTTTCTCCTCCTAAGAAAAACATAACTTTCTGGCTTACTGAACGTGTTTCTTAAAAGCCTCACCACAAGACACTTGTTTCCTATGGAAGCTAACAACAAATATAAAAGTTAACACAGTATGCCAAAGGGCTGTCCCCCACCCACCCATCTCCTCTCTGCAGGCACATTGCACAAGAGACACAATCTTTTCACAGAAATCCACCAGAATTTACTGCTAATTATTTTGACTAGTGAGAATCAGTTGGAGAGCTCAAAAGAAAGAATGAAACTTGTTGGAAATTCTTATTATAATAAATAAAAGTTGGAAACAGCCTCTGTGAACTTAAAACTCCCTAACAAATTAACTTGGGGGCTTATTTCAGAAGGATGAGGAGAAAGACAAAATAACATGCAAATGCACAGGTTTTGGTGTGGGATTGATTCACTATAGAAACATGCCGTGCTTTTCCATGGTCTGCAGCATTTGTTTCTGCTGGGAGCAAACACCCAGTATCTGAACCTGCAAGGGGACAAGGATATTTGGAAACGCCAAGAGATTCCTTAAGAACATGAACCCTGGTGCTAGCGGGAGGTGAAAACAGAAACTTATTAAAAATAAGTGACCCAGATTTCCTGATCAACTAACGTCAATGTTATTTTATATATCCAAAGACCTAGCAGGTCATGATGGTATTATCCCCAGCTGTACACAAGCATATGGGAAATGACAGGTCACAGTCATTTATTTCCAAGTATTTTTGCAGCTTGGGAATTTTGGGAGAAGCTACCATTTCTGTTTAATCTAGAAATCGCTTATCATCCAAGCTTTCCTGCCCCGGCAGGAGAGAGCACTGCCAGGTGGGGGTAACAGAACCAGCCAGAGCTTTATAACAGCCCACAAAAAGTCAGAGGGGACTTTGCTGCTTCTCTTAACAGGCAAGGGACCCATCCCCAAGGTAGCACACACACCTCTGTGGCCACATAAAAACATAAAAAAATATAATTAAAAAAAATACATATACACACACATAAATATCTATATAAAAGCATATGTATGTGTATTTATACACACACAATATGTATATACATATTCTCCTGATAGCATCCTGGACTAATAACTGTGTGTAACTCAGCCATGGGCTACAAGGAAGGAGGACAACTGCTAGAGTTGTAAGAAATCACAGAGATTGGCTCTACATCAATCTGAAAAAGAGTATTCATCGCTGCTCATTGACCTCAATAATTCTTATTTGTGCCTCAGCGCTGGTGCGCATGGGGAAAAGGCTCTCCTAGCACAGAGGCTTATTACTGAGAGCAAATATGGGACAGATTAGATTTTTCCTAAAGTTCAGTAGAAGCCAAAATAGACCTCGGATACGAGGGTATGTGGATGCAACTCATCATGAGAAATACAGCGAGCAATGAAAATCCCCAAGTAAATACAAAGTTCTGCATGATTTACCCACATTTACCCACAAAGTTCTGCATGATTTACACACGTGATTACTGAATAACAACAACTCTATATTAACACTTGTCCACACTATCACATGGCCAAGGTGTTTGAAAGGGTCTTAACGTGTAAAACATGGAGTTTAAGTACATGTGGGGCTGGGAGAAAAATAACATTTCCCTGAATAGAAATTACTTTGCTTTTGTTCTTTAAAAAGAGCTTTAGATTCTTCTCTGTTCCAAATCAGGGTATTTCTGTAAACAGAATAGCTGTAAGAAACAAAATAAAATACTTTGACTCAAAACTTTGTTAGAAGTTAAAATTAAAGAAACAGTTGTAGTGTAATGTAAATTTGGAAATCTAAAGTCATGGGGGGAGGTGTGGGGTGGGTAGAAAACTTTCATCCCATTTCAGCAATTTCAAAACATTTCCCCTACAAGTGTTTTTGAAATGGAAAAAATTTGTAAACAAAACTTTTACTGCCAGAAACAGCAATTTTGCCAAGTCAACATTTTCCAGTAAAATAACACTTCATCAAAAAAATGCCCTTTCCAGGCCTACCTGTAAGGGCGATTTTGTGCCTAAAACAGCCAATGTCTATTCACTTCTGCTGAGGTTGCACACAATTCACACAAACAGGCAACAACCAACCCTGCAGCTTCAGGTGTTTATGTCCAGAACCAGCTCTTGCTTCACACGAGGAGAGCGGAGACATACTCGGAGAATTCCCAGACTTCACATTTCAGGTGTACTTTCTCCTGGTTTTTTTCTTGTGGGATTTTGAGGTTCAGATCAGCTTTTTGGAGCAATCTTCAAGCAGCATGGCGTTACGAGAGACACAAGCATCATCTCTCACCATCTAATTGTACAGAGACTTTGAACTAGAATTTAAACTGACTTAATTCCCAAATCCTGGATCCGATTCACCCATCCTTCAGAAACACCCCGGCATGGATCAATCTTTATAAAAATAAATGTAAAGCCCTGGGAGGGCTGTGCGGCCGTACCCTATCCCACTCACGCCCTACCAGCTGGCAGCAAGAGGGGAAGCAAAACCTCCCAAGTTCCCTGCTAAAATCCGCGTTATTTCACAAACGCTCACTGCAACAGTTGAACTGTGTCCTCAGTGGGACATATCACGTTGAAAAAATAAGCTAACATGACATTAAACACGGTTTTGCCTTTGGCATAGAAAGGGAACTGTATCTGAGACGTGCAGGCTGGCTGTCAGGACCAACCACAACATCTAGTGCTGCAAAGCCTTCCTTCCACCTCACGCCTGGAGAAGGCTGCAAACCCCACCTAAGGTTGTATTAAAGGGTGGTGTTCTTTTTTTACACCGTTCCCATGGGTGGGTTTCACAAGGGTCTTCAAGGCTGTGCTTGGGTTTCCAGCTGCATAAGAAACCACTGATGCTCTTGTGTGGGAATGAGGAGGATGTGATTTACACATCGGTCCTGGCAGGATGGGATGGAGCTTGGGAGAGGCTGGAGTGGAGGTGGGTGCAGGCATGGTCACGTTGGGAAGGACAACCTCCCCAGGGAGGCTGCTGGTGTGAATTTCCTGGCCTCGGGATAGCAACAGCAGAATAAATTGATTTCTAAAAGTAACATCTCCCATGCTGGTAGCGCTCAGGTGACTGTCACTGCAGCGACTCCACCACCGTGACCAGCTCCAGTTTAAAATTCATCTTCTATGGTATGGTGGTTTTTTGATGGAAGAGACCGGTTTTCTCTGCATGCTTTCAGGATGATGAATTCTTAGTTTAGAGAAACAGAGCTCTTGAATTTCTTTTTTTTAAAAAATTACATTAATCCATTGTGGCAAAAGAAAAAAAGTAAAATTCAGTCTTGGTTTAAATCAACAACAAAATGCGATTGAAAAGGGACAGAATGATCTCTTAAAAGTTTCTCTGCTTCCTTCTAAGCGATGCATATTGAAAGTTTCAATATAAATCAGAAAAAGTTTTTCAACATGACCATTTCAACGATTGCCAGTAAAAAACACTCTCCTTGGCAGGGCTGAGACCAGCGCTGAGTCTTCTGGCCTGCAGCAGCATTTGTCTGGAGACTGTAACCACACGTGGTCCCTGGGGATGGACACTATCATACTACGCAAACAAAGTTTTATTCACATTTATCAGCTGTAGCGAAGGAACAAGGACGTGGTTTATGTGTGGTCAGGTTCTCAAACAAATATAGAAATATATATTCAAGCTATCTATGAAAACAAACATCTGGCAGCTTGGCCAAAATCAATATACAGAGGGACGTCTGCTCTCTGTGCTTCTATCTGCAGTGCCGCAGAGCAATCCGCAGGGGCTGCGCCGCATCAGATGGGTTTCACTGGTGTGCCCCATCAAGGGCGTGTGTGCGTTTGTGTGCACATGGGTGTCTGCTGCACTCTCCTCGATTTCCCTCCACAATTGCAGAAAAGTTCAAAAAAGATCATTAAGTTGTTATTAATGATTTTTCTTTTTCTTTTATAAGGCTTAGTTTTCCTCCTGGTCCTGCACTGATTCCCTGGCAGCTTTCCGCTTTGTCAGAGGGATGCTCACGTGGCACTTATGGATGTGCCACAGCACAAGGGCAAAAGTCGCTTTTCAGAAGCTCTTGCATGAAACAGGGAGAAGGGAGAGAAGGGGACGGGGACGCTCAAGCTCCGCGCTACCTCCCAGATTTCTGTATGGGCTAGAGAGACACCACAGACAACATTTACAGAAATGTCTGCATAGGAAAACTGAATTAATGGGCTGACCTCACCCCTGAACCAGGGGTTCAATTCACCGCTTGTTTGAATGCTGTACTCAGCACCAAGGGCTTTAAGGAGCACAGTGATATTTAAGAAACAGCAGATGAAAAAAAAAAAAAAAGAATCAAAGCTACCTAGTGGCTATTCCTACAGCCCAAGTACTAGGAAAATGGGATTTAATGAAGCCGTTTGGGGTCCATCACCACCCCTGTGAATAAGCCCCATGATGCTTCAGGAGCAAAAAAAATATCTCAGAAAACACATAATGCACCATGAAATACCATCAACAGAAGAGAGAAGGAAAATACCTGCCCGCCCTGCCTGTGGAGGTCAGTCCACAGCCCAAAACCTGTGAATTCCTTACCCCACAGTTACAAAAACTGTTTAAAATACTGGTGATCAGAAAACTGCAGTGCCTTTTTTTGAAGGCCCAGCTGTGTATTTGCCACAGCACTGGACAGTAGAGAACAGCCTCCTCGCTACATAAAAAAACCACCACAAAACCAACCCAAAATCTACCTGGTCCCCAATTCATTCTCTCAACATTCAAGAACCTAAGAGTTGAGGAGTGTAAAATTTCATCTGCTGCTTTCCAACATGTAGAGTCAATTGCAAACTGCGTGGCTTTCTAGGTACACTCCTCTCTGTTTTCCTTAGAAAGAGCAATGCCAGCCGCATCCCTCCCCTCTCCAGCAGCACTTCAGACCTTACAGCAGAATGTAAACAGCACTTCTCCCCAGCTCAGTCAGGATCAGTGCTTTCCCATTTCACAAGACAGGAAAAAAAA
>JAHREE010000059.1:1412641-1536814 GCA_033628505.1 Tringa tobata
GGCATATTTTCAGCCTCCTTAATTCATGAAATCAGGCAAATGATTATGCTGCGTTACACCCAGGAGGAACGCTTACTCCCTCCAGCTTGAAGTCAAGCTGTTTCAACCACAACCCTGATGAAGCACCTTTTCCAACATCTGAGATCAGACCGAGACCAAGCAATTAAAGCTAATCTACTTGTACCACTCTCTTGGCTAATTGTGGTTGTCTGATCTCCAGGCTGCAGCCTCCCCCAGCACCCACCGCTTCCCCCAGGGTGTGGGGGCTGCTTTAAACACCAGCCTGGCTTAAACCTTCAGTGTCTTGAGATGGGCTCCTCCTGGATGCATTTAATCTAGGGCAACTCTTTGACTATACAATCTTCAAGGAAATCTGTACGATGGGTGCAGCACATGGAATCACAAGTATAGCATGCTTATGGCAACCATGAGATAAACCAAAGTTGAGAATGCACTTTTTTATTCTCTCTCATTTGTTTTACTCACTGTTTTTATCTGAAAAAAATTTGGTCAAAAAAAAAAAAAGTAATTTGGAACAACATGTATAATCCTGCTGCCATTTAATAGCTGAATATGGAAACATCTCTGAGGAGAGAAAATTTAAGTGGGGATTAAAAGGAAGAACTTCACACCCAGTATCCAGTTTGGGCAAGACTTGTGAGTCACAGTCCTGTGATGCAGATGTGGGCAAGCAGAAGGACAGAGACCTCCCGGCTCCCCGCAGCAAGAGGGCAGCACCCAAGAGTAACCCAGGAGCTGTTAACGCCATCTGCAACCTCATCCCATGCAGATGTGATTAAGCCCACGGTCTGCACGATTGGAAATGATTATTTTAGCAATTCCTAGCCCATGCTGGGGAGTCAGCTTTGGACACTGCTAAAAGAGCTAGGCCATAAAGTGAATCCATATTACACCTCTCATTTCCAACGCCTACAAAGGAGGAGACTACAAAGGAGACTGAGGAGGCCTGGGAATTTGTTTGAAGATAAATTTTCACTGTAAACTGTTACCTAATGACTCCATCTCCTAAGACCTTGCAGTCTGATGCTTGTTCAATATAATTAAGATTTATGTTGCATTAATGTCAATTGGGTAATAGCTGAGCCTTTTCTTCTATCCGTGCCAGCTTTGCTGTATCAGTTCTGGGAGTTCTTTATTTACATTGTTATGAAAGACAGTTTTGGAGAGGAGAATGAATGCAAAGCATAAACCAATCTATTTTTAAACAACTTGTCACGTTCAAGCTAAACAGCCTTAATCCAGCGCATAATATGCAATTTCTGACAACACCATAAGCTTTCCAGTGAGATGATAGATTTAGTAACCCAAAGACAAAGGAAGAGAATGAAAAATACTGCTATTTAGAAGCATTAGGAGGAAGAGCTGATGGGTGTATCTAAAGAATAGCTACTCAGAAACAAGGTAAAAAGTTCACAGTAAATAGAGTCAATGGACTTAGCTGTTCTGCTGGGTAGTAGCCATTTATGTCATCTACTGTCAGTGAGTAAGTGAAATATTAAAAATCGACACCACTTTGTAGTTCTTGGGTTTGGCTCTTAAGAGTATTTTACCTGTACTTGTCTACAGAGCAGTTAAGTTACCCTTGTTTGAACTAATTTCCCCGTTGCAAATTGGGTAACTGCAAATTGGGCTGCTCATTGAACTCTGTAATCCATCAATACCAGGAAAACAGGTCTATGGCACTATGTGTGCTTAACATCTTTTTAGCACTCATAATTAAATCAAATCTGGTCTGCTTTTTAAGCATTGTTAAGCCAGTGAAGCACACTTTTCCCAAGAACTTGTGGCACCTGGCTCAAGCTGTCTTTTCACTTGCACTTCTCTTACACATCACCCTTTTCAGCTGAGAACATGCACAGAGATATATTAATCATAAATCTGTGCCCATCTCTCTTCAAGCCACATGCTGTTGGGGCTCTTGAGGACTTCTTTTTGGGTACGTTAATACAAAGAAATAGTTGAGAACAGCATTCAAGTAAAAACCTTAGCCAAGCAAAATGAAGACCAATCTCACTAGACATTTTTAAAATCAGAGGATATTTTTTTTCCCTTTACAAGCATGACACCGTGACCTGATGATGTTGTGACCTCTTCATCACAACTGTTGAGCTTAATTTTAGGGTCTTATTTTCTAGATGAACTCATATCTAACTCATCATGGTCTAACATGGAATTAAGTTTTACACCATTTTGGAGGGTCTACCCACTCACATGCTTGACTCTTTCTCTGAGCTTAAAATGGTTTAGATTCTGTTTCTACTTCTTCCCTATCAGTATTTTTCAAGTTGCCTTCAACATATCAGTGTTTTTTTCAGTTAAAAATGAGTCAACCAGAAGAATAGCTTGAACAAATTGGTTGGTTCAGCCAATCTCAGAAAAGAGGATTTTTATTTTTTTTTCCCCCCTTTTTTTCATATGGCTTCACTTAGAAGGAAGGAGAACTTTGCAATAGCATACCACGGGGTCTGGTATTGAGCACGAGGAAGCCGTGGCCCCGGTCTAGCTGGCTGCTCCTGCACAAAGGCCAATTTACTTTCTTGTTCCCTGGGGAAAAGGTTTATGGTTCATGGGCAGAAGTCAGATTCTGCGATGCTTGCTCAGCTGATACTCATCAGGTATTTAAGTTAGGCTGTGGGCTCTGAGACCGCAGATCTAAGATTAAACAGTTTTGGGTCACAACACTTTGTGTGAACCTTTTTTGGCTTTGGATTCCAACGGACCCAAAGATTCAAAGCAAATACCAGATGCAGATTGGAAACATGCAGCACCTACAGTCTACAGAAGTTTTCCAAATAAAACAAAAAAAAATAAATCTAGATTCATTTCAAATTTGGCCCAAGTACCCCGAAAGCTCTGTGAAATCCTGGGCTATGTTTTATGTTAGTAGAAAAGCCACCCAGAAAGCAACCTCTGGTTGTTAGCTGAGGAAAGCTCCTTGTAGTTCAATACATGATCCAGTTGCTTTCAAAATACAGAACAAGCAACAAAATTGTTTTCATTCTTACACCTCCTCACAGCCTGAGTAGGGATCCACACAAGCATCCTCCTCGTAACGCTCCAGGAAACTGCACTCAACCTTGGGGAAGAAAACTCCTGCTCCAGAACCAAAACTGAAATATTGTTATTATCGTTGGAATAATAAATGGTCAACCTTTAATGTATGTTTTCATAGAATCATAGAACGGTTTGGGTTGGAAGGGACCTTAAAGATCATCTAGTTCCAACCCCTCTGCCATGGGTAGGGACACCTCCCACTAGAGCAGGTTGCTCAAAGCCCCATCCAGCTTGGCCTTGAACACCTCCAGGGATGGGGCAGCCACAACTTCCCTAGGCAACGTGGTTTTGGTTAAAGCACCTCAGGACCTCACCACTAAAGATTTACAGCCGCAAACTCTCCTTCACCTACAGCTGAGCTAAAATGAGGGGTTGCCAGTGATGAGATGAGGTACACAGCTGGGGAGCACAGTCTTAAACCTTCCCAACAAGATGGGGTAGAACAAATCCAAGTCCTAAATCTAACATTCACCAGCACCAGTGAAACCCACACAAAGGGTATATTAGCTTGAAGTTGCACAACTCTTCAAGACCAGAGGCAAATTTGGGGTGTTAAAGTGTTTTCCTTAATAGTAGCCAACGGGGACCCTTCTTCCCTTGGGTGGATGCTTGTTGCGAAAGTAAAAAAATAAATATTCAAGGTTACTCAAAGACTGAAGCGATATATACACACATACTGAAACCACTCAAAGTCCCAATTATGCTCCATTTAAAACAACTGAGACGGTGCTGCTTGCTCAGTACTCTGGATTTCCCTCCCTCCTCCCTTAAATCATTTTTTCTTTTTTTTTTCCCCACACCCAGAGACAGTTTCTTCAAACAGTCAAGTGCGTACAGCTCTTTTGTTTAGTCACCAGGGCACGAAGATAAACTGAATTTGAGATATAAATTAAGAAGTGACTGGAATAAAGCCATGATTGCACTTACATCAAACATGGGATTTTTTCCCTGTTGTTATGGCTGGTCTTACTCAGGCCATTTCCAGATAATACGCTGGCACAGCTGCAGCACAGTGCAGGGCAGGAGCAGATGTACGCTGTATACCCCCCTCTATTTTTAAAACAAGAGGATGCATATTTTGGCAGCTGTGGGGGCTGCTATATGTAAGGTAGGAAGGTTTCCATGGCAGATTTCGGTTTCCCACATCTGCACCGAGACAGCTGCTTCAGTACGAGCCCTGGACAGAGATGGTAACTTTGAAAGTCTTTCAGAGAGTAAGCATTTATGTACAAACACGCACACGTATTCGGTTTCACATTTCTTTATGAGAACAGTGAACATCTCTGTGCATTGTACCCATATGTTCCTACACACTCAAAACACCTAGAAAGGTTAAAAAAACCCCAACCATAAGCAAGTCACAGTCTCTTCTTTTCAGAGATTCCCTGGTTTGGCAAGTCAGGCACAGTTTCATCAATATGAAGCTGGAAAATGAACATGGACTCTTTTCTGCTACGGATACAAACTAAAAAACTGTGTAGTGATAGAGGTGGGGACCAGAAATGATGGCAAACTCACACTGGAGAACTCCGGTAGCATTTGCTGGAAATCCCTCACCCTTAGAATGTCTTCAGTACTAGATAACTTAAAGCATCACTGCCTGGAACAGACAAGCAAAGCAGACCTTGAGGGTATCTGTTTCTCAGAAAGCATTTGTAAATTAGGCTTCTTCCTGCTCAAATAATTGCTAAAACAAAGCCACCTCCGGGAAGAAGCAAGAAGTCACCAGCAGTCAAGTTGCATGGAGTTATTCAGCAGATGGAGACAAGCGTTGCTCTGCTTGAGTCACTAAATTCGGCCCTGTGAAACACCAGCCTGTTGACAAACACAAGAAGCACATGCACATATTGGGAGTGCCTCTACAGCATAGGATAGTTGCTTATTTCTTGCAGAAATAAGATAATTTTCTTTTTTTTCCAAGAACTGCAAGACACTTCTATAAGGTAAGCAAGATAATGAAGCACTTATTGCTTCCTTTGGTTTTCAGTTACAATCTCACATTTAAACAAGTTTGACATGTTGGATTACAAAATCTCTTGTGAAATATTCAGATCTGACACAAAGTACTTGGGGTTTGATGAATTGCAATTTTGGAGCACGGAAGTACTCAAAGCTAATGCGTATTATCTACAATCAGAATTAGCCATTCCAGAGCCAGGATCCCACAGCAAAAAAAATTAAAATATTCTTTGTCATTTTCAATATTATTCAATACGGAGAAATTGCAAGAGAAACGAAACCAGTAAGTCAAGATTTTGAGAGCAGCCGAATAACGCGGTTTCTCATATATCCAGAAAAGCCCAGCAACTATAGAGAAGTGTATACATTAGACACTTTAAGCAAACAATCACATACTTTGTATTTAAATGTTATTCTTGCATGAACACATTTGTGGACACAGTCTATGGTTAATGCCCATTTTGGCAGGATTTTCCACCCTCTTTGTTTCTCAGCTTCCTAAAAAGGCGAGCACAAGCTGCCATGTGCAAACCATAAAGCATCTGAGGGACGGGGCCAAGCCCATCCTAAGAGCAAGCCCACAACCATCATGCTAATATCACCAACAGATTTTGCTTCCATGTTACAGATCAAGTTTAACATAAAAATCAAAGTTTTCCTGTTTCGAAACTCATCCAACACTGCACTATTACATGTCACAATTTCAGCATCTTTTAAAAAAGCTGTTAAATTCTTCCTCCTGTGGTCTTCAAAAGAAACATTTTCCTCCCGTTTAATCCTCTCCCCTCCCTGCAAGTTTTTTTCTGCATGCAGAAGTCATTTCCTCCACCTCTTTAAGAACTACCTTGTTTTCTACACATTGCTCTATGCGCAACATCGTATTTATAAAGAGAGAAGATCAGGAACAGCCCGTCAAAGAAAGATGAAGTCAGCTTCTGGAGCTGTTTCTGTTTCCATTATCTGCATTAACCTTGGACCAGAGCTCCTCGATGCCATATGCTTCAAAACACAGAGCAAAAGCACATCTTTGTGAAACAAAACCCAAACAGCAAAATCCCTTCTGTGCGGGATATCTATGAGGAGAAAGTGCCAGAGCTAGGGAGGTAAGGATATTTTCTTCTACACGACGGCACCAGCAAGTCACCACCAGCACACACACGTCCCAGCAGATGCTGCAGTTCAAGGGAAACCACAGAATACAACACCAGAGATTGAAGTGTTGCTCCGAATCAACTACAGCAGCCATTTGGTGTTTGTGTGCTCCTGGCCAAGTTCAGCATAAAGAAAGAACAATGATTGATTTTGAAGACCTAATGGTATTCCGTTGGTTTAGCTTCCAAAAAAACCTGCAGTCTCCAGTAATCCAACCAGGTGGTGAGGAACAAGCTGGCATTCATGAAGCCTTGCAAAACTTAAGTAAAAGCTGTACAAAAAACCCAAGTAATATATCATATTTTATCACAACAACAGCAGTGTCACACAAATTAACAGCTATAAACTCTGGATACTAATGAGATTGGCTGTTTCAACATAATTTTACCTAATATAAAATATCCAGTGAAACTATGACACTGCCTTCTACAGAGCTAAGTGATGGAAGATAGACACAGGTGATCCTTCGCCCAAGCACCCCAAATGAAATTGATGTGTAAGTTCATACTGCCCTTAATTAATCAACAAGAAGTTCATCTAAGAAAGTAGACCATCTGTTGACAGAAGAAAAAAAAGAGAGAAAATAAAGTCCTCTCTTGCATGCAACGACCCTTCTCTTGGCATAGCAGTGAAGGAGCTCCTTGAGCAGGGATGAGGCCGATGGCTTCAGGGAACTGCATCTCACCCAGCATCACGTGGGATCAAGAAGTGTGAACATGTGCAGTTCTCTCTGGAGCCAGGCAACCACAGCTGATGGTTTCAGAAGAGGATTTTGCAAGATGAACCACGCTGCAGCCCAGACTAGTACGTTATGTGATTACTAACTGCGCATTATTCAATTTACTGTTTGTGCCAGTCATAACAGACACAAGATAAATGATCTCGTTGCCAACATAATTTAAAGGAGACATGATTCAGCCATCAGGAACTCCACTCTCCCAGTAAATGTGTCAGTGGAACAAAGCTGTGAGAGCTACTCTGAGCAATGCTGTCAAAATACCACTCAGCACATAGGAAAGGGCTATTATTAACATTATTGTGACCTTGCAGAGATTGTGGTTTGTCTGAGGACAGCGGCAACAGATGCAAAATGATGCTGTTCATTAGCAGAAAAAATGTCTTCTAACTGTCCACTGCTGGGATGGAAAAGCAACCAGAAGAAACACGGGTACCACACCATGTGAATTGAGTGGATGAGTTAACACATTCAGCAGACCAGCTGACTTCAGGAATTTTTCCCACTTTGCACACAAATTTTTACACTGCTCTTATCACATCAATGAACCTAAACTCTTTAAACCTGCAGTTATTTTTTTTTAGGTAGAAAAAAAAATATCAGTAACTACATAAGCTTCCAAATACAATACATGGATGTTTCAAAGTCCTCATTTTTAGTTTCTATTAAAACGAAAAATTTTTAGAACAAGCATGTAAATCCTCTGGTTTGCCCTGTGATGAATAAGGCTGGAGCCACTCAGATTTCTCTGGGTACCAGCTAAGGCGGTCACCATTGTGGGAGAAGACAAGACATTTCTTGGCCACAGGATTTTTCTCCTCCTTCTGCTAATACGCTTGCAACACATCTCATAGGAATTTAAGCTCTAACTTAAAGCACAATTCAGATTTTTTTGAAATTAAAACCTTTCACAAAAGCATAAGTGCACAACAGTGTATTTGAGAGACACAGCCCGTGCCTAACAGGGTTGTAGGAAGCATTCTACCTTTTCCATAGCTAGGAAAGTTCCCTTCTTAAGTAATTTAACCTTTTTTTCCCTAAAGCATGAAAATCATCGTTCTAAGGTTAAATATCATTAGGCCACAATGCTTTTTAGTTATTTTAAACACTCCCTCCGTCCTCTCAATAATGTACAAGGGTGGTTGTATGGAGGTAGGAGTCAAGCACTGAAGACCAGCTGCCCCACGTCTATTAGCTTCTGGTTGTCTCCTGTATTTAGGAGTATTCAAAGTCCACAGAAACCTTTACCTAAGTCATTTGGGGAAATTACCTTGTCCCAAATTAAGCTCTTCCCTGAGGACTGGGAAAGCTTTGATGCCAACAAGCTTAATCATGGCTAATGCTCCACCAACGCTTAGCTCTGAAGTGGAATCTTGAATTCGGGCTGTGGTGGTCTCTCAGGAGCCCTTGGGAAGGGGTATCCCACAGGGGTGATCCAGAGAAATCCTGGAGAGCAGCTGATGAAGAGCACAGCAAAGGAGTAGGAGAAAAATAATGAGAATAGAAGATCTGAGGAATAGAGAACAAAATAAATCAAAAGCCAATTACATTAATGGCCAAAAAGGAGTCCTCATGTATATTAAAATATCCCCATACATCATATGCTAGACTAGGTATTTTCCTACTTGAGATATCTTGGAGGACTGGAGGTGAGAAGTAGAATCTCAGCCTCGCGGAGGCTTCCCACATCAGGGTTGAAATTATAATGGAAAAAAATGTCAAATAAAATGATTTCACTCCCAGAGCAGCAGAAACAATGTACTTTGTTCTCACAAATTGAGACCAGGTAGATTGGCACAAGGTCTTTGGCAAAGAAACAATTTAGCCTCAAATTTGAGACCAGAGCAATAGCATTAGATCACTTACTCAGACGTAAGTTGTGAGCAGCTGTTTGGCTTTTATTTCACACAAAAGCTTATACTGTAGAAGGAATTCCTGGCCCATATTCAAATGCTATATTTGCTCGTAAGCAGTGGTTCTCATTTTAGTCCTGATAATGCAATGAAATCAGTTATGAAAAGTTTTCTTCTCCTCTGCATCTATTCTGTAAAAAGTATTTATTTTTTAAAGACTTTGGGTTTGTTTTGTGTCGAAATACAATATTTAGATCTTGAGTTTTCACCATGCAGAAGATTTAATCACCAAGCTTCTCCTCATTTTAACTGAGCTTATAATTAAAGGCACAATAGTCTTCTCTCCCTGACGACCTTTGGACAAACACCAGATTTGCTGTATATAAACAGTTTGCTTTCCCACCCATCTGAGATCCTTCCAACAAAGGAATATATGAGCTTTTATGGAAAATATAGTTTCCTTTATATAGACAGAACCAGCATGTGCTACAGCCCTTAGAAAGAATATGGTGCTTCCTATAGCAAGTGTGAATGATCAAAACAATATAATCCTTTTTACTGTTGTGTATCTGACCTATATCACACAGCTTCCAGCAGAAATATGCCGAGGCAGTCACAGTTAGAATTGCTAGCCGAGGTCTAAACGGCCACACTTAAGAGCTCTGATAAATAAAAGTAATTAATGACTAACTTACAAGCAGCATTTGCGTCTCCATTTAAAGAATTACGCTTCCAGCCGTAACATTAATTCATGTCAAGTCTGAATCCAACTAATAAGCGGGAGCATGATGCCTAACACAATGGTATTGATAAAAAAACATTAAAAAATAATAGAATAAAATCAAAGAGCACCAGCACTTTCCGGATGGACACAAGCAACAATTGCACAAACTTCTGGGCAACTTCATGAAAGATAAAAGGCCACTGCAAAGGTTAATTACAACTGTCATCAGAAGGAAAGACAACTCAAATCTAAGATACCTGGCCATAGGGACACACAATGTCCCTTTGCCATGCCCAGCCCCAGGTGACCAGGCTGCAGAGGTCAGAGTTGGGATGAAGGAGAGCTCGCTCCAGGCTGGGAACGTGGATGCAAAGAACAGAGTTAGCACCAAGACTGTGTATAAAACAGCTGTAAGAAGACCAGAGAGGGGAAAAAAAAAAAAGCAAAAAAAAAAAAGCGTATCGGCATGTATAAAAACATAGTTGAGATACCAGAAAGCACGCTGACATGTCTTTGGCACATGCTGCGCCTTGGAGGTGGTTGGCAGAAGGTGGGGAACAGGCGCAATTAATGAAACAGCATGAGCCAACACTCCCAAAAGCTGCAAAGGGAAACTCTGTTACAGCCCTTTCTACCATGCTTTGGGCCTGTTCTGGCCCAGAGTTCAGTGGCAATGGTTGTTTTTATTCAAGTGCAAAGAGGGGATGATCTATTGCTCACATATCTGGGGAATTTTTTGGTAACAACTTCATTTTAGAGCAAAGTCTTCTCCTGGGCCAGCACGTTGCACCGAGCTGCTTCCCAACGCACGGCTCAGCCGACGGCTTTCCCAGACACGAGGTACGCTGCGGGGCTCCGCAAGTGCACATTAAATTTATGAATTACCAAAATTACCACGGGGATTTGTTTAACTGTGTTCATTTGCTTGCTCGATGCATCTTACTTGATGAATAGTTTGTTTTATTTGGCTGCTTCAGGATCACTAGCCTTACAAAGAGCTCAAAAAGCCGTAATGAAGTAACTGACTTTGCTCAGCTGCTTCTTCCAGATGCTTAATTTGTTACCAAACAGCCAAATGCATCTTTCAGAGGTAGTTAGACCATTTTCAGCTCCAAGGTTTCAATTGTCTATAAAGCAACAGGTCTATAAATCTTTTGACATGACTGCTAAATGCTTTCTCTTTCCCTATTTTAAAGTTAAAAAATAAAAAAAAGCAGGATCGATGGGATAGAAAGTCAGCTCTGGGGGAGATGCAGTGGTTTATTATCTTTTCTTTTTTTACTAGCGAAAAGCATCTTAAAGATCAAACAGGAAATTTAAATTATTTCTGACAATCCTGAAGGTATAACTTTTACCTCCAGTTACTTGAATTCCTATCATCTGTGCACTTTAGGGATCAGCTAAACAAATGCTGGATTGCCAGTTTAACTCACCAAACGATATCCAGGAAAGGTTCAAAGGTTTAGCGGAGATGAGGTATTGTTGTTCTTTAAACATTGAGATAAGATGAAAAGAAAGAAGCAATTATTCCGAGCAAAGCTATCCAATATGTTACTAAGTTTGGATACTACCATCAGTTTCCACTTGTATTTCAAAGTGTCCAAGTTTGAGGAAAAAGTGGTGCAAAATATGCTGGAAGCAGGAAACAAGGCCAGAGAAACAAGAAAGGGAAAGCCACAAAGCATCCGACTTTTTTTGTTGTTAGGGACAAGTGCAGTGGTGGGATAGCATGAACTGAAGCTGTAGACATGGGAGTATGAACAAGATGTTGTGTCCATGTGTTTGCAAAACAGAACCAACACTTAAGATTTCGCCTCCCAAATATGTCAGTTTGAGGCCCAACTGAACCGTTTTATCACTTTATGACCCATTCTGTTCACAGACCACTGGTTTCCCAATGACATGCTCCCGGTATTGCAGGAAGACTTTAGCTAACTCTAAGTCTACCTTGTTCTTGAAAGACAGTAAAGAGAGGCAGGTCTCTCCCCAAAGGAGGGCAGCGGCGTTGGCCTTCAGCTTTCGTTGATTAATGTACGATGCCTATTGCCATATCTTGCCAAGTTTTTAACTAAAATCAGACATGGATTTAAGATGCAACAGAATAAGGCGAATCCTGCTTTCAATTTTGCTTTCTGGATTCCAGGATGCACTTTTAAACTATTGATATACTGGATGTAATTTCACCTGAGGATCTAAGAATACATCAAGTAGAAATCCTGAGCCTCCTACAGAAATACAGATATATTGTTCCCTAATTCTGAAATGGAGGTAAGTGAAGCTTTAGGAAGGGTAGTTAACTACGTATAAAAGTGTAATGGATGGAAACTAACAATGAAAGCAGGAAAAAAAATAATAAAAAAATAAATAAATCTATATTCTGGTTTCCCTCTCTGGGTTACCACCCTCCAAACCACGATCCACAAAGCCACAATGAACAGTCGTAAACTGGTCTGGATTTCATTAGCTCAATTCACAATGTCTTCAGGTACACCCATGTGTATCCTGGATGAGTTCTGTGTGCTGGTAGTGGCCATTGCTTCAGCCAGCATTTTTCTCCCTGCAGATGAAGACTTTCTAGCATATCTGACTCATTCCTCCAACAACGGAGCTGGTGACCTCTGATGATTAATCAACATTCATAACCAATCTTTCAGCATTTACTGCATCCACAGCTGAATAAAGCACAGCCAGTTCGTGCTACAGGATGGGGATTTGGGGGATTTAGGGAACTCTGTGCAATGAAGCCCAGTCTGAAAGCAAAAGCAAACCCCAACATTTCTACTCATTGTAAATGTTAGAAAATTTAAATAATTTAATTTAAAGAAAATTAAAGAATCCTCCCCCGAGAGCAGAAATACCTATACATCCAACAATGTTTTACAGAAACTAAATATGGGTCTGTAGAACTAGACTGACAACTTAAAATAACAAAAAATGGTTTTTTCCCCCCTTCTAAATTTTCCAACAGCCTCAGAACTCAGTAAAGATCAGTTCTGGGTTTGGATTTTTCAGATAATTAAAAGGACCACAAAGTCACAATAAATCCCCAAACTATATTTTGTTTTGCAACCACATCACCTCTGCGTTATCCCAACACTAGACTCAGCCTGCTCCGCACATGGCTGTGCATCTCCTGCAAACCCCACCGCCGCCTGTGTCTTGGAGCAATGCTACCAGTGTCAGAGAGCAGGTATTTCACACCACACAGCGCTCTGCCATTGAAATAATTACCCTAAATTTATCTGATACAGAGCAATGACATTTACAGAACTGGGCAGGGATACTGCTGGGGAGCCCTGTGTCCATGGGAAGTGCCTTCTCCTGCAGAAGAACCTCATGGGAGTCTCTGGTCACGCTTGTACATCAGTGCCACACACTCATGAGTGGTTGTACAGACCCGTAACTAGGAAGCCCACTGCAACCACAGCTAAAAATGTTCCCTAAACCAGACTTTTGGCTGGGAAGGAGATATTCCCTTACCCAGAGGCAGAGGTGCAATAACCCGTGTTACCCGGGTGAAAGAAAAGTATGAAGAACGACATCTGGTTTCTGCACAACTTGGCTGTCAAACCTCTCTCTTGCTGATGTTTCTGTTTCTTATCTTTTTGCTTGCATTTGGAGCCAAAACAAGTTCCAGCTGAGTGAAGGAGCTGGCTGCCATGGGGGTCAGCCCCGACAGGCCCCCCGCACCCTGGGTCCCAGGCAGGGAAACCCACGGCAGCATCTTCAGCCTGTCCAGTCCAGCACCAGGCACCATCCCACGGCATGAGCCTTCCCCAAACCCTCAGCATCACCTCACCTTTATTTTCCTTAAAAGTGATCCATAGTCTTCTTCTTGGAGATCTTACTATTGAAAAAAAAGTCTTACTATCGGTCACAAGTCTGTCTCTTCTCTCCTTTTCACAGCTCTCTAAACCCTTCCTGCTGCTGACAAAGGCCATTTTCCACCTTCATTTTCATCTGGCACTGTTGAATTATGCATGTTTACATTTGCTGTAACACCATAAAGCAGAGTAAATTTTGCAAACACTCTGCCTGAATCCATATAATAATAAATCAGATCCTCCACAAAACTGTGTGTCACTTCTATAAAATGTGAAAGTTTAACAAAAAAAAAAAAAAGCCCAAAATTATCGCAGCTGCTCCCCACCATCCTCCAGCAACTCCTCGGCCACCTCAGAAAGCTGCTATTGCTCTGATTGACAGGGGGACATTAACAGCCCAACGCGAGCCGCCTGACTGACAAGTCCCTTTCCTTTTGCATCTGATTTTGCTCAGTAAACCATTTAAAACACGTCAAACAAATACTGCAGTTCAACAGTTCCCTGTGAAACTTCTGCCAACTCCGTTCCCACTGGAGTAGGCAATTACCTTATTTATAGGGGTTGGGGAACAAATGCTGAATTTCTTTTCCGTAATCATTTATTAATTGTTCTCATATTGAAAAAGACGACTTTGGTAAAATAAATAAGATCCAGCCCTCGCTCATTTTCCAGCAAGAAAAATTAATTTTGTAGAAGTAGGGCATCCCAGGGCTCGAGCCAGCCCTCACGATGCCTGTGCCCGCTTGCCCAGGATCCGAATGGGAAAAGGGAAAAAGCATTTTGGAAAAAGAATGAAAAAGGAATTTAGGAAAAAGAGGAAAAATTAAGTCCCAGATTACAGATATTCAAGCATGGTTCGACTCTTAGCATTTATTTTGCTATTACTGTTATAGCAACCAGGAGACTTTTATATTTTTTGCAAGACGCACACATACAAGACTCCTGTTCCAAAGACACTGCTATTCGACATACATACACGACAACAAAAATGAGTTTGAATAGGAAACGGATGGGATAAAGAAGAGGATAAACAAGAACTAGGGTATGACCATAAATTTCCCATGGTCACTTAACTCCAGCAGCAGTGACTCACTCAAGTTTTATTGTACCATTTTACAACCATGGAGGAGAATTCACTTCAATCTTGTAGTTGCCACTTTTTTTTTTTTTTTTTTTTAGTTTTCAAATCGCAAAAAAAAAATGCCTTTGAAATTTCAGAGGTATGAGTTTTGCCTGAAAAAGCACAGTTTGAAGCTTATGGGAAGGGTGATTTTCTGCCTTTTTCTGAATATTTTTTTTTTAAACTACAGCAGGAAATTATAAGAAACTAAAGTAAACTGGACACTTGACAATCACTAGAAAATATTTACACTAATATAACTATAACTGCCCAAAGCAAACAAACAGTTGCCAGAAACACAACTTAAGTTGATGGAATGAGAAATAAACACAAGAATAATGGATGGGTTCAGCCCAAAACCTTCGTGCATGTATGTCGAGCAAGCCCTTCTCCTCCAGCACCACTCCTGTATCATCGCCTCCCTGGTCCTGCCCGACAGGCTCCATCCAAGCCACGTGTCAGTGCCTTCATTTAAATCACTGAAACCCTCAAAGTCTAAAGCTTTCGCTTGTTCTTCTGCTGGTTAGAGCGGGTGGCGATGGAGCCCAGGAGAGAGATGCAGTTCATGGGGACACTGTAGGAGGTTTGCTCCCCTGGATGACACTATGGAAATTAGAAGCGTTTCTAACGCCACAAAATTCTCAGTTTTGAGCAACTGCAAAACCAGTGCCAATTTGCTGTTTCCACGTGGCTGCACCAATGGCCCTGGGGTACCTCTTGTGGGGTCACGATCCCACTGACCTGCTGCACAGACCACCATCGAACCAACATGCACAAATCCAGAGGCATTTTCATTTACACACAACAAACCAACATGAATCTTCAATGGATGTCTAAGCAGAACCACTGTGACAAACAGAGAAATGGCTGAGACACTTTACTCTTGAAGTGCCGCTGCACCTTCAGCAGAGGCTCCTGCCCAGCAGTTAAAGACAGCAATTAACACCTGCACTGAGAGTAGCACAGACCAGCATCATCGCTGTCTGTAGCTCTTTCTGACAGCTGAGAAAATCAAAATTTGTAGCCACGCATCCAAAAATTTGGATTGCAGTTTGCATTTGGAGCCTGGGTGATGGCCCCCTGCATTTAGGTTTAAACCCCATTATTGGCACATATGGCAGCAGGGCAATAAGGACACGAGCACCGAGCCACCTCTCTGCATCCATCCCACGTCCCAGCACTGAGCCTCCTGGCACAATCCAACCAGCAAACTGGAGAAACCCACAGCAGGGGCGTTGGAACTAGATGATCTTTAGGGTCTCTTCCAACTCTAACCATTCTATGAAACCCAAACACGAGGCCAAGGCCAGCTTTGTTTTACTTGTGGTAGCTTCATACCAAAAACTTGTTTAATTTTACTTTTTTTTTTTTTTCCTTTTTTGGTCTGCTGTCTTCTTCTGAAAGTTTTGCAGAAGCGGTTACGTCTTCGATCCACACTTTGCAAAGCAGAGGAATTTCCACCTTGTTCATTGGAAAAGCAGAGCCCTTTCAGCAAGTCACTCGGACACTATTGCCATGTGCACAGAGCAAGAACAGGCAGAAGAAATTAATTCAGCACATACGGAACAAAGGATATCGAAACTGCCAAGAGAAATATTAACTTTTCTCAAATGTAAGCCTGTTTGACATTGTTTTAACCATATTAATTTGCATACAATGCACATATTGCACAAAACCCGGCTAACTAATGACACAGGGGATAATTTCACAAAGCAAACATGATGAGGGCACAGAAGTAATTTTTTTGTCATGGGACTTCAGGTATTTGAGTCCACCCAGAGCAAACAAAACAGGATCAAACAAGCCCGGAGCACTCTCGCCTTCCCACCTAACCCCGGGCAGAAACCCGTGCTGAGCACAGACAGCAGCTTTGCCATCCATCTCTCCCCACTCCACAGACTCAAAGCTCCTGAAAATACCACGACCCATTTAGAAATGCCCAGGATGAAAGACGCTTGACATATTTTCATTTGCATCCTCGTTTACGGCAGCCCCAGACTCTCGGCTGTGCCTCACTAATCCCCAGTTCAGCCATCCCCAACCTCTGCCGACTACCCCAACCCCGACCTGCCGAGCGGTGAGATTTAATCCTCCCCTGAAACATTTCCAAGCCAGACTTGAGCTGCCAAGAAAGAGTCCACATTCCTCAATTTCTATCACCCTTGGCTATATGTTTTGTTGGCTGAATTATCTTAATAGAAATACGTAAGTATTCAAACGTGAGTGCATGCATATCCCCACCTCCAGAGAGAAGCCTGCTTTGCCCTACAGACGTCACCCCAGGGAGATTTGCAGATTAACCCCACTAAACTGGGCTGGAAGTACAGACCATCCCAAGCAGTTTTTCAGCATAAAAACAAAGATCTCTTTCTAGGATTGGTCCACCCCTTCCAGACAGGTCACTCAAAGTTTGCTCTACAGTTTTGTAGAAGGGAAGGAAGTTTTTTTCCAGCCCAATTGGACTTTGGATGCACTGAGTATCCCAGTTCCTGCCTGGAAAAAACTCTGGTAACTCACAGCTGAATAGGTCCTCATTTTTACCAAACATTGGCAACACTCCTCTGTCCCTCCTCCTTCAAACTCCTTTGATAAAGATGCTGAGGGACACAGCCTGACTGTCTTCAATGAGGGATGCACAGAAACCTTCTGTGCCTCCTAACAAGGATGGTTTCCAAGAAAAAGTCACGTACAAACAACATCTGCAAAACTACTATAAGATTTAGACTTCCATAGCATCCTAAACAGCTGTCTGCAGCAGAATAAACAAATATTTTTCTTGTTTTATGTCTAGCAACCCATTTTATCCAAGAGATCTGCAGTGCTGCCTCATGGGAGGGAGGAATGGTTTGGGGGGAGACAGGGAAAGAGCGGGGACATGTCCGACTAAAAAAAGCAGGGACTTTAATTGTGCATTTGGGCCTAAATAAAAGCTAACTTTTTAAAGGTGGAAAAAGATAGTCTATTAATTTTCCAAGAAAAGACCGGTGATCATGACGTAGACTTAAAGGAATGAGTGAGTACTGGGGCTGCCTAGTCAAGAAAGATTCCCTTTCCAAATACTGGCCTTAAAATTTCACTCCCTCCAAAAGAAACTAATTATTTTTCTCTCAAAAATCCAAACCCTTCAAATAAAGATCCCAACTTCACTAACTTGAGGAAGTTCAGGTTGCTGCAGCCATGGGGTGCTCAACACAACAGCACTTTCTACAGGCCCCCTTACAAGGGGTTCCTACCAAACCAACTGGCAGCATCTCCACTCGCCATTAAAATGAAATGTGCTCCTTCCTTTCTTGTGCCACACGCAACCTCCCCCACTAAGTTTCAAACTGTTCTTTAATCTAGTTATTAAATGAAGTGTCTTTTTTTTAATCTTAGAAAAGAAGTTTTATTTGTTTATTTGTTTATTATTTCTTTTAGAGCCAATGTAAGAGGTCAAATAAATTCCAGATGACATCCAGACTGTTTTCTATTTGAATTTTTGCAGTCTTTTCTTTTGAAATTAATTGAAAGGAACACAGTATCACGGGAAAACGTTAACGATCTTTAATGCCACTTCTTTCAAGGATTCAGTTTCAGCTTCCACTAGCAACAGCAGCCCTGTCATGGCACAACCCATGCTACAAGATGCCAAATTCTATCGCTCTGCTGCGTGAGCATTTAAATATGAGATTTAATATTGGCTTTATCTTTATTTTTCAACATGTCTAATAATACTTGCCGATTCTTACAATGCCACAGACTAGAAATGAGATGGTAACAGGAATTGCATGTCATATCCAAAGGTGTTTCCATTTTAGCAGTTGTGGACTTGAGAGCTCAAACACAAACAAGCAATGACACGCAAATGGCAGTTGCAAGAACACACATTTTATTGCTTAGCCTTAATGCTCGCAATTCCTAATTTTCTGAACTCTATTCAGGCAATGGAAGCACTGCATACGTTTTAACAAAGGCTAGAATTCCTGATATCAAACACAGTTCTAAACCAATGCAACTCCCCAGAAGAGGCAGTATGTTGCATCTTGAAGCCAAAGCTTTAGCCCATGACTTGTTCCAGACCTAAACAATTTGGAGATACAGGAGTATGGAGGGACATGTGGTCTCCCCGACAGGTCTCCATGACCAGGAAACTCTGGCGACTGATTGACCTTTAAGATTGCACCACGCATTTTAATGCAACCAGGCTGAAGCTGAGGGCCAAACGCCGGAGGCTTGGAAATAAAATATTAATTAAAAAAAATAATCTTTGCCTACTCTGTTTCTCTGTCTGTGAACAGACTACAAAGGTTTTCCCTTGCTCAGAACTGCTGGTTTCCCAGCATACACAAATTTTGGCCTCAGCGGTAGCTACTTCAAAAGGCAACAGATACGGCTCAAAGAGAAAACAAAATTAGCAAGAAAAAAAGATGCTGACATTTCAGCAAAACACTGGTCACTTAGTGGGATCTACGAATTAATTTTAGATGGCTTGAAAATTATCTCCTTGCATCTTTTTGAACCCCATAATCTGCTGTGAATCTTTCCACATGATAGTTCTGTGTCTCCACAATCCCCGAAAACTCAAAAAAACCCCCACCAAATCAAACTGCCTTCTCCTAGTCACGCAAATTATAAGCTACATAATTTGAATTTACAAGCTTTCATTCTGAGCAAAGAATGGGCATAAAAGGAACGCTAGCTGTAACTCGGAGATTGAAGATGAACTCCTTCCAATGTAAGGACACAGGTCGATATTGGGAACACCAAGAGGCTCCCAGCAAGGCTTTGGCAGAGCAGCACCTCTCGACACCAGGACTGTGGCTGCCGGGCCGTCACCCTGCCCCAGTGCCACGGTTTCTGCCATAAACAGCCCTGGTTTCCTGCCTATCTCACCATCCTCTGTATTAAGGGAAATTTGAACTGAATTTCCTTTCCAGTTCCTATTTGCTTTTTCATCCCTTAAGAGCCACAACTGCAACAGCACAATCAACACTCACACTTTGGGTTCGTCTTTTCGTAAAGCATCTGCACGAACACACAGACAGAAGCATGCATTTTGGCTAATGCATCCTTTGCAATTTCTCTGTTGACACTGCTGAAGTTTCAGCCTAATTGCATCCATGCCCACATCTTAAACCAGGAACGTAACCAAGGAGGTAAGCTGGTACCCTCCACATCTTTCACACCTCCAAGCTCAAATAACTCCAAGCTATCAAAGTCAATGGTACAAGATTTAAGATGAGCCTTCAGACCATCCCATTTGTGTTTTTACTGCCTACTCATGAGATGAGTCCCAGCAACCTCCGAGACTCCCTCCTGGGTTCTACAAGTGATACAGCCAAACCCTCTCCCCTGGGCTGTTTTCCCAGCTGGGTGGAACCAGAACACCCAGACATGATGCCCTAGGAGACGTGGCCCAGGAAACAGAGGGGAGGATTCCTGGGAGCTATTGTAAACATAGTTAGAGGACGAAACTCTTACAGAAAGTTTGCCAAATTCCTCCACAATTGCATGCAGCAGGTAGGAAAGCTGATGGAGTCAAATATCTGCGAAGATTAATTTCCTGCTCTGTGGCAGAGACGGTGCTGACTGGCCAGGTTTAGTGAAACAATGAGCACGTCAGCTAGATCGTAAATTGGTCTAAATGCTAGAAAAATTATCTGTTGGTTGGCAAGGTTTAATGCACAACAAGCTGTCTGGGGTGGACACAAATTAATCACGCTCAAAAACAGAGCTCAAAGCTTCGTGGCACGTCTGCTTACATGTAGCCATAAGGAAAAATTGAGATTTCATCAAACTGGATGAATAACCTGGAGCACAAGGCATCATTCTTTAGCATTTCCCTGCTGAGCATTTTAAATAGGTAAATGGTATTTTCATTGCCGTTATCATGAAAGCCATTAACTTCAGCTTGCAGTTCCTCAGGAGAAGACTGATGGCAGGGAATCAAGAAGCCATTGCACATCAGTTCAAATGAGACAAGATTAGGTGTCAAAGCCTGAACTACAGTATCCTTCGTTACTTATATGCCTGTTAAACCAGCAATAACCAGTCGATTCCCCATCAGACTGGAAGAGAAGTACCATTTCAACTCCTTTCACATGTTGTGACAGCTATCTCCTCCAGTGCTATACAGCCACAGCCACGATTCTTGCCTCAGAGCTACCCCAGATAATTCATGAAGCCCGTAGAAGTGCATTACTCATTGCATTATGTCATTTTTAGTCTGCCTCTCAACATACTGTAGATGCAGATATTAAATTGTTTAATCACTGCTACTCTAGAACTTATTTTATTTTTAGCCACTTGCATTTAACTACAGTAAAAAGTGTTCTGTGCCAAATGAATATTTTACTTAAAAGAAATATTTATAAATAAGAGTCTCAATATTCAACAAAGGTTAAATGCAACATTTAATATTGAATTCTTAGAATTTCCATAGAGCTTTTAATGGGAAGAGATCAAAGAACGTTTATAAAATATTGTTATTCATATTTTACAAACAGGGAACACGACTCAAATGTTTACGCAATAACAGCGGTTATGGCCAGGGCTAACGTCAAGTTTTCTGGTTTTCAGCTCAAAAGGCAACCACACTCACCCTGGGTACCACCTGGAGCGCTTGTACTGCTGCGTTCACCCATGTGCATGCTCTATTGCTGGCTAACTTTTAAGAATCACTTATATATCCCCATCAATTAAAATCTAGATTAAAAAAAATGCTTGAAAGCAAGCAAATTACTCCTTTGGGTTCAAATATCTGCAGCTATCTTTGCTTTTTATACTGTTTTTTATCTTACTGCTGAAAACTAAGGGCAATATTTGTGAAAAAAAACCAACACATGTAGTCTTCTAGTTTTTCATTCCTGTCTTTGTGAAATAACTCCATATCATTCTGCTGATTTCCCAGTGTCACAATGCTGCTTCTGAAATTCAGAGCATCTATAAAAGGCCAACATTGTTTTAGGATGCCTTCTGCCATAGAAAACAGACCAGGCAACCTTTGCCCTGTCCAAAGCATCAAGACCCAGACATGGGATAGAAAATGAGGGTGTTTCCCAGAGAATATTTTGACTTACAAAGTAAATAGCCAAAAATTCAACAACCATTTACATTTTCCAGTCAAAAAGAGTATTCAAGTTGAAAGTGTTCTGAATTTTGCAAAAATTGTTTTCCCTATTTTCTTTCAAAATAGAAAGCATCCGAGGCAGAGAACATTTTTATAAAGACACCCTGCTTTAGTGACTTCACTATGTGGATGTGAAAGATCCCAGCAAATATCAACAATATTCCAGGTGTCCCAGAGACATGAAGCACAAGTGACCACGATTCAACATCCTACCAGCTCAGACCCAGACAGGTCCTCATGCCTGGTCATGTGTCATGTCAGATGGGACAGGTCCCTTTTCCCACCACCATGGGTCCTCCCTCCTCCAGCAAGTCTAAGTTATTTCACCAAAACATTTCCCAGGTCCACTGAACACCCCGAGAAAAAGCAGTCTGCAGAGAGAAAACTGAACTTTCTGCATCCCATCTTACAGTACTGATTATGAAGGAAATTTATCATTTTCAACTAAAAATCAGAGCAGCACACGGGCTGTTTAGAGCATTTTCATAAGATGACCACATTGAAATGATTTCTAAAGTTAAGACCCCAAATGCTCAAGCAGCAACATGCTTCCACATTTTTTCCTCCCTAGTAACGAAGATGGACGGTGACAAACATCCATTCTGCATAAGGTGCACATTAAAAAAAAAAAGAACTTATCTGGAGTTAATCGAAACTTGTCTTCATACCAATATGAAGCGATGCTTTGAGAACAGGACTCTTTACTATGAACATTTTTCTTTTTACCTTCAACTGATTATGGTTTCTTTGCTTTTTAAACACTAGCTTCAAGCCATATGTGTCTCCACATCAGCTTATCTGCTGCTTTCAACTTCTATCAGCCCCTGTTTTTACTCAAACAGGAAAGAATACAGAATGTTCTAGTTAAAGTCTATTTTTGAATATAATAAAGCTACGCAAGCCCATTTCCATTTTCTGGTGTCTCCAACAAACAGACTATCCGAGTTCATTAGGACGACAGTTTCTTGGCAATCAAGTCATTTTTCATTGTGTCTATAGGAACTTATTAATTCTTTGGCTGGCTTACAGAACCCTGTGCTTAGCACCAAACAAAAGGCCTCACATTCTGTCATCAGGTCCACACCTTGGGCACCTTATTTTTGCCTGTGTTGCTGGGAATGGTGGGGTGAGACAAGCAAACTAAGATCTAAAAAGTCAGTCTCAGGACGTCTTCAGCCTCACCTTCCCTCTGTGCTTTCCCTGCTTTTGGTCTGACGAGCGTTGGTTCCCCTCTTTTTTTTTTTTTTATTTAGGAGTAACACATAGGCTTTTAAATTTGCTGCTTTCTTTAATCATCCATCTTGGAATCTATTTCAGAAAATGAAGCTGTAGTCTGGTTCTGAATGACAAGGAAAATTTTCTGGTGCCATCTCGGACAATTTAGCCTGTGAGCCACTCTCCGTAATTGTACGGCTGCATGTTTTGATGCTGTTGTGCAGCCCTGCCAGTGCTGTAGGTTTATCTTGGTGTAGTTTGGGAAAGGCTCAGTGCAAAGCCAGCCACAGGTGATGCCAAACAGACAGCAGCCATGACTCCCAGCATGGCCGGGGTCTCCTTGGCTGCACGAGCGGCTCCTTCTGTCGAGCTGAGCACAAAACAGGGTCCAGCTCTTGGCTGAAGCTTGGAGGCATGAGAGTAGTGCAAATGTCAGCTGCTTAATATTAAATAGTAATAAAAATGCTAATATTAACAATAGTAAGATATATTAATGCATACATGTGCTCACCATACAACCAAGCCTTGCAAAAGGGAGCGCTCTCCTCCCAGCACCTAGCTGGGCAGGAGCTGGAGCACCAACCACTTCCCAGCTGGGCACCAGAGGTGGCTCCAGCATCCTCATTCCAAGATTTTTCCACTCAGCAGGCTTTTGTAAATAGTGCCCCTCTGCTGTTCCTGAGGTTTTATACTCAAGTTAGCTTACACTTAAACATCAAATACTCTTGATCCCTCCATCCTTCTGAAGCCCTGCCCGTCCTGGCCAGCAGCACAGCTATCGCCCCCAGAAAAACTCCCCAGCCCAGCCCACCCTGCTCGCCTCACTGGAGACCAGTGTGGTGGTGTCACCTCTTTACTGTTGTTTTGGGCTAATTAATTCATTTCCAGCCACAAAGAGTACAAAATTCAATAAACACATTTAACTTGTGGTTTCCTCCAGCACCTTTCAAAAGCTACTAAGACAGTATTGTCAGCCCCAAAACCAGACTTGAAGAACCCAGGGCCAGGCTCTATGACTCTCTGAAGCTGTTTTGCTCTGGCCACTGCTCAGCCTCATCACTCCTTACCAGTAAGCAAATATTAGACCAGTAGGATATGTTGCCTTTGGAAACATATTGAAGCAGAATATTCAACTTTAGCATGGGATCTAAACTTTTCAATCTAACCTCCAAAGTGCAAACTCTTCCTATATACCTGGGAATTCTTCCTTTCAGAAGAAAGGACAAAAATAATGGATGAAAACCTAAAAACTGATCCTGCTTTCCCATCAGTGCCCATTCCCATCTGAACAGGGAGTTCTGCATGCAGGAAAACCTGGTCCTAATGTCAGCTGTCAACCACCACTCTCTGACACACCAAGCCAGGAATGAATTAATCTAACACAGAAGGACAGCAACAAAAGAAGGTCCCGCTACACGTTTGCTCAACAGAACACACGCCAGGAGCGACTTCAAAGTAAAACCCTCCTTGCACGACACAGACAGAGCCGAATCAGTGTTGGGATGACTCAGAAAATCCCGAGTGACACTATCCGAGTGCTCTGAGGCTGCCCAGGCAGGGTGGTTGGAAAGCCCTGCCTGGGACATGGTGCCAGGCATGCATCAGGCAGGACAGGCACACCAGGGCTGGCAGCACCAGGGGCTGGCTACGAAAATAAGAGAGAGGATTTTGTGCATATCCCCATCATCAGTATGGAGCAGAGAAGCTCAGTGCTTTATTCATCAACTGGTATGAATTCATCTCTAATTTATAATTTCATAAGCTAAGGGATCTCTGGGAAAAATCGTTCTTAAACAGAGTTTTTTGGTAGTATAAATACATTACTTGCTGCTCCTTGCTAGAACATGTACGAACACAGAATTAAAAATCTCTTGGGATTTCTTGGAAGAAAGTCTTCATGCTCACAAGTAACCCTTCACATTGAGCAAAATACACCCATAAAGCTGGTCTTCGCAAAGGATATGTGCTGGGAGAGACATCTCCTGTCCTCTCCCACACCACTAGGCATGGTCACAGGCAAAGAAGTCTTTTCAGATGAGGTCTGAGCACATCAATTTTAATCCCATGGCCATGAGACAACAGAAAGGAGACTCAATTTTCTTCCCTCAAGTTGGGAGGGAAACATCCCTTTCAAAATGTTATTGAAATAATAAAACATTTCAATAACCATACAGCTGTGGAGCAGCAGTGCTAGAAGTACACACCACGTTAAAGACCCTGGTAGAATTTTATGAGTCTGCTAGAAAACAGAACCCCAAATCCTCTGCAATTCCAAAGTATGCAGACACGCACGCAAAGCCCCCCCAGGAACAGCTGGCTTAAAAGGGAGGAAAATCATACGGGTGGAAAACCTCCAGTCAATACCACCAGCAGTGCTGAACACCCCTTTGCACTGATCTATGGCAACAGGCAGACAGGGATGTCCACCTTCAACATGAGAAAGAGGCACAAAATTGCAAAGTCTCTCAGCTCCAGTTGCATAGGAATGCTTTTTTTTTTTTTTTTGGTAGGTGCATCCCAAGAGCAACAGCTCCAGCTCTGAGCACTGGGACACCTGGGGCTGTAGGGACCCAGAATGAAGACACACTCTTTGCCGCAAAAGCCTTACAACTCCTTGTTTCACATGTGAGCCTTGCAAATGGAAGGGACCAGCCCTTCTTCCTCTATTCTGAAGGCGTGCAAAACCAAATTCTCATTAGGACCAAGTGAGAGTGGATTATTTATGCATGAAACTGCCAGTGCCCTGGGACTCTGTTGTGGGGAAGAGCTTTTCCAGCAGCCTCGCCTGGCCACGATTTCTGACGCAGTTACTGAGGCAGGTCCTGACATCTGCTGGGGCTCCCCCGGGGAGCCTGCCCAGGAAGAGAGGAGCTGCAGATGCCACTGCATTCATCTACCAACTCGAAGATTCTAAACAAAAGAGAAAGGGTGGTCTCACCCTAGGGATTAACTGCAGCAGGGAGGTCTCCTCTTCCCTGGCATCAGAGGCGAGTTAAAGCGGGGCAGATAACATTAACTCAGTTGCTGTGATTTCTCAAATCCCTACAGCCAAGTATTTGCAAAATAAGAGCTGGATCATCCCAGGGCAGAGTAGGAGGGTGGCCAGGGCCGTGCACTTTGGTTTTGCACTGTACCTATGTCGAGAGATCCCTCTTGATATACATGGTCAGAGAAACTGTGCGTGCAACTTCATTACATTAGAAAGCAAGGAGAAATCAAACAGGCCAGAGAAAACTGATGCCATGGGCCAGGACCAGAAGCTAACAAAGCTGTTTTTGTCAACCCATTAGGCACACAGTAATTACTACGGCGGCACAACGCTGCCTAGGTGACAAGTAGTCTCATCTCATACTAAAATTCTCATGGCTTTGGGTAGTGCAGATCTGTTGCGCAGACACTTAGCATGCAGAAGTGGTGCCCACACACCTGTGTACATATAGCTTTAAATATCATACATAGAAAAAAAAAAGTTATATCCTAAAGTAGATATGCCAGTTCCTGCCTTTTCCTACAGCCATCCATCCCATCAAACCCCATGAGTAATAAACATGCTCCAGTATCTCCTGTAGTCAGAGCACGAAAGCACAGACTGATGTGAGACCCGAAGGCACAGATGATGAACAGGGCCACAGCACATTTTTGGACTTGGAGTCCTACCTCCAAGCAGCCCCCAGGGACTCAGATTCCCCATTTGGAGCCACATGCAGGATGACCATAGCCGTAATAATTGAGAACTTTCAATAAGATCTCCAGCCACCACTTCCAAGATGAAACTCAATCACAGCAAATTCATTTCCTGGCACAATTTTGTGGGAAAATAATAGCATTTCCTTTCCAGTTTTATTGAAAAGTAAGTTCAAATTCAATAGCAACAAATAAACTAAAAACATTCATGGCTCTGGAAGAACCTGCATCTCCTCTGCCTTTATTAGCCTTGAAGCTGTTTGTCTGCTTTGGCAGTGATATGCATTTCTAAAAGCAAAAACAAGAAAAGAAGAAACTCAATGAAACTCAGTGATTTACAGTTGCGATAAAGGTTCCAGTTAAAATCTGTAAAACCTTTGCAGAAACATGTAAAAAAAGGCAAGACAATGAAGTGAGAAAACCTTTCTAATGTCCCATTTTACTCTTAGCTAAGCAAACGTTTCTACTGAAAGAAAAGTTAGATGTCCTCTTGCAAACCAAATGTGAACTACTTAAAGGTCCATATTTTTCAAGGATCTGTGTGTCTCCTCCATTCAGCAATCAGGTATTGGAAACCTGAACAAATCGCTCTGCAAACTGAAAAGCCTGAGACCTAAGTTTTTATTGCTCATGTCTCATGGGAAGCAAGGAAGACAATGGCAAAACAGCTACTTTCCACTGATTTTGTGGCAGATTTCCTCATCTTGGCAAAGAAATAGTTAATATCTCCACAATCCAGACCTCTTCTATGCAGATTGTATTCTATATTATTATACAAATATAAACTTAAAACGCCTGACGCCGCAGAAAGACTCCTCATTTTGTTTCAACTTATCAGAATACCAGCATGCTCCCCAGATTTCAGTATCTGCAGCACTTCAGAGAACACTTCAAACATTTGGAAAATTTAGAGGTGAATCTTGCTAGGAAATGAGGTACCATATTTTATTTCCCATTTACAAGTTGATTTCTCCTTCCTGAAATTCCTTCAGATTCCTGTTCTGTCTCTGTTATTAAAAACCCACTAATGACCTGCAGTTTATGTGAAATTATTGTTCCAGGTGCTTCTCTTAAGCAATCCATTAAACAACATTAAATGCAATTTTAGAGCTAGTTCTTTAAAAAGTCAACATAATTGTCTTTTTCATCCCAATCTTCTCCTATTTTGCATGTCAATCATTTATGTCTAATTCTTTTCAGCTGGAATATAAAAATTTAATCTATTTTAGTGTAATGACTGTAAGCAAACAGAGCATGGTTCTGTTTTCTATTAGCTGACATAATTTATAATAGAAAGAGAGAGAGTTCACCCCTCTACACATACATATGAATGAGTGTATGCATTGAAGGTGGTGTCATTTTTAAAATATGCAGGACAATTGAAAGATGCAGAGCAACAGGCTCTTTTGACACCCAAAGGTGCCTCCACCTTCTCCTAAAAGCTTTAGGACCTGAGGAACACCCATTTCCACCCCAAACTGTTCACCGCCTTCCAGTTCTTGGGGCAGAGGTTGTGGGTGCAGACAGAAACAGCCCCCCAATGTTGTACCCATGCACCACTTTCTGATGGCCATGTTCTTCCCCCATGTGCTTTCCCTATGCCATCAACTCACCCGCCATGAAACACCCCCAGCGTACATGTCCCACCACAATTCCCACCACAGGCATCACCTTCCCATAGCAGAAACTAGCATTTATTCATCACTGGTTTCTAAGCAGACTTCAAGATAAATTGCCAAATACATCCCAACTCTAATCCAACAAGCACTTCTGCAGAGGCAGCCTTGACCACCACCGCTATCTTTCAAAGCCCTGCTTACTTTGCATTAAAGACTCTGATAACCAGCTTCAAAGAACGTAGAGCCTGGACAAGCATCTGTGGCCATGTTATTCAAAACCCACAAGCTGCTGTTTCTGAAGTCTCGACCTGGCTCTTGAACATGCCCCAGGAGCATTTCACTGCCCAGGAGCTTGGCTGATCCCGCACCTCCTAAACTTTTCCAAGAGGGTTGGAGAAATCACCAGTGGAGGAAAAGCTCACGGTCATGAAAGCACCAAAATAGCTCACTGGTTTTACTAGCAATATGGAAAGACTTCACTAATATTTTTTTTTTCTTGTAAACCCCTTTACTCACCACTGGCTACCTTCAGGTGAAGGTATTTCTAGTTTTTTCCACTTCAGAAGATGTTGTTTCTGATTTCCTACATTAGCCTTCGTGCCAGCAGCTTTGAAAATATAAGAAACAGACCCTGTGTGTATATATAGCATCCGGGGAGCAACATCTTGGACAAAGTCATTGAAATAACATCTTTGAAGATGCTTAGGCACTAACAGCAATCCAGCTGCCAAGAAATAAAATAATTCTTATCTGGAAGAGATGATTCTTTACATTTGACTTGCCCAGGAAACCACTCTAGTGGTATTCAATCCAGTTTGCAGAACTTCCCCCCTCAAAGCAGAGAAAAAGAGTAAAACCCAAAGTTTTTCTATTTTATCACAAGAAAAATTCCCATTCCAGTAACACCGCACAAAGTTGCGGCTCTTCATCACTGCAGGTTTCTCCACCGCATTAACTCCACCCTCAGCTGCAGAGGACAACACAACAGCCCTGACCGCATGAGTGAAAAGCGTGTTGTTGAAGAAGCCATGAGCAAAACTGCAAAGAAGTTATATCAAGCAATACAACTCAATATAGGAAATAATATTCCATTAACAGCTGCGTTTGGGAGCAAGGTTTCTGACTGAGAAGCGTCGGACATTCCCACCAGGGTGGCTGATTGGGAAGTGAACGTAAGCGATGGCAGCAGCACTTTAATGGATACCTGATAAAACTGTTCACTGCTTTTAGCTACCAACAGCCCCAAGAGAGACACAACTTCTGAAAGCCTACTCTCAAGCTCCATCACACTTGGCACGAGCTGGCCATCAGTGACATTCATCCAGAAAGGTGCCCTGTATCACCATCACCCCAGCTGTTTCTGCTCTTACAGCTAGAAGAGGACATTAAAGCCCAGAAGCCACCTTGATGGCGTGAAGGCGAGGAGCCCCTTGCACCAGCAGAGCCACCGATCAGGCTGGGATACCAGGTTGCCACCGTGCCACGTGGCCAATGCGCCAGCCCCGGCCAATCGTTTTCAAAGCAAATTGGGTGTTTTTTTTATGGGAACATTCCAGCAGGGAAGAAGGCTGCTGTGAGAGTGGGGGCTGGCTCACCGCCAGCCACATCAGCTGTAATCAGATTATACAGTAGTGGCTTCAGAAAGCAGAAGCATGTTTATTATCAAGCCACTAACCAGACTGACATTAATTTGGTTGAAGCTAAGCTAAAACAGTCTTTCGGAATAATTTTCTGATTCAGATCACATTTACTTAGTCGATGTAAGTATTTTTTGCAAATTATGCTTAGGGAATGATGGTGGTTACAATGTATTTTTCATTTGCATTCATACAAATTGGTGCCTTTCTGAAATAAATTCTGCTCTATTAAATTACTACTTAAAAAAAATATCAGAGGGAATACTGTGCCTCAATGGGGGACACAACACACAGTGCCAATTTAAATAGAGGCATGACATCTCTCTCTAAACCAGAGGGGGTTTTGGTTTTTGAAAAGCGTTAGCATATCCAGTCCTTGTAGACAGAACCTGAACAATACATGAATATTTTTGGCTACCATCTCCTTAGGCTCCACCTATTGAGGAAAAGCCTTTTCCTCCTGAGACTCTTAAAAACATAGAATCATATGGGGTTGGAAGGGACCTCTGGAGATCATCTAATCCACCTCCCCCACCAGAGCGGGTCTACCTAGAGCATGTTGCACAGGAACTTGCCCAGGCAGGTTTTGAATGTCTCCAGAGAAGGAGACTCCACCACCTCTCTGGGCAGGGGATCTTAATGATCACTGAAAGAGAAACCAAAACCAGATGCAAGCACAGTGATGCAAAAGTAGTGCCCAAAAAAACTGTTGATGAAAGAATATCAATGTCATCCCAAATAATACCTTTCTGTTTGGCTGGCAGACGTACCATCCCCAGCAATGTGTGCCACACAGGTAGATATATGCATGGTGGCTTGGATGCTGCCAACCCACAGGAGCAAGGAGTTTGTCACAGACCAGATTACTCCACTCCTTTGCAATATGAAGCATAAGCACATCCCGAGCAGTACGTACATTACACAAATCCTGTCTTTGATCACAAGCTGGAAGTTCATTTCTCTCCAGCCTTCCTGATGGACACGAAAAGACAGTGGAGAGGAAGGAAAAAGCAGAATTTAAAACATGGGGAGTCCAAACCCTTCAGTAGCTCACCTCCAAGGGATCCCGCTGGATACAATTTGCCCCAATGCAGCTCTGCTCATCTTCAGCCTTCAGTGAGTCAATGCCATGCCATGGGGCTTGGCCCCATTTCCCCCTCACGGTAACGTGATTATTATTTTTTCTTTTTGAAAAGGGGTTTTTAGTGGCTATCTTGAGTACAATAATGAACTTACAAGCAATACATGGGATGAGGCGTCTCCTGCAAGCAGCAGATGGGAAAACTCACAGGTGTGACTTGGAATAGCTGCGCTAAATTCTGGCCAGAGGAATTTCCTTCAGCCCATTTAAAGAGTCCCCTGCAACCTCAGCTGGACACTGTTTATACATTTATTCTTCTTTTCTTAGTCAACACAGACATAAAAAGTCCCAGGTTGCATTACAGTAGCAAACCAATGACTTTCATACTGCTCATCTGCAGCCTGCAAAGTGTTTGAGGATGGAGAGCAATACTACAGGGAGCATGACACCAGCTCTAAGGTTTCCAGGCTTTCCCGACTCTGCAGATCCCATTTCTCAAGTTCATACACAGACTGTGGTTTAAAAAAAAGCACATATTGAACAAGAACATCTACGACTCATGAGACACACACTTTCCCCACACACTCTGGTGGTTTCTGAGCAGTAGCCGCCGAGTTCTCTCACAAATAGCCTGAGCTGGATGCATGCAGATGGCAATTACTCAGCCTGGCATTGGTGTTTCCCACCAAAGATTGTCCTTTTAAGATTTGACATCAAAATTGAGTGGATAGTCCTTGCAGGGAGATCTAAATATAATGTCTCTGCCCACCTCCTACAAAAATTTGTATTTAATTACAGGAGCCTGACCTATATATCAGAAAGGCTATACATTCTTTATGGTACTGCATTTGAAGAGGATGTTTAGGATGTTATGGATTTATCCATTTAAGACATAGTTATATGAAACCACCCTTTTAGATGGCTATCAGCATCCAGCTCTTGCAGGCTTTGCAGTTCCCAGTGCAATTTGGTCTGTTCTGTAAGACCAGTTCCATTTCTGGAGCACTCTTTTAGAAGGACACCTCTCTCTGTGCCCATTAAGATGGTAACTGAAGTGGAATAAATATTTACTGACTAGAGTTTATTACAAGCTTAAAAAAAAACCCCACTGGATTTTTCAACCTGAAGACCTAAGGCCCTTGTGAAAACAGGAAAGCAAAGTCTTTCTGCTTATCTTGGTTTAGAGAAAGTCGCACTGATTTCCACAAATTATTCCAGCAGATTGAAAAATAGATAACAACAAGGTTAATAATAAAATAGATTGGAGACTAACACAAAACCCCAGGTTCAGACAACTCCATCTGCAAGATGTGTAGTAAAATTCCCATGGTCATTTCCAAAAGTATGAACGATGCAGCCAGAGATTAGGGCAGCCAGGTGGTCAACTTGCCCGCTATGCCCTTGTCGCTGTGTGTGACATCTGGTCATCCGGCAAGGAAATACCAGGGATCATTTAGTTTTAATTGTGACCGATGGGATGGTGAGGGCTCAACACACTGCTGCAGAGGAGAGTGAAGGTCCCCCCCAGAGCTTGATGCCGGGAAACTTCAAACTGCAAAGATCCTTTTCCGAAGGAAAAGTGAATAATCTGCTATCGCAAAGGGAGCTGGGGGTGGGGAAAGAATAACAAATCAGGAGGGAAAAATGTACTGAAATATTTACACAGCTGGTTTTTCAGGACAGTGCTTTTAAGATCGGCTGTTTTTCAGCCACACAGTTCAAAAAATAGCCTCAATCCATAAGCACTGTTTCCACTCCTGTGACAGAAATCAGCTCAGTAGAACTACTGCGTGGGCTGTAAGTGACTTTCCTTCGCTAGTCCTATTTCAAACCCAGGTGCACCTTCAGAAAGACATGACACCATCCTCAACCTGATGTTTGTAGATGCTTTCTGGAAAGAACACGTTTACAAGTTGCTTCCAATTATTTTTGCACCTCAAAAAGAAATCAGCCACATTTCAAAAAATCAGTCCTTTAAGAATACCATTAGGATTCGCTAAGCATAAAGGTAGTGAAAAAAAAATAAATAAATTCCAGATTAGTTATTCAAAGGCAAGATAACACTGAAAATGCAAAGAGCTAAACTAGTAAACCCACATCTGATTTTACTTTTGTTGCCCACAAACTAATGCCAGCACAATTGCTGCCTTCGGGATGGGGAAATATGACAACACTACGGCATTTTCACCAGCACCTGGACACAGCGAATGCACATCCGCTCCCTTTCAAAGGGGAACCCTTCAGATCCATGACAGTGTTCTCACACTCCTCACACGCATTTCTTTAAGTTGTCATCAGGAAATATAACAGAACTAAAACAATTCAGCTCCAGAGAGAAGCCTGGATAGGTGTTGCCTTCTGAAGGTGGCTTTTAGTCGAAACATTTATTCCTATACTTTTATTCCTTAACCAGTGGGAGCCAGAGAGGAGCAGGACACTGCAGGTCCAGCCTCAGCCAAGGGACCAGAGGAGCCCACCATGCTTCGCCTAAAAAATGAAGATGGGACAGATTGCCATCTACAAACACAACAGAAAGGAGATGCACCCAGTTTTGTTTTCAAAATGCTGTTTAAACTACACAACAGTCTTAGCATAAGAATAATAAACTGACTGTGAATAAACTGATGTTAAAAATTAGGAGTTTTGTGACCCACAGAAGATCTGCAATAGTTTTTGGGCAGATGAGTACAGACAAAAAAGTGGTTTTAAGACAGAGCTTCACTGATTTAAAACTAGGATTAAACAAGTGTGATTACTTGCTGGGAAGTGCTCTCAGGAGACTGATCATCCCCATGCTGTCTCCACCTTCCTGGAGCATCTCTGAACAATATGGAGAATCTTCCCTGTGGGGAGTCTGTTGGAACAAACTGGATAGTCCACAGTCACCCATGCTGAGCTACATCAGCAGCTATAAAACCCCTGATTCCTCTTGGTAATTATACTTCACATGTGTTACTGTTTCAGCACAGGAACTGGCTGTCTGATCAATGACGGCTTTTGCTGGATATCTTATTTAAATGTTAGCCGATGTCAGCTATTCAAGCGTTCTCCAAACCTACTCGCATCAGGCCGCTGAAGGCAACCAGAATACATCAACACGCAGCTACTGCACCAGGAGGAGGATGCTGACGGCGTGTCTTCACACCACGAGGTGGGTAAAGCAGAAGCTGCACAGGAGATACTACCCAATGTATATCTTCTTACTATGGCGAGATATCTCCATAGGAGCTTCTTGTTCTCTCTCCCGCAGATTAAGCCAAACAGAGCTTTTTGCGTCTACAGCCATATAATGTATATGCTCATGCAGAGCTTCTTAAAGGTCAGTGCTCTTTCTGCATTATAATTTTATGTCAGAGACACACATCAAACCAGAAGACTACCCATCGTTTGAAAGAGGTGCTTACAATAACACATGACTGATTTTTCCAATATATTACAGTTACATGCCTCGAAAACAAACCACAAGGGGAAGCAAATGAAGTGTAATACAGAAGGATTGCTGAAGCATTCCGTACTCTAGGTCTCATCATGAAATTGATTTGTCATTTTATAATATATTGTGTTTTAAATAAACTTAGATAAAAACAGCAATCTGTTCCAATTTCTTTATCATATTTCATTACTTCACTGGTTTGGGGTAATAACATGGGAAATACTCTGCTTTTAAAGCAAGTTTTCTTCTCCTCAGGCCTCAGCATACTTTAAGGCTTGGATCACAAACACAATATAAATCATTTGAAAAAAGTCAGAGATAGTTTTAAAATAACATGAAACATTATTGTATTTGTTTTTTTTAAACACGCGTTATCATTTGGAGCTGAAGTACCTGACAGTAGCAATTTAAACAACGTAAAAAGAACAGATATTTTTATTTTATGCATGTCCACTAACTCATTAGTGTAAGATGAATAGATTTTTAACGTATGGTGTAATGGGATCGTTTGTTAGTTTTTTGAACCCTGTTGAAAAGTTTATCGAAGCAGCTATGGAAAGTTCAAGTTCTTGTAAATGGAAGGAACGGTACTCAAAAGTTTAAGATAATGTATCAGTGCTTTAATAAGCCTTCCCCATAAAACATTGATTAGAGCGGGCGATTATTTCTTTCACAGTTTAAAACTTTCACATTGCTACATAAACGTTGAGACAGTGCCAAGAGCGGAATGGAAAGTCATTTTTGCTTCATTCATTTGAAAATATCAAATTTAGCTTCCACAGACCAAACCCAGAAGTAAAACAATCATCTAAGTTGTCCTAAATTCAGCTTAAAACCAGTACGCTACCTAAAAGACGAAGAAAACTCTGGGTTTTTTTGACTTATGCTTGCCTGTATTTCCTTGTCGTACAAAGGGGAGAAGTCACCACCACCATTCTCTTGGAACCACAGGCTTTACTCCAGCAAATACTTTATTAAGCCAGGAAGGGAAGGCATATGCTGGGACTCCACTGAAAAATTTGTAGAACTGGATCCATCTCAAGTTGGAAGCTTTTGGTGGGGAGAGACAGCATTTGTGGTCAAGGATTACTGATTAAGTAACTTTATGGTCTCAGAAAGACTATTAAAGTTAAGTACAGAATGAAATATTTATCTTCTGGACAAAGACAAGTTTTAACACATTAAATATACAGTTAAAAGCAAAGAACTGCGCACAGACAGATTTCAATGGTACAAGTCAGCTCCTACAATTGGGATGGTTATATCAATGTATAGACTTTTTTTTCTTGAGGTGTCTCAACAATATTAACATTAGGGGTTTTGATGTTACTAAAAATGGATAAAAAGCCCATTTTTATTGAAACTGGGTAACAGCTCAGCTGAGAGCTGGAGGGAAGAGGAGCTGCTGGCTCAACCATTGCCAAAGCCACCCTCAACGGGGTTGGAGACAACCCACCTCTACAGCAACCCACATTGCAAAAACCAGTGAAGAGATCAGACTCGGTCATCTTTTAAAAGCCAACGGAGCTATGCTGATTTACACCAGCACAGTTTCCAGACCTTACAAGATTTCTCTTATCTGAAGAGCAGTGCTAACCATCACAAGTTGCCCACAGTTATTTTTACATTGTGCAAAATGGAGAGGAAGGGATGGAAAACAAAATAAGGACAAAATGCAGCTGGAAGAACATGCAAGATACCAATACTAATGTATGGAAACATCTGGCCAAGATGGGAAGGAGGCTAAAGTTTTCTCCCTCCACATTAATGGGAACACATTGAAACCTGACAACGGCTCCGTCCTATGGAAATACCACGGCTCTCATCATTCAGGCAGTCAGGCTTGAAATCCTGACATCAACATCAGAGGGGGGAAAAATGACTCCACTACTTCTGCTTTCCATTGAAATAAAACAGTTTGCAACAAAAGGCAAGTGCATGCATTTGTTTTCCTCGGTGTGTTTCCAATCATGGCAGTGTGTTTAAGTAGTCAGGCTGCATCCAAGCCTTAAAGCTCAACAGCGCAGAGAGGGCAGATGACATCCTGATGGCAAAAGTGGCTGTGTAAATCATCTCCAAATGACAGTGTCATACACGGAGAGCTGCTTAATTTGGAATGTGCCAAACGGTGCTTTTCCTCATCTGGCATCATCTTATACATCAGCCAACAATTCCTTTGGGGATTGTAATTCTTGCCATAGACAAATGTACAACAGATGCTAAAAAAAATAAATAATCTCCATAGAGGTAGCACAGCAGTCACTCCTGAAGTCAAGAGCAAACGTGCAAACAGCCACAAGCCCCTCTCAGTCATCTGGCTACCAACCTTCAGCATCGCCCAGCAGCGACTGGGCAAGGGAGCAAGGAAGGATAAGTAAATGACTGAGCATTCAGACCCTGTACAGCTCAAAGCTCCTGGTTCTAATTAGGGCTTTCCAGAAAGACACGTTTTAGGAGTGTACAAATGCTAGTCAATTTGCTTGTCCACTTCCCCCCCTTCAAATGACACAGGACTGTTTCCTGCCCACACTCCTTTATCAGGTGCTTTACCCAGTTTGAAGTCATAGGCAACAGTACCAACAGGGTTAAACAGAAAACCTATATCCTTTACACTACTGTATTATCATTATGTCTTAACACAGTGGTAAAGCAACCCCCTTTAAGTAAGGGGCATCTATATGATTTCAGGCTGAACAGACCCCTGTACATCACGGTCATCATCTTCGGCCGGTTCATGCTTTTTGCCAGAGCTGTAGAAGTGAATCTGTGCTTTGCAGGCTCTGCACCCTATAGGGAGATAAGCACTATGACACTTTTCCGCTTTTTTCCATATTTACATATATCTATGGACTCAGTTCTTTGAGGACATGTCTACCTTCATTTAAACCACCCAGTATCCCATAACCATGCAGGAAACCTCCTCCATATGCTAAAAAAAAAAAACAAAAAAAACAGAGGGAACAGTAGCTTTGAGGGATAGTAGTTCCCTATTTATTATTTTTCTGATTTTCTTTGGAGAAGTTATATAATTACTTTGTTGATCAGGAAGAGAACCTTCCTGTCCTTTATGTATGCAATTTAATTTATTGGATAGAGACATAAGCAGCTAAGCAAGGTGTGAGATACAGACAGTGGCAAGGGAATGCAGTGTCCAAAGCACCAGCCCCACACAGCAGTCACCTGGACGGTCAGAGTCCAGGGTCAAGCACATGCCTTATCCCAGCAGAGCCGTGGTGACAGAGGAAGAGTGATGGCAGAAGACCACAAGCTGCACAGGGAGAAGGGACCCTGTTACCGTCCCTGAATCCCACCCAGCATGTTCAACCCAGAGACTTTTGAATACCAGGCTGAGCTTCTGATCTCAGCTCAGCCAGAAGAGCTATGATGATAGCCGACTGCCTGAGGGACCACTGCAGTGGCAAGCTGCATTTCAAGAAAATGCTTCTTATGAATGGTTTTGAAAGTAGAAATTAATGTCAACAGATTTGCAGATGAAAAGAATTATCTACTCTAGTATGCTCTGTGTCAATAGACAGTTGAGAGAAGCTGTAAAAGCCTTATGGGTACAAGACAGACTTGCATGACGTGCTCAGGAGTTAGTCACCTGTTGAACTTCAGAGAAAACTTCTCTATAGCTGTTTCAAGATCTTCAGGAGTGCCCTACAGACTGTCTTGCTCCTCAACTGACATACCATGTGGTTTCAGGTCTTCCAAAAGGCCAAGACTTGCTGTTATGGTTGATATTTTTCAGCACTTCAAAGCCTGGACTGAGATTTGCTGCCCACTCAGAAGCCTGCTATCTTTGGCATCCCCCAGAATTGAAGAAACATCAGAGTTTGGCTATTTTTGCCGCTGGCTTTCCAATCTAACATTAACAGCCAGTGTCCACAAACTACATCCTGAAGCTCTTACTCAATCCCCATGGAAAGTTTGCTGGAAGAAAGGATGAGTAAAGGTTATGACATTTTTGTCTTCTTATTTTTATTATTATTAGAGAACACACAACAGCTGTACATCCAAACTTGATATTTTTACAAGCCAAAGAGCAATCACGCTTTTCTAAACCTTGGCATGTCTTTAGCTCACTGCGCAAAAGTTCCAGGGGGCATGAGTCAGCTTACAAACCCATAAAAATCTAATTATGGCTGATGATCATCCTTTTGTTTACACTGTATGTAAAATGCTAGCTGCTTCTAATACTCACTGCAGGAGTAAGATTTACCATCAATCTTGAAATTATTTCTATCACACCAACATGACTTCAAATGGCCCATTTCGGATAGAACAGAACCCCCACCACACACAAAAAAGGTCTATTTGCCAAACGCTTGATTTCTCTCTCATACAGCTACTGAAACCCTGCATGCTCTAGAGTCTTGCTTAAATTTACAAAGTAGTTCAAAAAACCACATAATACGGCGAAGTTTTGGTTTAAAGAAAGCAATGAGCAGCAGATCCTCTCACAGACTAGATGGCAACCAACCAACCTCAGGCCACACAGGGAACTGATTTTCTGATCTTACACAGACCTGAGCAGCACTGCAATAGTCTCTGGATAGACTCAGACAGAGGACAGAAAGCAAACATTTAGGTAGTCTGGGCTATAGCAATCCCACTGCCCTTTGATGGAAAAGGCCAGAGAAGTGATCCTACTTCTCTGGACCACTGCTGGTGGTCAGGACCACTGCTGGTGGAACCCCTGGAGCAGGTCCCATCAACCAACTGCAACAGGGAAGGAAAAGACAGTCAATTTTCCCTCTCACATGAACTCATTGCTCTTCTTTGATGTGCTTCACTGAACACCCCCAGGGAGCTGCATGACACTCAAACCAAAAATTACATCAGGGTCTGTTTGCCCCATAAAGAAAGTATTTGCTGGTCCAAACTGGGCTGCAGGGAAGCACAAAACACCAAATAAGAAGGCTACTGGCAAACAGGTTTATATTCCTCCCCCTTCCAGGAACAGGTAGGGTTTTTGTGTTGTTTTTTTTTCTTTTTTTTTTTTAAACTGACTCCAAACCTGCTTATACAGGTTTTGAAGGAAAAACCATCCTCCTGCAAGCATGGTCTAGCTTGAATCTCAATGAGTCTCAGAGGAGAGTCTGCCAACATGACAGTTCTTGGAAAGCTGTGCAAGTGCAGCCCAAAGTGAGATTTCTAAAAGGAATTCTATCAGATTTACATACTGCTCATAAAACAAGCCCAGTAGCTGGCAAACGCAGGAAACTTTCAAGGTTAGCCCAATTCCTCCCATCCCATTCTTTCCCCCCAGTTATTTCAAGTTGCTTTTTCACACATCCTAAGTACAGGTACCATGGGAAAGGCAAGTGCTTTCCATACCTCTGCCCAAACCACAGCAAAATAAGCTCATCCACTTGTGTAGTGCTGCTCACACTCCCAAGCCATACCATGGCATCCCAGCTATTGGAATCACAGTATCAGCAAGTATCTAAGTGGGGGCAGAAAGGACAAAGACAATTTATGCCCGCAAAAAATGTTAGTCTAAAATAGGCACTCTCAACAAGCAATCCCGTTGTCCATACAGTCATAAATAACAGTTGTGCTAAGTCAAGCCCTTAAACAACAGGCCTGGTTTTACTGCTCCTAACACCCACGGTTTTCTCAGTAAGAACGGGTTCTGTTTTCTTCACCGCTAGGTTGGGAATTTAAATTGCTGCTGCTGTTCGAACGATAATAAACCAGGGAATATCTTCTGTAGCAACTGTGGCTGGACTGTCCCCAGTCCAGAAAGCACAAGACAAAGTTGGTGAAAGATGCAGGGCAAAATACTGATTACTGATTTGATGCAAGCCAGGGGTCTGCGATACCGGTGCATCCAAGGGGAGACTCCCCCCAGACCAGCACAGAAACTGGTAGAGAAACAACTACCCACTCTCTGCCCTTTCCTCTCTCCTCCCTGACCGCTGTTCCCAACCACACACGCCTATGCACAGATACCAGAGTAAGCAATGAGCTGAGAAACAAATGCAAAAGGTTTAATTACAAATACAGAATAAGAGATTCCAATGAGGCGTGACACTAAAATAAACAAACCTAACATTATCTCTGCACGAAAAAATAAAGACTTGCAAGGTATTACCAGGGGCTTTAAAAACTCAAGTAAGAATAAGATCCTGAAAAGCAGTATTTCTCTTCCCAAAATATTTTTCTAAGGAGAAAAAAAAACCCAACAAACAAAGATGACCCTATGAGTATTAAACTTCTGGCACTGTACCATGAATTTCTAAGCCACAAATTTCTCTGAAGAGTTTCTTAGTGCATCTTAGCAATTCATAGAGGAAGTGACCCTCTGGCACGAACACCCAGTTGTCTGGGCTTTGAAGTTGTGGAGGCTTCTTAAAAATGTCTGTATGACACTTACTCTGATGTCCTGCCTCTGAACACCAGCTTTTGACCTTTCATCCCCAGAGAAAGACTTTCTGACTCCCAACCCTGTCTTACAAGAGACTATATTCTGTGCCTTCACAGCAATATTTGAATTTCTGAGGCTTCAAAAGGGGAAGGGAAGCACCAATCATCAGCCTTTTACTGCTCTTCCAGCATTACACGTTGATTGTGGTTGATATCCAGTTGTCTTTAAAATGAAAATAGGCTGTGTAGGTCAGACACTAAATATTTGAGTGCACTGCAGAATTATGTTTTCCTTTGGGTTTTCAATTGTCAGTTTTTAAGATTCTTTCGGTCCAAAAAGAAAATATGTTTGTAAAGTTCAAACGACACCATAAAGACACACCAGACATTTTACTTGACCTAGTTACCAACCCTCTTGCTTTTTTCTTTACTTTGGGACCAGTGAAGTTTAACTATTTCAATTGCTTCTACATAAAAGTGAATGAGGAATTTGGTCTTGTAACTAACACTAACATCCAGTTACTACCCAAGTAACCCAAAACATTCATCATTATCCAAGGTAACAACCTTAATAAGGGTGGGCTCATAAGTGAACTGCTGCTGCTTGTGAAGTAACAGGAGAGGCACAGGAAGAGAATTTTCCATGATGCCAGTAGTATTTGAACCTCTGCTAAGCACCTAGCAGAAGAAAAATAAAAGCCTCTCTTCCAAGAAATGACTGAAGTAGATGATTCAATAGGAAGAACAGTAGGTCATTAAATGCGAGATTTAACACGCTCTCCCTCTTTTGCCAAACTGTCATGATTACTTGAAGACTCATTTCCAGCAGAGGTTGTCTTGCCCTAGGTTAGGATTAAAAACAGATTGTGAATTGTGTCTACTTTGGTGTACTCTGTTTTAGGCTTTATGGCACATACCGCTCAAAAGCGGGAAAACTCACTTGCAACATTAGTAAGTAATTGCACCTACAGACAAGTGGTGATTTAAGCGCTAATTACCATTTGTGACAAGCTAGGATTTTCACATGGGGTTGTGGAACCTGAAGCCTCACAATGCAGCATTTATGTGATTCTTCACCCTCAGACAGCAATGGATTCACAAAGATATTATAATCCACACTGATGTGTCTCATCATGCAGCAAGACCCAAACCCAGCCCTTCAAATTCTCAGCTCTGTGACCCAGCTGCAGGAGCTTGTCATTGTCCCCAGACCACCGCACTGCCACACACCTCCCAAAATCCACTTCCAAAGAAATGGGAGGTCAGCTAATTGCTATTAAAAGGAAACACAGAAAACTCGCTAATGGTCACGTCAACGAAAGCAATTGTGCCAAAAAAGCCTGTCAAAGCACACACGTGTGGGAACAACCTGCTGGACTTCCCAGATAGACCATAACCAAACTTCTGTCCCAAGTCAAACAAGTTCAGAGCAGCAAGTTACTGGCAGCAAACCCTTATTATCAGGGGATCCAATACAGTCCTTTCTTCTCAGAAGCTCCTATTACCTCCTACTATTGAGTTTAAAGAGGAAAAACTTTCCAAGCCCAAGGAAATTACACATTAGAGTGAAGAATACTATAAAAGAACAATTTGGAGTTTGTAACATCTCTACTTTTTAGCTGACTCTTCCGATCACTTCAGTGCTCTTTTTAAAGCAAGCAATCTGAAGAGATAATTTTATTTGCTGTGAGCACAGTACTTCCAGATTGTGATAAACTTCTGCCATGCAGACGGGAAGTTGCTCCCTTTCTCATAGTGACTAATACTTTAAAAATCAATACAAGCATCCCTTGGGTATTTTCCTTTTAGAGGCTACTCTTTGGCATTTAGCAGAATCAAGAAGTTGCATGAGCCACGTTGCCCAGACCCCCGTGGGCTCATGACACCACATTGGAGGTCCGGTTTCACCCATTTGATTTTTCAAGTCTATAGATGCTTTTCAAAAGCCGGGTCTCATTTCACACGCTGTGCCGCTCAGCTGCCTGCACATAGTGGCCATTGCACTTTTAATAACTTGGGGTGAGGGAACGTGTGTGTGTGTGTGCATTTCAGTAGTAATAATGATTTGCACCATCAGGAACTGTTTGCTTAGATCAAAGATTAACCGTTTCCTTTTTTAACCAGGAACGCCTTCCCTTTTCCCTCTAACATGAGTTTTGGTTGCTCTTGTTAGGAAGTAGTATCTTCCTCTTTAGTATTTAACACTAAAAAAATTGAGCATATGGGTTTAAACCTCATTACAAAGCAAAAACCATTCCACATCTCTCCCAGAGACACAATTAAAGCTTTTAAGTGGGACGAGACACACCACTGAGGAGCACACAGATATTTAAAACACGGGAAACAAGAAAACACAACAGCCCAGGGTTTTATGGCGGAAACTTAAATATGGAGTTTATTAATGTGTTTGTGGAGCAGATGCAATACTCCAGTGTCATCTTCAAAGAAGGCAAATTTTAGTTCTTGGAAAGGGTATATTAAGAGCAGTATTAAAACTCAATTTTAAAAACAAGCTATTCTTTCTCTTTGGAGTTCAAACCACAGCGGAGGGGAGCTGCTAAGCGTTGTTTTCCCCCCCTTGCAAAACTACAGTGGCTCAAAGCAGAGCGAAAATCCCCCCCTGCAGCACTCGCAAGCTGCAGGGCTATGGATTTACTGCTCCGGAGAGCTAATTCCTACAGCTGCTTCCCAACACTCCAGCTCCTCATTTCCGCTACACCGAAAACACCTGGCTGAGAACGGACAACCCTGGGAGACCTGCTTGTAGATGTCAGTCTGGATTTACTCTGCTCAGCCTGAGAGGAGGGAGCTCAGCATTTCACATTAAAGAGAGAAACATACTGCTGAAGCTCAGGTTTTGCTCTGACCAAAACGCAAACCAATTTTTTAAAATTTTTTTGTGCTTTAATCTGCAAGAAAAGGTCCTTTTGGGACATGCCTGCAAATCCCTGTGCCTGGTCATGAATTGTTTAGACCCATATGAAAGGTGTCTCTAGGCCAATATGAATATCCATGAACCCCCCCGGGGTGCACCCAACACAACAAGCTGCAGCAGGAGCACACAATTTACATCAAGGCCTTTCCTCCCTTCTCTCCAAGACAGCACTACGTACCTAGGACATGGTGTTGTAAAAAAGTTGGCTGTTCGAAACACAAGAACCATCTCCAACAGCGGAGCAAACACCCCAATGAAAGAGCAAGTCCATGAAAACCAAGGAAAATTCCCAAGTCCCCATGCTGTCGTGTCCCATTCCTCCCCCAGCACTGCCTCCTCTTGCGGGATAAACGACTCCGTGTTTGTATTAGGCAAGATTAACTTATTTAGATTTGGCTGCGCGGCTGTCATAAATCAAAATGAAAGAAAAATATCTTAAGCGTAATCTCTGTTTATCTAACTGTTTCTGCCCATGTCTCTAATTTCTTCTTAGCTCCACGCTGGAGCCCTCAAAGAGTTTCCCATCGGCTGCGGCCGGTCCGTCTGCCAGCCGTGGCCCCATCCGACCGCACTGCCCACAGAGGGAATACCGCAACCCACGAGTGACTTTATTGAAGGGGTCTGAGTGAGCACACTTGTCATCAGCCTCCTCGGACATCTGAAGAGTCATTGCGGCTGCTTTTCACTGCATGTTAGCACATCAGTGCTAACGCGAATCTGCCCCGACCTACCAGCCGATAACACACAATGGTTCCTGTATGCACCCAGTGCGTTTTATCAAGCGACCTAACCCTAATCCTCATGAAAACATTGGCTGATGAAGTATATTGGCGTCTACAAGATTTTTGTGGGCTGTTAAGCTGTTTTGTTCTGCATAGTTGTGCTTCCCGTAGCACACGAGCGGTGCCAGCGCTGGCTCTCCATGGCAGCGTGGGCAGACAGAGCAGCTATTATCATGTGCTTCGCCAAGGGCTCCTGTCGAGCCTTGGAGCTCAGGGCATGTTGTAGGGGGGCCTCCCAATGCAAAAACAGGATGGAGAGGTGCCCCCCCGTCTTTTGCAAGTATGCCACAGCGATCTTAAATTTGTCTGGAAAAACCACTTAACAAGGGCTTGATGTTTTATCCAAATGTTGAAAGTCTCACGGCGAGAGTCTCAGGACCCCTTGGTGCCAGCATGGTGCCAAGCCCACATCTAGAACCAGTAATAAATCCCTCACTAAAGTACACTGTAAGAGATCCCTTAAAAACCCTACAAATACCCAACGTGATTCACGTTCTCACAACCAAGTCCAACAATTAATCCCACAGATACACATGGCTTATTTGCACCTCCAAGACAATGTTAACATTCCCTGGAGTAGAGTTTCTTGACCACATATTCACTGAAAGTATATTAAAGTGTTGCAATATTTAGCACAGAAATGATCATATTCCTATATCAACTGCTTTAGGTAAAATCTGAAGTTTCTTCGGAGAAACAAAAAAAAGCTCAAATTTCTGCTGCTTCCCTCATCCCAATCATTTACAGCATGCTTTGACTCTTTAGTGTTACAACATTTTGGATTCAAAGGTAGATAAAAGCTCTAAACAAGCTGTCCAATCCATCACAGACCTGTTCTGCATCTCTTGAGTCATAAAACTGTCATCCAGAAGTGGGTGGGAAAGAAGAAAAATTTACTTTTTTTTTCTCCTTTAAATACAGAATTTACTTTAGGTGATTTTAGGTGAATTATACTGAGTGAGCCCACAGCTGGGACGTTTTCCACACACATCCATCCTCCTTGCCTTTGGGGAGACAACGTGCTGTCGTAACTTGGCCAGCACTTTCAGGCTGAACCCAAGCCAACCTAGAGCTGTCATTGCTGGGCTTCTGAGCCTGGAGGAAATGCTAATAACATAACACCGTTTCCAACTTGCTAGAGATAAAACGCCTGACTTCTCTACCTTGGCTTTGCCATTTATCTAGAACCAGCAGAGCTGAGAATGAAGCAATTTCTCTCTATATAAAGATAGTTCGTCCAAAGGTCCTTGTCCTTCCCTGCTTTTGGGGAGGCCACATATTGAAGTCAGACCAGAGCTGTGAATGACCGCCACACATTTCACTAATTATCCTGAGGCTGTGAAATAATACCTGCACTTTACAGATAAGAGACAAAGTGACAACAGTTCCTCAAGCTTCGTTCACACTATGCTTGAGGTAGAAACCAAACCCAAGTGCTCTCAGCTCCTCTAGTCCTCATCATCCCCTTATCACAGCAGCACCTTCCTTTCTGCGTTGGGTAACTCAGCTCTGCCAGCATTTGGAATCACAGACTCACAGACTCATTAGCTTTGGAAGGGACCTTAAAAATCATTACGTTTCAACCTTCCTGCCCTGGGGGGGTATGTTATATTTATTACTAAGAGTAGAACATGAGCAGAAAAAAATTAAACTCAGGTTAACCCTGTGCATGAAATAGCACAGGAGAGATGTGGAGAGCCCAGAAAAAAATTAGATCAGAGCTGGACAGTTCACTGAAGAAGGAAAAAGTCCACTGTCTCCTTTTCCCCATCCCAAGCTGCATGAATTCCACTTGAAGAAAATTACATCCATCCTGCAGACTTCTCCCCTAAGGTAATAGGTGTATAATTGGCAATTAACTCTGCTTTGAAACCTTTGTTTTTCAGCAAAGGAGTCTGGTTTTCCACACTGTGAGTGCAAGTATGCACAATAAGAACCAGAGCCATCCTGGGTGGTATAGAGACAGTAAGCTCATCAGGAGCTGCATATTCTACCATATGAGACATTGTTTTATTTGATGCCAAAGAGGAAAAGGAGGTGGGAGAAAGAAGGATGTGTAGTGCCTCTTCTCCCTCCTCTCTCTGCCCAGGCACGATCAATTTTTATGAACTCCCAGTGGAGCCTGTTTCCACCCAAAGGGCACTCATGCAGCTCTTGGACACGTGTTCTATGTCTCAACAAAACATCATCAGAAACAACTTACAGCAAATGCAACAGCCTGTTCTCAAATTTGTTAGAAACATTATTGAAGGGGTTAAATATGATCTGTAGGGATCTGAAGTTGCTCTACAGCATGTATTTAAAAAAGACATTTCTAAAAATATGTACAAAACTAAGTTATGTTCACATCGAAGAACTAAATCACCAGAGCCGAAAGGTAGCGAGCAATTTTGTTCTCAGCGTACTTTTACTATAACATGTTTTACAACCATTTGACTGACGTCAAATTCAATAACACATCATTAACGGGATTTTTTGTTCAGCTTCTACTCAGATGTTTTTCCTGTTTCAAATCTCTCCTTATAAATCTCAAATTAGATTTTATACAAAGGGATTTATCAACATTTAAAAGAAAACATGAACATCGCTGATGCTTGAATTGATACACTGTAAAAGTGCAAGAGGATGTGTTTTTATCACCAACAGGATGCAAGTTAACGCATCATAGCCCTGTGCTTCGGTTATTGCCGGGTAAGGCCAGTGCCATCATTCCTAGCCACTTCTTCAAAGAGAGGAAGAAATCAGAGAAGCAGTAATTCCACAAGGAAAACGTGCATAAAAAGATCTATAAATTAGATAAAAGGTTGCTGTGTAACGAGGCTGCAAACAAGGAGGAAAGTTTTCTCACTTGTGCTGTGCTTCCACCAAAAACCAGGGTGGCAACGAGTCACTCTTCAGTTCTGCTACAACCACAGTAATACCTTCATACAGAGAAAAAAAAATAAAAAAAATATGATGGCGAAGTGGCTAAAGCAAACCTGAAAAGGGCCTTTGAAAGAATTGGCTAAGCAGAGGTAGCGCATGTACAGAGCAGACTGCCATGATCTAGCACATGCTGCTACCTGACCCCTAAGAAAATGGAAAAGATAAAGTTTCGGTTGGTAGCCAGGAGAAACATCCCATCAGGAAGATGTATGAGCTCATGACGTAAGCTCCCACAGGAAGAGGTAGAAAAGCAGTTCTTTGCTACTTTTAAAATCACCAAGACGGCTTTGTGGGAGGGCACAACCCTGCACAGGAGAAGCCAGAAGCGAGGCAGGATTAGGGGGATCAAGGACCTTTACCTTGTTTTAGCTTTACTACACCTCACCAGCAGGTTTGCTAATGCCATGACAGGACCAAGACCCAACTTTCTGAAACCTCTAAAGCTGAGATATCCCCAAGCAAAAAACGTGGGCAGCATGGGCACATTTTCCTGCTGCCTCCCCTGCACTGTACAGGGATGCTGGATGGAGCCTTTCCCTACATGGGGACTGTGGGAGGAGTGGAAAGCAAGGAATTAAGGAACAGCAATAGGCACCACACATTTTACCTCCAGGTGATTGGTAGGAGGCCAGCACATGTTGGAAAGAACTATATTTTTTTTTACTATTCAACAGAGATCTAAATACGTGTTAATGAGTGCCTGGCCCTGAGCCCACCGCCAGGGAGGAGCTGTCGATCAGTAAGGCCAGCTCTCCCAGCGGTGTTACGAGCTATAGGAGAAGTCAGGCACTGGGGAAAAGCCACTTTTAAAATTGCAGAGATGAACTTTAGGATGAGGAAGGAAAAAAAAACACCAACTAAACAAAAAAAAAAAAAAAACACACACAAAAAGAGAGAGCCCCTATGCTGAGCATTCTAAAAGCTGCAATTTGATGAGACTAAGGAACCCCAGCTAATGAAGCTCCTTTCTTCAGACTTTTGATAGCAAATTGGTGCTGGTTGATAGCAAATTGTTCAGGTTTTTAGTGCTGGGTTTGGTGGGACAGTGGCAGGGAGAAGTGCCTGGGAGTGAGCACCCCATCAAAAACAAGGCTGCAGAACTCACCAAACCATCCCTGTCTCACCCAAAACTAGCACCATTTTCCAAACTGGCCCCATGACACCGGAGAACACATCGTGATTTCTGAGCACTAACAGGACACAACGATGACATAGATGCGCCATTGACTAAATATCAGAAAAACCCACCAAAACACATCAGTATCAGGGAGGCAATGGGGGATGCCACCTGGACCACATTTGACATGCGCTAATTTTTCCACTTAGAGCCTGTCCCACCAGGCACTCCAGCATGAAACAATGACAGGGTAGCAGGAGCCCCACGAGGAGATCAGCCACCCCAGCACCAAGCATCAAGGTGCTTGTGAGTGCTGATGAGGGTGGCTTAGCCATAACTCGTCTCCACCACATAAACACCACAAGTGAGGAGAGCCAGGGGAGGAAATACCTAATAAAACTTCAAGACCTTGGTGCTATTTTAGCATAGCTGTGACTGCAAGAAGACTATGGGGACATTGAGGGAGAAGAGATATCAACGCTTCAGCTCCACAACTCATCTTTGCGGCCCCCTCCCCTCGGCAAACTTCTTCCAGCCCAAACCCACCCTAACTGCAAACAAATTAAAAACAAACTTGGACTCTCAAAATGACTAATTTTAGTTTTGGATTTGTTCCTCTTTTTATTCCCTCCCCTAAAAAGAAAAAAAAAAAAGGAATAAGGCTGTAAGGTATAATGAAAGCAACATGTGAATGCAATAAACCAACTGCAGAGCAACCTAAACACCCATGTGTAGCTGATCTGAATTATTTAAGGTTGGGGGAGATTCACAGCATGGTTCAGCTCCGGCTTTGGCACGCAGCAGCACCACAGCCCGTGCCCATTTCTGGTGCGGAGCAGCACCCACAAGACCCCAAACTGCCAGGTGCTACAGAAAAGCATGACACACTGATACTTGTGGGTTTTTTCCCCATTACCACTCACTCCATTTCTGAGCTTTGTTTTGGAGATGTGCTTCCCATCCCTGATGGCACCCTTTGGCAATCCAAGAGCCCCAATCCAGCTGGAAGGCAGATACGCAGCTTCCCTTGGCAAAACTCTTTTCCTTGTAAGATCTGACAGAGACCAGACACTTCCGTTTGCCATGTCTCACTAAAGCAAAGGTATTCGTATTTGTTTGGGGTCTTTGGGTCATTTTCCAGAGCTGCAGCAAGAAAGCCAGCAGCATCACAACACAGCCTCCTGCTCCGTGAGTTGGAGAGGCTCAACTCGATGGCAGCGTGTCTGCGCTTTCAGGCAACGTGGGAGCATTTCCAAAAGGAAAACCACAAAAAGAGTGCCTCTTAGTGCAGGATACCCCGGCGCTAACAATAAGCTTTCAGCAATTAAAAAAAAAAAATTAAAAAATGTGAGCAGCTCCCAAATTGCCCATCCAAGAGCCTGCTCTGCATTCAGCTGGTGATTTCTGAGATAAACTTGCTTTAGGTGCAGCAGGTAAAGAACAGTTCATCCCTTGGCTCCTTGGGCTTCACAGTCCAGGCAATATTTCACATACCACATGAAACATGAACGCATTGTGCCTTAAGGAGATCAAATTTAGTAATTCTAAATGCAATACTCCAGCAACATTGAGATTCAGTTGGATTCATCTCTCTGCATTTCTAAACAATATGGGAATTATTGGCTTATTAAGGTGAAAGACATCTGTGTATTTTAATAAAGTTAATACAGTTCTAGCAATGACTACCAGGACCACAACCTAGAAGGGCTTGTGATCATTTTATAACTAAAATAAGCCATCGATTCACCACATGGCCCAGGGGAGATTGCCGTGGGCTTCCCTTTGTCAACCCAGCTGAAAATCTAGGTAAAAGAAAGCTGAAAACCAGATGCTGCTTTTTTCAGCTGATCTCTCCTGGGTAAATCAAGTACAAAAATCTTGGTCAGTTTGGCACAGCCAAGCACCACCCCAGCACTGAGCACTTACCTCCATGAGCAAGACTAATCAAAGAATCCACCCCAACGAGGCCTTTCTTACCTACGGCACTCTCTACCTTTCAAATGCACCCCCTTGCCCTTTTGTCACAGCAGCAGGTTTGAGGTTTTCCAACGGTTTTTGTCTAGAAAATGAGTAGGTGGCCACATGCAGCCTTGGTTACTCCATGCAGCTACTGCAATTACCCAAGCGTGCAACATGAGCAGCATTTCCTTGGGTGGCAGTGCCGATGGTCCCCAATCAGGCTCAGACTCTGAAGAGCTGTTTCCACATGTTATTTTCAGTAACCGAGTCAGTTCCCAGCCCGTTTCACCACGCAGAGCGGCAGACGCTACTTATACTGGCATTGCTGCTGCAAGAAGCATTGGTCGGACAACAGCTTGAAATAACTCCCTACTTCAGTAGGGTAACCAAGAGCAGACCTTGGCTCCCGCTTCTTCCAGCTCCTTTGTAGCTCTGGATCCTAAAATAGAGCTAGGGATATGTTTCGAAGTTCTGAGGTTTTCGTTGTTGTTGTCTTTTAAACTCCAGTCTCAGAGTCTATTTGCAAAACCACAGACCAAATACAAGCCATTCCCCAGTCATGATACTTTGTGGTAAGATTTAAAAAAAAAAAAAAAGAAAAGCTTGGAAGGACCTCTTGGTAAACTACGCACATAATATTTCAAAGCCACGTATAACTTCATTATGTAGTAAATCAAAATGACTTCAGCCTTTAAGCAGCACAATATTCTATGTAAGAGGGCTTTTTTTAAAACGTTTGTCATATTACAGACTTTACAGTCATCCCAAACATGAAACATGGGCTGCAATCACGCAAGCGGATCCAGTATGTGCACAGAGCATCACCAGCTGCAGCGAGGTTCACGAGGACAGCGGGGCTTCCTCGCATAACAGAGAACGCGGAGCTGGGGCCAGCATTCCCCTACATGCACCTGCACTTCACCTTTCTCAGATGTTTTGCACTAAATAAACAGCAAGGCGGCAAGAAATTAATATTTCTAGCTTCTGGAAAGATGTTCATTAAAACATCCTTTTTTTTAAATATACATATGGATGCAACTCATCTGTACACACATACACAAATAAGTTACATCCATTAATATATATAAAAGCCACACATGTATATGCAAGAGAAAGACTTTGCAGTATTTCAATATACTTGAATATCCATCACCTTTGCAATATACTTTATAATGCAGATCTACTCAGGGTGGGGATGGTATTGAGTTGAAAACCTTTTCAACTGAGTTTTGGCTGACAAAGATGACACCTCAATTCTTCACCCATGAATTCAAAGCTACATTATTCCTTCCTTCCCTTTCTTGCAATCAAGGAGAAGAAAATCACCTCCGCCAGCTCCCAACGATGAGAGTTCAAAGCTTGGGTGATGTCCCAGCAGGAGCTCTTCCTGGTGAGCCCCAAAAGCCCTCTACAGGGCTCCTTCTGTTCCACAGCAGCCTGCTCCTCGCTCCCCATTAGCATTTGCAGGATTAGAGCAACCAGAGGGATAAAAAGGAGGTGCTAAACCTCCAGGCATACATCCCTGTCCCTCAGGATACCCTACTGCTGCTGAGCAGCCAAGGTGGCTGGCCCAGTTCCCCTCCTCTTGCTGGGCAGTCAGGAGCAGCGCATTCCCGGCGTGGCTTTGAGCCCATGAGTTACACGGCCAAAGAAGAAATAAACACTGCATTTACACCAACCAACCTTTCCTGTTGATTAATTCTTCAACCCCACCATTTCTTCTTTAAATCAGATTATTTTATCTAAGACATTCAAGTCACAAAAATCAACATTCAGTGTCCCCCAGCAACCTTTTGACAATTCCATGTGCACTATCACTTTCTTCCTTATAGGTAGTTGCATCAAGGACTTCTGTTGCGTCCTCTTCCACCAGCCCACGCAAACACTATCTTGCTCACACGTGTGCCTGGGCACAATTAGTAGAGCTTGACACATGGAGTGAGATTAGCAAGCTAAAACAGGCATAGCTTAATATACAAAATGGCACTTGTATCCTGCCTTACTGGGTCGTTTCAACCCCAACCTCGGTCTGCTAGGACATCCTAGAAACAGGACCTTCAAAACTAATCCAGAATTATTTCCTGGTTGGCTGCCAAAGACAACACCACCAAGGTCCATTTATTGGCACAGTTTCTAGCAAGACCTTCGTAATTCCCCAAATTGTACAGTCTCTATGGATGAAAAAGAAAACAAGTAGTAAAGCCACGCTTTTTTGCTGAAAATGTCCTTCTTGGAAACCTATTGTGTTTGGAGCTACGCCACTCGAATTCATCAGAGGAGAATCTGTTTATTTGCACATCAAGTACATCTTATTGTTTCTGGACGTTAGTATGTAAATTGTCAAGTACAAATTCATTTTTCCACTAGCTTAAGTGTTTTTCTGCCCTATAATTACCATAATCCAAGAAAAAAGCTGTATTTCAGAGAGCTCCATTTTAGCATGCTACATTCACATATGATCAACAAATCTGATTAGAAAAATCTCCTACTGGTAGTTAGGATCTTATTTTTCAGTTGACTCTGAACAATCCTCTCCTTGGCTCCAAGAGCTATTTGACATCTATTAAAATAAAATCTTTATTATTAAAACACAACTATTAACAACTTCTAGTCTTTCTATACCAATCAAAATACAGAAATATGCATGCTTATTTTGTCAGTGGTACCACTCCAGTGTTCAGATGAATAAATTCCTCTACTGTTTAAAAATGTCTTAACAGGGCAGTTATCAGCTTAAAAAAGCCACACATACATGAAGAGAAATTCAGTAAAATCAGAACTCCAGAGAAGGAAGAAAATAAAGCTATCGAGAGGTCTGAAACGAAGAGCACTTGCTCAACAGAAGCAGTTAATTCAGCTGACAAAGACAGCAGTGTTGGTGATAGCCCTAGGTCTCCAAACTCATGTGCAACCAGAGAAGAGGTGGGCAGCAACAATGGAGGCAGAGATAAGACTACATTGGCAGCACGCACCAAGAAGCCACCAGAAAGGGGCAGTAAATGGAAAACCTCTACAGTGATTCCTAACAGGAGCGCCACGGTGACTTGGGGTAAAGAAGAAAGTTCAGAAGAACCTGATCCATGGGGCAGAAGACCTGAGCATGGTCCAGGAGGTCTGGGTTTACTCACTGCTGCCCTTCAGTAGCGACTTGCTCAAGGTTATGATGCTGTAGCCTTCAGTAAGTCATTTCTTTGTGTGCTGACGCCTCTTAGAAGTGTTTTTCATTTGTTTCAACAGTCATTTGTTCAGGACAAGGCGTACCTTCCTACAGTTTGGGTTAGTATCTCAGGCTCTGCGGTTCTTAATTAAATGCTGCTGCTAATAATGAAAGGATACAAGCATAAGGGATGGAGTTAATTTACTCCTCAGATGTCCTATTAGCTGCTTTCAGTAATCACACAAAAGCTCGAGGCTGTACATGTAACTGAGGAAGACCTGGCTAGCCCTGGACAGGGCACAAATTTCTTTCAAGATGTCATGTTTTACTATAAAAACAGTAAATAGTTCATTTTGAAAATAATCACAACAAATGGCTTCATGTCCTTCTAATACTCTGAAGATGCAGGTCTCGTGTTCTCGCAGAAAGAAAACTACAGAACTAAAAAGCAATACCAGGTTTCAAGTCAGAAAATACATAAATCCAGTAAAAGCACACAGCCTGGATTGACAGCTGTTTATCATTTAAAGCCCACACGATATTCTGCTTTCCTGCCCATGAAGCCAGACACCACAGATAGACTTGGCACTGGGGAAAGTCAAGAAGTCTTAAATGCAGCTTAGTGTGAGTCTGATGGGGTTTCTGCTGGCCTACATGGGACAGGGTAGTGGGGTATCTATTTCAAAATCAAAATCTGCTTTTCAACAACAAAAATTCCACATTAATAGCAGCTAATAAGACAACCTACAATACTAAGGCTGGTGGTAAATCTGCTGTTGCATTTCATTGAAGGCTTTAGACTAATCTACAGCAGTGATCCATCAGACAAAAATGCAACACTGCTTTTTTTTGTCATCTTCAACTTCGTAACCATAATGCTTTGTGGAAGATTGCCCTGACACTTGCATTCAAAACCCAATGATTTAGAGGCATCTACATATAAAACATTTTCAAAGGATCCCTTTTGGTAACAAGAAGCAGGACTTCCATTTCACAGAACAGACATGGGAATAAATTTAGGAAAGGTTCGCTTTCTGTATGTTAGTTTAAAACTTTGAGTGATGGAAATCATTGCATGCTTTGGAATAACTAATATCCCCAGGTCTCAGGCACACCAGCACTTGCAGGCTAAAGTATTCCTTTTATGAGCAAAGTACTTAATGCCAACTCAATTTTTACATAATATAAAGTTGTTATGAAGTGTAATTACTATGTAGTATAAGCAAGACCTGAAGCTATAAGAAAAGAAAACAGGGTTGGTTTTTTTATTTGTTTTTTCTTCTTTTCCAATAAAAACCAAGGAATAATTTACTTTCTAGAGTTTTTCCTCTATAGTCCACATGACTGGAGGCAAACCTTAATAAGCTGAATGTGTGCATTAAAGGTAACTATCCATCTTCAGATCCAAGTTTAACAGGTTCGCACTTTAAGAGTAAGTTTGTCACCATCTGAAGCAAAACGAGGATAAATTCTTGACTATTTTAGACCAGTGTCTGACATCACTTGTTAGGAAAGCTGTTGCAGACATAGACTTTCCAATAAAACCCTAAGCCTGAGTGCTAGGACTCAGACTACATGTATGAGTTTGTGATGTTTTCTGGAACTTATGTCATACATTAGGGTTTGGCAGTAGCGTTACTTCCTTCTCATTTTCTGTTGTTCATTAAAACATGTTGGGAACAGGGCTTAGGTTGTTCATGGCCCTATTGCATAATTCTTCGCTTTAAATGCTCATCAGAAGGTGGGATGTCAAAGGGAATTAAAGCAAAGAGAAACTCCAGCGATGAGACCAAAGTTGTGTTTGGGGAAAACCATCCCTAAAGAAATAAGCCAGCAGATGTGTCAGGTGTGCTGAAGACAGAAGGCCAGACTGTTCCTCTCGGCCCCCAAGCGTGTCTGCTCGTTAGGGGAATACAGGCGTAATAAAGAGAGGCAAAGCAGCAGATCTGGTGCCAATTCTTTGGGAGTTTCTGTCAACAACATCTGTGCTCATGTCAAGCGCTCAGATGATATCAAGATAAACTGGGCTCTCCCGCAAACAGCAGTTTGTAAAATCTAGAAAGGAAATCTGGAACAGGGCTGAGAATTAGCATTAGAGCTGCTTTAATCATCTCATTGTGCTCTATATTTGCCCGTTCCTGTGCCATCATGGTATGACAGGCAGCTCAGCATCACAGCCCTGGTTGCCAGCAGTGGCACTGAGATGGAGCTGCACTGTGTTTCTGTCCTCAGCTACCCACTGATGACACCTCAAGATGGTGTGCTATATTGTACTTGTCTCTTCCTTGAAGCTCAAAGCCACGGTGCCATGGTTACTGCCTTATTGCTTTATAACCACTCCAGGCTGCAACCGCCTCTCCAGCCCCTGGTGCCTGCAATGCTCATCTCCAAGCCTTTTCCACGAGGCTGCTCTTGGACACAGTGGCAATAGTTCAAATGGATCACAGCATCCTCAGCCAGCCAAATGCACACCATTCCCATGTAAAACAGCTAGGTAAAAATTCAGCTCTGTTTATTTACAGACTTCGTACCAATGTGGTATGAATCAGCAAGGGGAGGGGGCATGCATCTGTAATTGCTCTGGGAATAGACTGGTTTGCTTACACCAAAGGAAAGCAGACAATTTATTTAATGCAATAGGTCAGTTGTGCAGTACTGCATCCCTGGGGAAAAATTCTTCTCTATCAAGCAGTAACAAAAATAAATAGATCATTCCATCCACCAGTCACTTAAAAGCGCGACAGCCCATCTGTACATGAAAGTAGATTTTAAGAGAGAGTTACCCATAATAAATTAAACTCCAGCTCCTCATTTAGTAAGCTATAGTCCCTATACCACAACATGATAATAGGAAATGAGACTACAAGAATGCACTATAAACCTAGAAAGACTTTTATCAAATCCTAAATTATAAGCAATATCTGCAAACTGTATCTGACTACATCATTAAAGTAAGCATTTGCTACTTTAATCTCTTCCTACCAAAGCATGCCATCCATCAAAACTATTTCTCTGCTTAGGAAATGCAAGCAGTATCCATTTGATTATTTAAATTAGGGGTACTAGAAAAAACATCCACACACTGTAGTAAAATATGGCCCCACACTACTTATCCAAAATGCTTGTTACATTTTACAGCACTGGACAGAGATTCAAATATTCAAGCCAACCCTGACTAACAAAGAGTCCGCTTAAAATTTATGGATATATTTCAACTTGTTCATAAGAGAATACATTATTGAATGTCACTAGAAAAACATCTATTAGAATTTTTTTTATCAATGAAATATGAGTAGAAACACACTAAGGGAATTAATATGTAGCCACACAAAGACCTACATTGTTCCTTCTGGAAGCACAAATGAAAACTCTTCACCGTTCCAAGCTTCAGAAGTAACACAAATACAAAAAAAACCCCACTCAACCCCAGCCCTGCTGCTTGTATCTTTACCATCAAAACCCAAATACAGCTCCTGCGTTTTGCCATCGATGCCTCGCAGCTTCCGAAAGCCTGCTACGTTTTAAGGAAAGCAGATGAAGCCCAAGAGACAAGGCTTGGGAGCACGCAAACAAGTTCCCGATAATCCACAGGAAAAGAGATAAGCGGCTTCGACCTAGATCTCCTTGAGGAGGAAACAAGAGGAAGGCCTCTTTCAACACCATTCCCCTAACCACTCACTGCTCCCTTTACCATCATGATGGCCGGGCAATAAAAGGTTTTGGCAAAACAACTAACCTTGGAAACACAGCAGTTTTTAAAGCAGTTTCTTCCTGGGGCTGGAGAGGGGCGAAGGGGAGATGAAGACAGGCCCTGCTGAAAGGTGCCTGGAGTCCCATCATATGTTTCTGGGTGGACCCTTGGAGACTTTCCACAGTGGAGGATTTTACTTGAACCAAGTGAAGAAAACAGAGAACTCCCCACTGACTTCTCTTATTTTCTTCCCTCTTACAAAAGCCATCTCACCACCACTGGATTGGAAATCATGGGCAGTGTGAAGCCTTGTGGGCTCAGATAGTGATACACTTGCTGCACAAGTGGGGAGAGGTGTCCCTCTTAAGTGAAATGCCTTCATTTAAAAAAAAAAAAAAAAAAAATTATCTCAAAACCAATGTTCTGACCAAGCACTGTTTTGTCTCCTTGCAAGTCTCATCTAGTGAAGTGCTCCAAGACAGCTCTTACTTTCCTAAGATTAGCAGATCTCCATACCTCAAGCTGTCACTTAGAAAACATCCCCTGAAAAGGCTTGTATTTGGTACAAAAGGGTCGGTGGGTTTGTGTTGCTGCCAGCAGCCCTTGGAGGAGACAAGATGCTCCTGGGAGGTAGCCAAGGATTGGTGCTGCATCTCCCCTCCCCAGGGTAGACCTCAATTAGTCGTAATGAAAGAAATCAGTGGGTTGGTTTTTGTTTGTTTGTCTTTTTTCTTTTTTTTTTTTTTAAACCAAGGTGCCAGTACCAGTATTTAAAACAATGGGAACTCGCAAAGCTGCAGAACAGGCTTTAATATCTCTTTGATGGCATTCAAACAGTGTAGCTGCTTTCAGACTCATTCATTTTTACATGCTTGTGTTGAAAATACGCCTCCTGTTCTCCAGACTGGAGGTGCTCAGAAGCAACCACAGGGACTTACAGCTCAGGGAAACACATCCAAACAGAAGGCAGAAAAAGTTACTGCATGAGGAACAACTCCTCACCGAGACCCCAGGCCCTGCAGGGATCTCCCTAAATCTCCATCCTGACAGTAACAGCCACTTAGCAATCAACAAAAGTTTCAACATGAGTCAGACAAGCCCACGGAGTGACATATGATGGAAGGCTTACAGGAATGATTAACATATCTCTTTGGTTATAGCATTTTCCAATTTCAAGATAAGAGGAGGGGAAAAAGGGCTGGAGATGACACTCCATCCCAAAGGGGAAACCAAGGCAGAGATTTATCCAGTTAAAGCATGAACTCATAAATCCGTGGGCAGAAACCCAGGAATTCTCAGTGATGTTTATTATTCTCTGAATACTTTCTAATAAATTCCCTCTTTACTACAAAGCCTGCCTGATCCAACTGTACATATTTACTTAGTATTCTCTCAAGTGGCTTACAGACTGGCTCAAAAAAAAAAAAAAAAATCCCATAATGCTTTTTCAAGAAAAGCTGGATTCCCTGGTTGGATCCAATGGCAAATTTCTTTTTCATTGCTCTCCAGATGGTCCTGATCCTGAAACCCACATCTACCAGACAGATCCACAGGTTTGTGGAGGGTCCATCCACCCAGCCAAACCACGACGCAGTTGAGGGGCTGTTTGGCAGAGTGAAATCCTGATACCTTGGGGCAGAGATTGCCAAATTGCAAATCTTTGCATAGTCTCAAAAGAAAAAAGCATGAGCAAAACACATGTTCTTAGACCCATCAGTTCTAGAGCGAGCATCTTGTCTCATAAGCCAGCAAAGCTTCTTCCCCTCCAGTATGTATTTAGTTACTCTCTTCATATAGCAGGACTGATTCTTTTACCCCCTCAAATACATCTGCTGAGCAGCAAATCCAAGAAGAAATTCAAATCCAAATACATAGGTACATCTGACAGAGGAACCTGGCTTATAGAGATATAATTTTAACTTGCAAAGCCATAACTAACCTAGTACCTTATGCGCGAGAAGCAACTTTTGCCCTTACACAGCTGAAATTTGTGAAGGTGTTTTGAGCTTCCCCGTCTAACAGTAAGCCCTTTGCTGTGGGAAAACCCCTGGAAGTCCCAGCCCTGCAAGGCCAACCTGCCACAGGGCAGCTGAAGCCAGAGAGGAACAGGGTGAGGAAAACGAGTAGTGGAAGACACTTAACAGCGCATCACAGTGGTGGGGTGGAAGGTGCTTGTAAGGGGATACTGTCAGGAGCCAAGGATAATTTCCATTTAAACATAAACAGAAATATAAACATGAAAACAAACAGTTTTAAATTGCCTCCCCACACACACTTAAAATACCTTTTTGATTTATTTTTTTTTTCCCTCCCACATAACACACTCCAGGAATTATACCTGGAATAATTAAAATCAATAATCTTCTCCTTGAGAACTTCAGAGATATTTTGGTACCATTCACAAAGCCATCACCAGTTTGTCCATCACATTAACAGCCTTTGTGTTACATTTCATTGCCAGCAGGACAAGATAGGAGTCACTGGGGTTACGCTGGGCTAACTAGTGCTCGCTGGGCTTATCTTCAGCATCTCCTATCAACAGAAACATAACTGAGTGACTTTCACAGGTTTTCAAAAAGTCTGCAGAAAAGCTCAATGCACTGTTTTCTAGCAAAGCTCAGTTCCTGTTCCCCAGTGGGCCGGTTGGTGCTCAGGAATGGGTGCCATGGGAAGTAGTGGGGAATCAGATGATCATTGCAGGGCACAGGCTGTTCCCCGCCAGCCCCCTACCTCACAGCGTGGCTGACAAATGCCAGGGGAAAAAAAACTCAAAACAATCACCCCACCCCCTATCTCAGCTCAACTACACTCCTGGAAAAGCAAGACCATGTGTTGTTCACCTCAGGGTGAAGAAGAGAGGAAGCCTCAACTATTTAAGAGACTCAAAAATTTGGATGACAATCCTCAGTGCCACATATGGCAGCAGGGGTTACTTCATTCAAGCTAAAACAACATGTTAGTAGTCTTTTTTTTTTTTTCTTTCCCCTGAACACTACTTAATGGATGAATCAAGGAGAGCAACCCTGAAGGGCAAACTTCTCTTAACCCTGCAAAAGGCATGTGAACTAAGTAGTACAACACTTCTGGGATGCATTCAGCATGTCCTGGCCTCAGGCCCAGGAACATAAATCTATTCCTTACACTGGATTGAGTTTGCTTCAGTCTTTCCATTGGATGCAGTCCAAAGCCCTGTCCATCCCAACGGCAGCGTCTCCGCACCCCTCCGTCTGCCCTCACACGGTTCAAAAGTCCGGTCACCTACAACTTCTTGATTGCACCAGAGTAAAGCCCAGGCCTTGGAGCTTGTCATGCCCAGTTAGTAACTCATGAAGCGTTGCCACCAGCGGTTCAGGGAACCTGACTGTTCTCACACGTCGGGACTTTTCAGAATGTTTTTAGCAAGGAGGAAACCTCTCCAGCCCATGGCATCATCAATTAAACTCAACAGCACTGATGGCAGTAGGGGGGGAAAAAAAAGATTTCTCAGGGGAAGAGGAGTCTGAACTCACGTTCGTGCAGACAGGCTCATCATCCCCTTTTCTTGGGTTTCCTATTATAAGAGAAAATATAAGCAAGACCCCAGAGGATCAAAAGACAAAGTGTCAGTGTCAGATGATTCATGACCGCCCAGTTCCTCTTCATTTCAAGAGTGACAAAGTAAAATAAATTAAATCCAGCTGACTAAAACAAGCCGACCTAATTCACGGATGAACCAGGAGAATCAAAAGCGTATGACAGCGTTAGCAGGAAAACCTTCTTTTACATGCAAACAGCCCTCACTGTGTAAATGGCCAATTAATTTATGGGAGCCAGATGTCCCTGTTTATGGCCTTTGTTTACCTTACTGCTCCGCTCTTTGATGGATTGATAGATGTCACCATTTTTCAGCAGCAGGGCCACTGCCTCCCAAGCAGAAAGCCCTTGCTATCCCAACCCTGATAATTTACCTTCTCCCCACACTACATTCTCCTATTTCCAGATTTGGTTTGCAGTGAAACATGTTTCTCTTAGTAAATGAAACGAAAGATGGTCCTCCTGCTTTTAACAAATTCTTGTATAGAAACCAAAGCCAGACACTCCCATATCAAAATGGGCAGAGGCGCTGGTTCTTGACACGCACACCACTGAGCTCCAGCATTGCTAATGCAAAACTAAATTCAACACAGAAAAAAAAGAAACTTCCCCCAAACACATTGTCTATTAATATTAAAGAGCAAAAGAAAAGGAAAAAGAGAACAGAACAAAGACATTAGATATAGCCACATCACAGCATGAAGATAATAAGCAAAGCAAAAATTTTTTTTGAAGAAGATATGCCAAAGTTTCACAGAATCAGAAACCAGTCTTATATTTGCAATATGCTATAAAGTAAAATTGAAGTCTAAAGACAACTGGAAAATTACAGGAGGTTGACAGTAGAGATCAAACTGTTCTAACCTGCTTGGTTCACTATTTAAAAACATATATAAACTAAAGGAAGAATAAAAGCAGCTTACACAGAGGTAGGAGCTAATTAACAGATATACTGTAACAGCGAGAAGGACCATATTCTCTGCTAAACATTTTTAGCAGCTACTCAGCAGTTTTATATGCAAAAAGAACTTGCTTGTGAGACAAGTTGCCACAAGTCAGTATCAATGTCCTTGTGCTCTATCACAGTCAAAAATCAATGCACGCTGCCAGCTGCTCCATGCACGCTCTTATACAGCAATGCGGAAAACAGGAGTTCAAGATGGGGAAAAACATTCCCATCGCATCCATCAAAACAACATCACATTAATGGTGGTGTCCACTTGTCCCCTAAACAGCCATCTGCAGTGGATTTCCAAATCAATATACAGCTCCAGCCTACATTTATTAGTGGTGCTCCCAGCAGTGTCCCTCTGGGGAGAACACAGCTGGGCACACACACCAGCCAGCTGTGCCAGTCCTGTCCCAGCTTGTCACTGGGCCTCCCTGATAAGGAACAAGATGTGGATTGAAGCTGGAATCCCACAGTACTGGGGCAGTGAAATACAGCAAGCTCTCAGTTCATCTGAGAGGTTATTTTTCTTTTCTTCTCTTCCCCGCGACTCCCCTCCTCTTTTTTTTTTTTTGAGAAAGGGATGGAGCATTGAAGCTCATGGGTTCTCTAGTTTGGGTGGTTTTCTTTTTGGTTTTTGTGTTTGAGGTTTGGTGGTATTTTGTTGTGGGGTGGGTTTTTTATTTATTTATTATGTGGTTATTCTGTTGTTTACTGATGTTATCTATAGTTGTGCTACAACAGATTTTGATCTCAGATTCCTTTGCAATTGTCAAAACACCCACTTTGATGCAAGCAGCCATAGAGTCTGTTCGGCACCTTCACATCATGCTTTTAAACTTAACAAATAACTCTATAACACTGAAGCCCTGGATCTGAAGCTCACCCCCTCCCCACACCTTCCCCAAAACTCCTACAAAGTCATTTATTGCAATACATACTATTCAATAGCAATGGTAATCTCTTTTCAAAAGCCCAAGCTTGTAAGCGTCCATGCAATTTATTTCATTGATGAGTTCATTTTTTCCAGTGGTCTTTGAAACAAAACAACGTTATTCATGATCAAATCTTGAGGCTTTCAGCTCAATTTTTGCTGAGATAAAGCTTCTATTGCTTCTAATCTGCTTGTAGCGAGAACTGATAAATTGAACAGAAACATGAACTGAGCCTAATACTAATAAAGGAGAGTTTGATAACAGGACCTCCATCAAGCTGAGCAATGTTTCCACTTAAGGTGAGGCAGTTGAGATAGGTCAGAGACCTAAGCCTTGTATAACTTTACATACCTGCTGACTTAAGAGGCATTCACTCTGATTAACACAACCAGCCTAATTTCTCTCTATAATCAGAATATTAAATAAGACTGAAACCATTATCATTTAATTTCTTCCCCCGTTACTCCTGTGCGTGGAGTTCTGCAGCCTCCCAGTCGGTACGAAGCACCAACTACTAAACGAAGGAAAGCTATGCTCGTTATTTCCCACAGCCTTCCAGGTTTAAAGATCAATATTATATTTTTCTCTACAGATTTTCATCTGTTCTGTCTTCGGTTGAAATGTTCTCAGCGGTGAACATCTGTTAGAAAATCTCTTACAAAACCCCACTTAGTCTATGGCCCTTTAATCAAAGAAGGGTGAGGGTATTAAGAATTTAAAATAATATATCCAAGTTTAAAAACAAATACATGTGTTTTCTATTTGAGAATGTGTGTTATTACTTTCACATTCTGACCTGTTAAGTACACATGCTCTACCACAAGTCTCTCTGGAATTTTGGCAAGAACCGACATTTATTTAATAAAAGGCCTTATTAATCGTAGGACTATATCGTTGATACTTTGCATTTACACAGCACATTACATTTTCAAAGCACTCAGACATTAAATAATTCAAACAGCCTGTATATTTGCATAGATGGATGCACACAATTGTAAAGGAAATTATGAAACGTGTTCGCATGTTTCTCTCTGAAAGAAGTTGTAACAACTAAATTCTTGAGTAAATTGAAGATAGTTCACTATTCTTGGCACTACATTATGAAAGAAAGCCTCAAACCAAAGCAAAATTATTCCAGCATGTTTGATAAGGATTTGAGAGTGGGATTTCTCTCACCTGCCTTGACTTGACTTCGAGGTAGAGTTTTCCATTAGACCTGGTCCCTCCAGACATCTTTGCAGTCAAAGGAAGGGATTGGTCACAGATCTGTTCCTCTTAATACCAGCCTCCAGAGTCGTCTGCTGTCCCCAGAAGAGCCGGTTTCTCACCGCGGACTTTTAACTGGGTCTATGTGATGGACTCAGACCCAGACAACGGGTATATTTTGGCATTCGATAGTGCACACATTTAGGCAGATGAATTCAGCTTAGCGTCTGCCCATCTCTGGCCTGTTTAATTGGATAACATTAACTAGCAAGTTTAATGTAGCACATAAAAGGACCGAAGCCATTTTCTTGTTAATGAACACCGCTAGTAAAACCGCACATGTCAAATTATTCTGAAAGCCTACCATCGACATATGGCTACTTAAAAACAATATTTTTTTTCTTTCAATATTCATACAAGCTTTTAGGGGTCCAGACTCTTAAGTGTCTCCAATTATCTTACACTCTAACGTTTGGAGGTTCTTCCTTTATTTTGATATGATCAGACTCCCTTTCACAAGCAGATAAGCAAGACCAGTTCCTGTGTCAAGATAATACGCAGCCTTTTATCCAGCTATGTGATGCTTTATTAATACCAGGAAATCTCACCTGCAGCTGCCTGAATTTGAGAGATGGTACCTTTTCACACCACAGAAGGGGGGAGGGGGGGAAGAAAAAAGAAAAAAAAAAAAAAATCAACCTACCAAAACGGCTCCCTTGTAACTTCAGACCCAACTGAAGCTCTAGTGAAATCAACAGGAGAACCTTAACATTTGGTTGGTTTGGGTTCAACAACTGCCCAAAAAATAGCTTCAACAGAACTCGGCCTATGAACATGTTTCAGAAATAATGTAAACTTAATTCTAATCACAAAACCCCTACTGGATTATTTTTAATGAAAAGAGAAGGCCCAGTGAATACTCAAAACAACAATCTCAAAAGTTTGCTGCACAACTGTGCAAGGATTTGCCTGGGTTTTGGTGCTAACAGGCCATCATAACAACTGGTCTGCCAAACCCACGAATTCAGGTTTCTCTGTGGTGGGTTAAGGTCACATGCCATGAATATGAACTGGATTTAGACTGTAAAAAAAAAATAAAAATCACTGGGAATGAGACTTCCGACTGCACTGTAAAGCCACATTGGAGGAAGAAAGCATTACATGGTTCTGCTGTTGTCAGTTTTGCTGACGAACATGACAACATTAGTAAGAAGTTGAAACATGAACATGTGTGGGATGACTCTTCTCTTTGTTATTAAACTGTGTCCAATGGTGGGGATCAGGAGGATGGTTTTCCCAGGCGCACGGTCTCAACTCCTGCCACGTCCCTGAGGGCAGGAAACAACTGCAGGATCCGTGCTCATGGGGAACTGTATTTGCACTCTTCTCTGGCTAAAAACCCAAACCATACCAACCAAAATACCCAGAGTCCTCTTCTCACTCTTAGGCACGTACTTGAAACCATGCAAGAACTCTCTATTTAGCTGCTCCTTGCCGTCCCATAACTTTCATCATCCTTTCACCCCCCTCTGCACACTTTGGAGACCTTCTAATTCCTTTTGGAGAAGGGAGAAGACACACATACTGTTTCAAGATGTAGGTGAGGCCTAAATTTCTCTCGTCTTTCCCAATAATTACTCATTCCTTTCCCACATGCATGACTGTTTATCTGCACCACATTTCGTCTGTCATTTTATCGCCTGGCACTCAAGCAGCTGTTGGGAAATTACAACACGGACGCACCACACATGTATCTTGTCATTAGAAAACAACCCCAAAACCCCACGTAGCAGAGCAAAACCCCAATCTAACCACACCCAAGTTTCTTCCCAACACATGTTCAGCTTTGACCTCAAGGAAAGCTCCCTTGAGAGCTTGTAACAGATGTGTCCCACAGGCTCATCCTGCTTTTATAGAAATTGCTTAGGCAGACATCCCACCACACCTTTCAAGCTACTGTGACAGCTATATCTTAAGGAATTTGAGGAAGACTGGTTAGAAAGAGACAAAGGAGGGAACAAAGATTGGTCAGAAACACGCATTTTGGAGGGATACGTTTAAAAAAGCATAAATAAAAGAAATTACCACTTGGGAGTGTGATTAAAAGTTGTCTTTACAAACAAAGGCTACCTCATGGATACATAAACATCCTAAGAATTTGAATTTGGTTCTGGCCAGATCACTTCTGCATCTATCAAAAAATGTGCATTTATAAATGCTGGAAACTGAGAAAATTCCAACTGAAGAGCACAATAAATGATTATGTAGTGAGCTGTAATTTTACAATACGATAAACCAAGTTCATCACACATCTTTTTTCCAAGTCTGCAACTTGATTACACCCAAGCAATACATTCCCCAAGAAGTTCAAGTCTCTTTTCCCTTCTTATTTCCAAGAAAAGCACACTCATCTTTCACTCATACCACACCATTTCTCCACTTTACCCTGCAGGATTAAAGTGGTTTACTCCAAACAGGGATCTCAAGTCTCCACTGTTCAGTTTATCATCACAGGAACCGAAAGCAGCTCACTTTCTACATGAGTCCACAGACCTCATCTCTCAATGCAGACTTGAAAGTTCAGTTCAGAGCAACAATATTCGTGTTACAAAACCTAACACATGAACACTTGCAGAAACCTTTAAACCATTTAGTGGAATCCTGTGCTCAACTGGAAACAGAGTCCTAAGAAAATAAACACACATCTCAAAGTGTTTCTACTTTTTTTCCGTCTAAAAACCAATTTCCATAGACTCCCTAAGCCTTCAGATAGCTAACAGTATCCTGAGATCCTGGTGATATTCATCACGGAGACACAAGTCTGAGAGCTTCCTCACAACAACATCCCAGTGTGCTAACTTTGATGCTGCCATGAAGAGCACAGCTCCGAGGGAGGGACTGTCAGATGGAGGTTTACAGCACTATTTGACCCAAAGTCCCCAAGTCACATCATCATCATTTTCTCTTTTATGGAGACATGCTAGCATGTTAGCATATACCAAAACCTCCCTAATTACTGTGGTTTCCCTTTGGATAATAATCAGGAAAATATACGAGTCTATGAAATCTAAGTGGTAAACAACATGCAAGGGGAAAAAAAATAAAATTGGGAAAAGCACTAATATTCTTGGTCTATTTGTGTATGTAAGAGCCTCCCCCCAGGACTACAGCCTGGTAAAATTCCATGTTTACACTGCTTATGAAATTCAAGTATAGAAAGAACATATGATGATACAGAATCCTTTAAAGATCTTATTGCTTTGAGTTCAGGTCTGGTAGAATTATGAAGGTCTTCCCAACCAAAAGCAATAAAGGCTTTACAGCATCCTGGATAGTCAGCATGTTTGTTTTTATCTTCTTTCTACCCTTGTTCTTCTGCTTCTCTCTCTTTGAAGTTCGTTACAGAATAGAAATGTTTTGGTGTTTGATGGTACCAGTCAAATAAGATTTCTGCTGCACACTGGTAACAAAATTCCTTAACCCTTTTAGGAAAGGGGACTGTATGTAAACGTAAGGATAACTATTACAGCAGAGTCATCCATCCCTCTTATCTTGTCTGCAGGGGAAAATAGCTACAACTGGCAACTTGCACCAAAATAAAATTCATTTGTACTGCAGGAAGGAAACTGCCAATACAGCTGCATGAGCAGAATCATCCTGCCTTGGCAGCACCAGCCACTTCCCCTGAGCAAACAAGCACGGCCATCAAAGGCAGCCAACAGCTGAACGTTAAGTTTCACCCTACACAAAACATACAATGCAGGAGATTTAAGGCCCCCAAATAATACGTGAGCACCTGTTTCTTGGGCAGACACATCCCACATGGTGCTCATACCAGTGCGCTCACGCCGAGGCTACTATTTCATTGCCATGCGTACCAGCCATAAATCAAAGCGAGAGCCTTTTAGTTAGCGTTGTTAGCACCAAGCATTGCGTTTACATCTGCAAACCACAAAAAAAGTTGCAGTGCTAGCAGCACACAATTCCCTTGTGAGCTTCCAAAAAAAAAAAAAAAATTTAAACAAGTAACATAAGCTAACAGGCAAGCATCAAGCCCAGAGCCTGAATTCCTCCTCTTGCTTTTGATCTGCTGCTTGTATTTCAAGACCTCCCAGGTTATGAAGCTGTCGCATCAAGAGGCTGGAGAATGACAGCTGCAAACCTCACACTGCCTGTCAAACCCAGCCCAGGGTCCAAGAGCCCATGAGAAGGACTTTGCTTATTTTTATTGCAACACACATTATTTTTCTCCTGTATTTATTCTCTCAACTCCTCCTCTCCACACACGTGTAATTCACCCCTCCATTGACTCTTAGCTACTCTGGAAAACTATCACTAAGACCATGAACCACACAGATTAAATTGCAAAAACTTAAAATATCTTCTAAGGAACAGTCCTGACTGCTTGTTTCATTCTTAAAAAGTCATTCTGATGCTCAGCACTGGAAGATCAATTAATGACAAGGAAGTATCACTGGACTCAGAGAAGACAAACCATTTCCTCTCTGACCCTTCAGGAATGACTGCTCACTCCTCAGCTATGAATGTCCTCAGGAAAGAGCAGCTTCAGCAATGGGGAAGTCTACAGGATCTGCTTAGACATCAGAGCAGCAAGGGCAGCCAACACACAATAGTGCCAATGACTTTCTCTCCAGCTAAACACCTGGCTCCATGTCAGCCATCCTCAGAACCCAGCAACAAATAGGGAGGAGAAAAGTACTGATCTCCTTTGGTGGGTTTTTCTCAGTACAAACCAACGTTTTCAGAAAAGAAAAGCAATTCAACAGCTTTGGGAAGTGAGCATGCAAGTGCCATCCATAACGGAAACTCATTCCTCTCTTTGGAAACTAAGGAGCTTATAGTCCTGCCAGGCAAATTTTACCCTTATTAGCAGTACTTGTATTTTTTGGCATCACTGTGTTATCCCACCCCAGTCATGAACAAGAACCACAGCAAGTACTGCATAAACACAGTGCAAAGGTAATCCCTTAACCTAAAAAAGCCTTCAATTCGTAAGGTAACAGTGCAACAAAACCAAGTGATCAATGCAGGATCAATGTCCCGGCAGCCAAGCCTTTTTCTTTTATTATTTTTTTTTTTTTAAGTTGTGATAGCTACAGAGAGATTTATGAGTGGGAATGATCATGGGAATGATGAGATGGCTTTGCAGATGCCTACGTGCAGCTCCTCCCAAGCATGAAGGTGCTTGTTGGAAAAATATGAAAATTGAGAAATAGAAGAGCTGGCACCTGCTCTGTGTTGTTTTTGATGAAGATCACTTGTTTTTCTACAAAGTTGCAACACTAACTGAGGTAATGCAGAATGCATGTTTGCTCTATGAGATGATTTTACAAATCTACATCTGAGAACTGAGCGTATATTTCTTTCTAAATACAAACAGAAATAAACTTTCACAAAAGTTAACAATCAGTTCTAGCCTAATGTGTGAATCCATGTTCTGGCTGGATCAAGAGACCTAGAGGAACAAAAAAGCCATGTCAGCATTAAAAGGCTCCACAATCACAACTTTGGCAAGTAAACAAGCAAGAGCTGGAACTAACTCAGTTTGGCAAAGAAAGTGACTCCCTATCATCAAGGATAGGCAGCAAGAGAACAGGGTGCCTCATCTCCCAGAAAACGCAGCTCATGATGGTAACTGGTGCCAGTAATGGTGTCTGACACTGCTCATGGGCTGCACATGCAGTGCACGGGGTATCGATCAAGCTCCCAGTGTGGAGCAAGTTACATGATTAAAGGGGAGAGCCACTATAAACCCATGTTAAGCCTGTCCTGCCACTTAAGGTATGAGCATGCTCTTCCAGTGGTCAAGGTCAAAGAGGCGCCAGTGCAATAAGGTCCCATGCCAGGCCTCTGCGATGGCTGTGAAAGGCCAGCAACCCCAAGAAGACACCAGGCTTTTGGCAGGGACAGCACAGCACCTCCACCTCGTCCTGCCCTGAAGGCACAAGCTTCTAAACTTGTAATGGGAGCAACCATCATGCTGCACCTCTTCCAACAGGGTATTTCCAAGTGCTGCAGGAAGAAAGGAAGAGCCAAGAAGATGCCAGAGAGGGTTAAAACCCAACAACCACGTAACGTGGGCAAAAAGCAGTATGAAACGTGAAATGACCTGAGAAAACGAAGGAAGAAATGAAGCCATGCTAACCAGCCCATGTATTTCCTTTAACGAACCATGGATATCACCATACAGATGGAAGAGGTTACCTTTCCTATTCCTTTTAAGGCCATGGAACAGCTTACACATGTAATCTAGTTTAAGGAGCATTCAGTACAAGGCCACAGGAGAACTTGTGTCCAGGAATATTGGAAGAATATCAGAAATTTTTAACCACCCCTTTGGAAATTCATAATAAAATCCCATACAATTATAGCTGTATCTACATAAATTTAGGAGGTCAAAAAGTTGCATCCTATTAAGATAATGCTGTATAAGGCAGAAATGCATCTTACTCTTCCAAAATAACAAGGGGAGTTGGTCCACTTATGGCTTGGAAAATTCCTCTAAGATAAAGGAACATCCAATTTGACAGAATCGCCAAAACTGTTCTTATTAATTCTTAAAACTAATGATTTACAAATGTGTGTTTACTAGCAATGCTCAAAAAAAAAGCACACTCCACATATGCAGCTTTTTTTTTTAAGGGCACACAATACAAAATCATAACAGAAGGAAAAAGGAACAAACTTCTTGTAAAAGAAATATGCCTGAGAGGTTTCAGGCAAAAAATATATGGAATTAAGTAATTCAAGCCAGGAGACAGACCTGCACAGCAGATATCCAATCTATTATTCATAAAGGAGTACTAAACAAAATCCTAATTAAAAAGCCCAAGAATTTACTTCCCTATTATTTAAACTCATCAGGAGACAATGCAAAAAAGGAAAGAATTTTACTTTCCAAATATTTTTTCTGGTAGTTCACTAGAGTTCTCACAAGATCATCAAGCATATGGTAACAAAGCTTCGTTATCACTCAGGGAAAAACATCCTGTAAGGTAAAACACTCCAGGCTTCAATCTGTCAGCACCCGCAGGGTGAGTGGCACCCACCACGACTTGGGAGCAGGGGTGCAAAAATCAACAAACAATTACTATTTGCAATTACTCATACTAAAAAAGCAAAAGCCCTGAAACATCACTCCTCGGAGCATTTTTTAAACGTGCATCCTTGCAAGGTAAGGAAGGCTGAGGAGCCCCAGCTACCTCCTGGGAGAGAAACAGCTGCAGCACATCAGTAAGGTCATCTCTAGCCATGTCAGAAGCTCATCACTTTTCTAAGTCCATCCTTAAACTGAACATGCACAGATGCCAAATAACAGCCAGTCATCTAAAAAGGCATAGGCATTTAACCTGGGAAGGTTCTTTTGCCAACCCAAAAGGGATTAGGCATTCATGGAGAGGACAAAAATCTGGAGGACACGGCTGCAAATACCATGTGCAGCAGAGGAGGATGAAGATGGACAGCTTGACAGCTTCATTGGATGGGGAGCTGCTAAAAACAGCCATTCCTGTTCTTCGATTCCCCATTTCCAATCATGCACCCAGTCCTGGCACTGCACATCTTTCCTGTTTCCCTTGTCCACAATCACATTCAATAGGTTTTAGCCTGGACAGGAGATCACACACTGGCACAGCACAGTGCCTAAACAAGGCTTACCTTAAACTAAGGCTTAGACTGAGGAAAGCCTCTTTCATTTCCCTCAGTCATGCCTTGAAGGACTGGGAATCCTTTAAGAAGCTGCTTAGGAGCCCTCTCTAGTGATGCTGTGAGCTGCGTTGCTCAACTCTGGAAAATTTGTATGGAAACTTTTGTGAAAGTGTTTAAAAATACCCTCTCATACACTGAATACCACCAGGAAACTACAAGAGGACACTTCTAGTTTGAGACTCAAGTTCTGGACAGCATCTTGCAGTTTTTGATGACAGCTGGTGGGCAAACTATGAGGGCTAATGGTTTTAAACTGAAAGAGGGTAGATTTAGATTAGACATTAGGAAGAAATTCTTTACTGTGAGGGTGGTGAGACACCAGAACCTCTCTACCCGGAGAAGTTGTGGATGCCTCATCCCTGGAGGTGTTCCAAGGGCAGGCTGGATGGGGCTTTGAGCAACCTGGTCTACTGGGAGGTATTCCTGCCCAGGGCAGGGGGGTGGAACTAGATGATCTCTAAGGTCCTTTCCAACTCTAACCATTCTATGGTAATTAAGAGAGCAACAAGGACACAGCTACAAAGGTAATCCCTACAGACTTCTAACAAGCAATCCATTGTATTTCCTGCAGCATCCGTAGTTCTCCTACCCAAAATACACACAACGCTGCACTAACTACAGCATCACCTTCAACCCAAAGTTATATTCCCCTTTTGGAAGGGCCACAGGTTTATTTTTCAGCTTTGCTAGGAACAAAACCGAACTAGAAACCCTTCTAAGTACATCCAAAGTGTTCTGGTTTTGTGCACAAGCCTAGAGTGTCACTGCTGGTCCTTTGCCCTCCCTAGGCACCCCTGACCTCTCAGCCTCTTCATTTCCTGCCCTGACTTCAGAGATAGCTGGCCTGAGAAACCAACAGGAGGGGGAAATAAGATTCCCAAAGCTGTCTCTCCCTCCCCGTGCTCCCTAAGAATCCCAGTGTGTAGTCAGGCTCTCTGGGAAACAGCTTTAAAGAAGAAAAGAAAAAAAAAATATAAAGAAGTGCTGAGAGACTTTGAGCTGGTGTCTGTTAATTCTTGTACAAAACTGAACCAAGAACGACCAAAACCCCCAGAGGCAGCATCAGGCAGGGGCTGGCAGGGAGCAATGGAGCAGCTTACTTCCCTCAAAGTAAGGCCACTTGCTAACAAAGGGGGTGCAGTGCTCTGTAAAGCCCTCATCGCACTCCCTCTCCCCATCCAAAAAGGGTATGGGATGCAAACTTTTTTCCCCTCCTGTTCATTAGGAGACCAGTCAAATACCTTCCGTTCCAGCTAACATGTACCACTGCAAATGAAAACCTCATAAACACAAGAGCCAGTTTTACAGAGCAGGACTCCTGCAGACAGGGAAAGGCACAAGCACGCTACGGTTAAGAAAAGAAAACACACATCCCCATTATCTCCGGTATTTGCGGCGCTACAAGGCATCCCAGCTAGTTCAGCTCCAGTTCTTTAAACACTGTAAAAGTGCACTGTAAAGTTTTTGGGTTTTTTATGTTTTTCCACACACACAAGGTACAGGAAAAGTCATCCCATATGCTTGTCCCATCTGATGCCACGCCACCATCAACACAGCTCAGCATTAGCAGCACCAGGGGACCAACTCAAAGGCATTACCGTTAGCAAAAATTTGTGCGGTCCCAGTCAAACACTAACAGTGTTTTAGTTTTATCAACATTAGCAATCGCTATTGTTTTTCCAAATCTTACACTAGAATGGGCATTTTCCCCCCAAACAGCAGTTCCTGGAAGCCGGGCATTGCATAAAAATCCCACTTTCCACCAGAGAAAATTCCTGTCCCCACGGCCAAACAAAGCCCGGAAAAGGAGGACCTGAACGCAATGGGGGACTAAACAACTTGAAAACATTTCAAAGATACACTTGAACTGTGATGAAAGGCCATGATTTTAAGAATTTTTCTAGAGATTTTTGCAATTAGCAACGCCATTGTTAAAAATCAAAGTCCTTCTTTGACAAGCTAAAAACAAATTAAAAGCATACAAATACTTATTTCACATATAAGAAGTACTAATTTTGCCCTGCAACCCTTGTGCATCATGTCCCGGTCAAAAGCAAGCTCAAACAACAGGACCAGTAAGAGCCGGTGCTGGAGAAATGAAGCCCCAGCCCAGGCCTGTGCCAGTGGGTGTCCAGGAGATCTGGGCAGTGACAGGGGACACACACCTCAACCATAGTTTTCAGTGTCTACATGGTTCACATTTCTCTTGCAGCTCTATCTGCAAAATGTGAGGGTCACTGCAATGCTATTTGTGCTCCTCTGAGGAAAAAGTTCCTGGTCATCTCCGAAACTGGAGCAGATGGTCCTTCAGCAAACATCCAGGAGCTGGGTGAGAGGCTGGTTTTGGAGGGGCCATGCCATTGCTGATGCTTTGCTAGATGCCACCATGGTGGAAGCAGCTCTGCAGCTCCTCGAGCTGTGGGATCCAGGGCAGCAAGCTGGACGGAGCTGGTGCTGCAGGGAAGGTGAACGGCCCCAAATGTCGCTCTCTGGGTGCTGGGGGAAAGGGGTATGGTTTGGGAGCACAGGGGAATAGCAGGGGGAAAGTGTCACAGGAGAGCAGAAAGGGTGGGGTCCCGGTCACATTTTTCCAATTAAATAGGAAGCACTAGGATCATATAACCCATTTCAGCCCTTCCCTGCCTTTTATTCAGCTGGAAAATTATACTTTTTTTTTTTTCTTTCCTTGAAATCTTTTTTTCAGGAGAAACGGAGCACATTTCCTTATGTGCTGCAGCACTACAAAATACAGGATACCACCGGTGCATCACTTCATCCAGCACTGCCCCTAAAACAATGAAGTGAAACTGCCAGGGCAACGAGATTAATCTTAACGATTCCCTTTGGGAGCTGGAGTCTGAATGCCCAACTTCATATACATGCCATAAACCACCAGCCTCATCCAGATCATGGCAGACAGTCACCACTAAGGGCTATAAAGAGCTTTCTTTGCAGCGGAGCTTTTGTGTACGCTGCACAGATCAAACTTTTTTTTTTTAATGTAGGCCACATCAAAATTATAACACAGAATTTTCCGTCTTTTAACCCAAAACACAGGCGACAACAGGAAATGCCATACAACCTCCAAACTCACCCTAGTTTAGGAAGGGACAGGAATGTGACTCGAAGGCAAAAGGAAAAAAAACAGTTTTGCCATCCTTGGCACAGAGATTAAAACCAGGACAAGAACTGCTTGTGCTGTTCCTCTGCCTCGCGGCACCCAACCTGCCCTGAACCCCCCCGTGGGGAGGGCTGGCTTGTCCAATGCCTGGCGAGCCTTCAAAGGAGGACAGAGCCCAAGGGAGGACGCGCCAGTGACCGCAGGGCTGTGCCCTTCGCCAAGGAGAGCGCTGGGGAGCAGAGGGATGGCTTCCTCCAGCACAATGGGGAGCAAAGAGAGCCACGGCACAGAAAGGGGTGATGAGGGAGAAGGACAGCAAAGAGCCCTCAGGGACAACTGCATGGTGCTACACACAGGGACAGTGCCACCCTTGGGGACACCGAGCCTCTTGCGGCTGCTGAGCCAGACCCCTGACATAACTGCAGCCTCCCGACCCACTCCAGAGACACATCAGACAACACACGGGTGCATTATGCCCCATAAGCTTCTTTGCCACTATTTTTTAATTTATTTTTTATTTAAAGCTTGTAACCTCCCCTCAACACAGCTTGGAATTGCGCAGTTTAGGACAAAAAAGCATATGGGTTATGTTCAGTAGACAGAACAAAGGTAAAGCTCCAACCTGCTTAAGCTTGAGCACTTCAGTCTTAAAAAAAAAAATAATTATAAAATCCTTACACCTCCTGGCATTAAGGTTTAGGGGTTGGTTTGTTTGTTTTGTAATAAAGTGCTAATTATTTGAATTGCAAGAAACAGTTCTGGGGTGTCACGCAAGCCCCAGGCTGCTAACAAGCTACTATGGAGGTTGTAGTCAGCTTAATAACCAGCAGCCAGCCAAGAAATGTTCCCTCACTGACGCTGAAGACATGAAAAGAGACACTTCAGTTCCGACACTCTGTGGGACTTCATCTTGTCTAATCCTTCCCAAATCAACTGCTTGTTTTTACTCTGTAATTGATTTTGTGATTAGCCCTTTAGGGCAACAAGGGTCAACAAGGAAGAGTTTGGGAATCCATCAGAGGTGATAACCTGAGTGAGATCTTTACCTTACATGGGGCTTGTCTGAGTTTTACTGAGTTTACTCTCTCTTGCCTGTCTGCACCACTGCAGCATCCAGAGAAATTCATGCCATCCCACTCCTGTACAGTGACTTTTTAAGAGACCCTACTGTAAACACAATTGCTGTGCAGAATCATTACTTGCTGTGTTTTGAGAACACCACAGCTTAACTCTGTGGAACTTCAAGCCCAGGCTACATACAAGGTCAGACCATCAGTAGTGAATCTAACAACTAGTTTCTTCCAAAGTCCGAAACACAGTTTCTTCTCAGACTAAATCTGAACAGTTCTGGAGACAAAACGCCATGGGTACAGTTGGCACTCCTGCTCCGGGAATGTCTGTGGGCAGCAAACACAATCCTTCCAAATTGCATTGCAGTTGAAAACAAACACAACAATGAGGCAGAACCCAGCCCGGCCATGCAATCTGTGCCGGGAGGCGCCTTGCTCAGACACAGCCCCACCAGCGAGGAGGCGCGATCCCGGCGAGATGCTGTTTCGCAAGGAGCTGCCCAGGCTCACACCACCAACTCTCCCATCCCAGGGTCCATCTCTCCGAATCCCAAGCGGTGACTTGAGTCTCAGGTCAGCCTTCCTGGAGGAGCACTCTCCTTCCCAGGATGACAAGGGCCTGAAGAAGCCACTCGCGTCTTTGATCTTTCTCTCACCACAATACTAGGTAGTCAAGATCTTAGTATTTTCAAAAAATGTGACCGCTTTTCATGCCAACATGCCAATGCCTGAAACAAAGCAAGCAGAAACCTAAACAGGAGACTGAGACACAGGGCTGCTGTCAGACAGCGAGACCAAGAAAAGCCTCTGAAGACCACTGCAGCGAAGATTTATTTTAAACAAAACCAAAGCAAAAAAAAAAAAAAATCATTAATGGTCACTTACAAAAGGTTCAGAAAGCTTTACACAAAAAAGAAAAACTCAACCTAAAGTCAGCTCCTAATGACAGAAATTCCTATAAAGAAAAGTTCTTTGTGAAAAGAACAGAGAAGAAAGACTCCTGTGTCACTAAACCTCTTTCTCCAGCTTTTCACCAGTCAGAAAACACCTCATTAACAGTTAAAGTCTACATAATGGCGGTATTTTACTACCACCTGATTTTTTTAAGCTTACCCAGCCTTGTCAGTAGACACTGCAACTTCAACCACAGCACTGGCTATATAACCTGTCTGTCAATATTTCCACCTTTCAATTTCAAATACAGTTCAAGACCGTCTAAGCCTCCCCAGCCCTCAATTAGCAACCACTTATGTCCCACTTAAGGCTGAAGTTTATCATTTATGATCAGATGTGTTTCAAATCCCTATAAAACATCCCATATTTGAAAAATACCAGACAACGCAGATGCCATTTATCTGTCAATAAACAAGTAATAAGGCCTTTTCCTCTTTGAAATGCTCTACTTTCTCCAAGGGCAGATCGAACTTTCACTGAAGAACATGAAGTCAGGTTTGCTAATTTTATGCTTTCTCTTCTTATTTTAAATCTTCCTCCTTTGCCACGCTCCTCTCCCATAGGCTCCGTGACATTCACCAGCGGTAACAGGTTGTTATGTCACTGCAGTTTCTCACTTCTCACTCATGAAATTCAAAAGCAGCGGCAGACATGAGCTGGGACACTTGTAGACTCCCTCAGTTCAGGACAAGCTGCTTCTCCAATGCATCACCCCCTCAAGAAAGTATTGTTTAGGGTAGAGGACCAAAGAGGTGAATGAATAAAGTGACAATATTTAGACCCACATGCCTCTGCCATAGATTAAACCAAAAGGAATGGACAAAGAGATGCTTTCAGGCACATTTTGTTCCTGGCCAAACTTTTGCAGTTATTTGTGTCCATACTGGACTTGCACATGGGAAAGAGATGGGTCAAGCAGAGCTTCAACACCTGGTGTAAAACAGCAGCACCTGCACTCAATCTCTCCCAAAAGCCCAGGTATATTGCTGTACTCAGTGCCCAAACACACATGAAAGATGGCAAAGCAGCTTCTGTGCAGCCTTGCAAGGAAGAAGCCTGTTCACGTTAGCTCTCACACTCAATCCACCAGGCTCCAGCAGTCTGAGTTTGCCAGATAAGCTCTGAGCAAGAATGTGAAGTCTGGGTGCTGCTCCAAACCCAAATCTGAAATCTCTGCTGCTGGCCCATCGCTGTTTGACCAGCACAGGCCATGATGGATGACTTGCCACAGCTTGGAGTCTTACAGAGGAGATTAGATACCTCACTAAAATGAGAGGTTTTAATCTGGTTTCTGGAAGAAATTCTGCAGTGGTGGGTACCAAACACAGACTTAACAACTGTAATAATTCTTTCTGGCCTTAAAAAAAATCTAATATGTAAACTGGGGTGTCAGGCATCTGTTGTCCAGAGCTGAGATTACAACCCTGTTGCTCCTATGCAATCACGTAAACCTACATAAAATCTCACAAGATTTATCTCAAAAGAAAAATAGAGGATAAATATGAAATGTTTAATAACTACTGACTTGCTGATGAACAGATGGCCACTGCAAACTACAGTGCATCTACAGCTCTTTTCTTCCACAATCTGCACAAACTTTGGCTATGCAGTCATCACTCATCTCCATCGTGTGCCCAAGTGGCTTCAAATGGACCAACAGCTCCAGCCCTGAGCTGCCACTGGGTAGTCAGGGAATCTTTACACCCACCTCTTCCTCGGCACAACTTGGCAATGCACACCGCTACCCAACATCCCAAGGACACGTTGACCTTTGAGGATGACACCATGTTTTCAGAGATTATGTATTATTACTTATTATCCTTCCTCAAAAAAGGAGCTGTGCAAGACTGCAGCTTGCACTAGCTTTATTTAGTGAAGAATGGCTAATGCCAGATAAAGACAGATTAAAAATCAGGTATACATATTACTACTCAGACCAGTATTTCCCTACAGTCATCATTGCACCAACACAAATCATGCAACTGGATGATAAAGTTCCTCTCAGAGCCAACCAAACTCGACAAAGCCTGCATGATATTGCAGAACCTCTCCCTTTAACTAGTAAAAGATCTTTTTCCAATTTGTGGGTTAAATCTGCTCATCCCAATACTTATTTGAAATGAAATATTTAACTGCAGATTGACGCTTTCATGCGAGCTGCTGTCATAACAGTGTTGTAAACTGGATGTCATCACAAAATAAAAGCTTCGCTTTGACTTAATGTTTCATTAAAATACCTCGAAATGCTCAGTCTTAATTTAAAAAGCCAATACTTTTCATTATGTGCATTTTCAAATTACACCCCTCCATATTTTACCATTTTTTTGTAGGTCTTAGATTTTAAACATTTGATCCTGTTATATAAAACTCACAAATCATCTACGTTCTGGTAACTCTGTTTCCTAGAGGGACATACATGGGACACTTTTGGTGTCTTACCTCTACACCGGTACAAAAACCCACGTGTTTTCCCCAACCATTTCCTCCACGCAACCACACCCACAGCCAGCCCAGGTCCAACAACCTTGACACATCATCAGAAACGTGCCCATCACATTTCTCCTCACATTGTGAGAAGACACTGGGCAGCAGATGAACCACATCACACCTTCCTCAACCCCTACTGAATAGGAAAAAGTCTTTGAGATGCTGAAACTCACATGCCCTGTTATTTCAACAAAGCTCTGATTTCAAGCTAGCAAAGTGTAACCTTATTACTGAAGGTTTAACTATGTTAGTGCTTTTACAGCCTCAGATAGTGTATTTATCTATCCAGATTTAAAAGGCTTAACACTACATGAAGGAGGGAGAAAGGCGGAAGACCACATCAAAGGGACTTTAAGGGCTTCATTTCACATTCATTACCAGGAGGGCTAATACCAATCGTGCAAACCACCAAAGAAATTCAACTGTGGAGATAAGGGGCCGCACAAGGTGTTGCGGCATCAACGTTGCCGCCATTCCCCTTTTTTTCTGAGGGAAAATATCTCTTTCACAGCAGGAGATGGGGGCTTTGGGGCTCAGCAGTGTCACCAGAGGAGCCAAATCTGCTGAGAGCACCCAGCAGGGCAGGATACAGGCACAGCAACCACATCCCTCTATTCACCAAGGTGTTGAAGTGGCTTAAAAACACTCCTCAGGGCTTCCCATTTATCCCTATCAGCATGGATAGCGTGGTTTGCAAATATGCTAAGGGCCTGAAACCATTGAGCTCAGCCAGGCTCTGAGGTTCAACACCTTTGGGATAGGAAGAAAAGCCACCAAAACATTATGTATTTTAAAGCAGCCCTTCCATGTATCACACACCCTGTGTTCAGACCAAACCCTGTCCTCCAATGTGCACAATCATCTCTTCTAGAGAACATGAACATTTACGAACAGTCAGTCTTTTAAAGATGGGCCTTTGATCTTGTTCCCAGTTATTTATTGAGATTCACCCCAGAGAGCAGTAAAATGTATGAACTAGTGGGAGCAGGCAGATTTGACATTTTACCAAGTTTAACAGAGCAGAGAAAGCCATATGCATTTTAAATATGACAATTTCACCAGCTCTGTTAAAATACAATTGTACATTTTTGAGCAGAAAAAGTCCAAAGCATTTCTAGCTGGTTGTGATATCTCTGCATGCTTCACAGCCCCTCTGCTCTCCTCCATTCACCTCCAACCCACAGCAATATTAAATGCAAAGGAGATGTACTGTACATAAGTCCAAGCTGCTTAACAAAATCTGCTCCACTAACACAATTACACACACACTGCTTTTGCGAGACCAGAGACCCAAGCAGGGTATTACCTCTTCATTTACATTCAGCCCTAATTTAACATGTCATGCAAATGGCACAGGAGGGAAAACGAAACCAAAAAACCTCCCAGCCCCTCTCTTACCCCTGAACTACCAGACCATCTGCAGTTTCAAAGAAATTCTAGCAAGCACAGCTCAACATCTGCACCCCATTAAGATCTAATTTGAAACAATTGCTATTCGCTATCTCTCTTGTTTTTCCTGGGTAGAGCAGCTTTGATGTCTCCCAGTTGACAAAAACACAGAAGAAATAGGCATTAAAAAATATCAACTGGAAGGTAGGAATTCGTTCACATGAACAACAGGTATCAGTGTTCGGCAAACAGAAACCAGAGCCCCCAGCGCTCACGCCTCCCCCGGACACAACTACTGTACGGGGCAGGCAGATGTTGCTTTGCTTCTTCCTAACTATCACGTTGTGAGGAACCGCAGCCCTCTCAAAGGGCACTGGCTCTTCCAGCCTGGATTTGGGAAAAGAGAATTCACGGTTATCATAATTTCTTTCACAAAACTTCGTGAGAATTGCAAGTTTGACTTAAGCAAGGAATGACAAACAAAAATATAAAGCCAGGTGATCCAAACCTTGCAGGTATAACCTGCATTTTTTCTTTTCATTCCTCATACCTCAACTCTGACTTTGGATCTCTGGCGAGGACCATCTTTTCTGAATATACGTTTTGCATAAGTTGCTCACTGACATTTGAAAGGAAGAGCAATTAAATCAAAATGAATTAGGTTCAAGTTCAATACAGTAGATGCCTGGTATTTTAATCAACAGGGCAATAGCTTTCCACTTCTTTAACCTATAAAAGAACATGAATGTGTTATGAAAAACCATCCATCAGCTTCATAATAATCCATGTAGTCGAAAAGCTGACATTCTCCCCATGTGTTTAATCCTACTATGTGACTCATACACTTATTTTTATCCTTATAATGAAATTATTATTACTGGAAAACTTCTCTTTGCTAAGTCAGTCTCCGTAGGTGCCACACATGAGTTGAAAGCTTATGAAGTCAAAGAGGGCCTTTGGTTTTCAAGCTAAGTCAGCTGGTGACCAAATGGCACATGTACTCTTTTAATGCAGATTTCATAAAACAAAGCAGTTGCTTGCCTCTGCAAAACTGCCCAGGCACAGGCTTCCTTAGATAAGCCAGAGGTGGCTGAAAGTGTATTTAGCATATGGGAATTCTTTGGTTTGTTTTCATCAGAATATGAATAAGACAGACCGATCCTTATACAACTGTGGAAGAAAAAAAAGAACTAAACAGAAAAGTTCCAAGGCTCTGATGACCCAGAACAGAGCTTCAAGGAAGCATCAGTCCCCTCCAGCCGGAAACATGGGATGATAGCACCACAGCTCCTGTCCTCAGCATACAACCCAGTTTGCGTTGGACTCTGATCATATCATCCTGCAGCCCCACCTGTCTGCCAGTACCATGACTTCTCCACATTTCACATTGGAAAAACTGTTGTGGAGAAAGGGCTGGATGGGGGCACACCAATAAATGCCTTGGGAGACCAGGACCCTGCAGCCTTGCAGCTCTGCTGCTCTCCTGGACCATGGCTGAGCCACACAAAGCTTGAGGTCCACGGAGCCGCAGCACAGCCCAGCAATCAAGCCTTTAGATTTGGCAGAATTTGGGGGAGCCACCCACTTCATCCCTGCTGCTCCCTCCTCCAAAAGCACTAGTTACATCCCTAACTTCCTCAGCATCAAAAAGGAAATGACCCTCTTGTTTCACAGGCAAATCAATAAGGACAAGAGAAGGCACTTTCTTAGCAGAACAGAGAAGGGACAAGCAGGCACCCAGCACAAGGGTCCCCCAGAAAGGGCTGAGATCTTTGACTCTGTGTAGCAGCTCCTGTAGCCTCAACCCATACGACATCCTTCATTGGTAATGGAGATGGGGGAAACGGGATGTGTCCTGTGCTTGCCCTAGCTGAGTTTGGCAGAGACCCAAACATTTAAAGAGAAGAGGAAAAGCAACTTAAGGAGATAAGCTTTACAAGTATTTGGGAGATCTTCCACCAAATCGACAGGCAGGGGACCAGGTCACAAGCAGATGTGACTTGCCAGTATTTTTCTAGCATCCTGTCACCCTTGCCGTGCACAGAGGCCGGTTTCCCAGAATTTTAGGCTAATGTACACAAACTTGAGGAGAAAAAACCTCAGTAACAGTGCTTTGGATTAAACCCATCCCAATCAGATTAATCAAGTTCTAAGTTGCATATTGTGCTGGCAAACATGTTTTCCCCAAGTCGTAGGTTATAAATATTTACAATTTCCGCAGTAACAAAATGCGAACAAAAAAAGCTGCGTACAGCTCATCAGGAACGGTGCTGAGTGCCAGGCACAGAAGCTCAGACTCGCAGTAGTTTCAGTTCTTTTCCCCCATGGATGTTTCAGCACATTGTTTAACCTACTGCTGCCGTCGCGGGAGGGGTTTAATCCAGCACTGCCCCTGGAAGAGGTTCTACTGCTTGCTCCCAACTACAGCCCCATCCAACCCAGTGCTGGCCCATGGCTGGTGTGACTGCAGGATGAGCCAAAATAGAGACAGCAGAGAGACTACTGGGGACAAAACAGAGAGAACAAGGTTGGATTGAATCCCTGGTAGTTTAGGCCAACAAACTGGAGGAGATGGTATAGTGACAAGAGCCAGCGGAGGGTCAAGAACCTCTTTTGGTGGCAACATGAGTAGATCTGATTCACGTTGCCTGGGAAAATGTGTGTTATGGAGAGGTCTCATGTTCTGTCTAAATGGATCGAAGAGCAGGATTTCCCAACAAGTTGCCCTGTCTCCCTGCCACAGGACCTGGGCAGAGATCAATGCAAAGATTGCCCCAACACCAAGCACAACACCAAGGACAGAAGGTCACTGCACCTTTTGATGGCAGTTAATTGTTCATCTTTCATCAATTTGTTGCAGTGTGAATCCAGACTGGAAGCTTTCTCCTCTGCTCACAGCCAAGGCACCTTAATGCATGACATTGTGCATCTGCATGCATGCATTTGTATGTATAAAAATATCTGCAGAAAAAATAAATATACAAAGCTCAAATTCAGCAGATGCCTTAGAGTTGGTCTCCTTGGAAGACTTCTTTCACACCAACATCTGAGCAGGACACTCCACCTTATCTTTCCTCCCCATGAAGATCTGGAACACACAGATATCTACGAGAAGCCTCCGGGTTTGCTTTAAAACATAGCATTTTTGAACTGCAGCCAAGATAAGGACAGATGCCCCATAAAGAGCCACCACCACTGGTGCATGCCTAGAAGCAGACAGCTCAACCCTGCCCGAGCCCTGTGTTGTCAGGGCCATGCCTGCCTAAAGCCAGGGAGACAGAATTTGCTGTGGCATCTGGTACATCCCCAGCTTAAAGAAGCATTAAGACTAACAGTAGATGCCCTACCTACCTCAAAGTCCCCTGGTGAAAAGGACCACAAGATTTATCAATAAGAGCTGCAGACTTCCAGGAAAGCCTGAGTGTTTCATGTGGTATTTCAGAGCAGGGACATTTTCAGTTTACATAAATAAAGTTGACAAACGACTGGACAGACTTCTGAAATCCCCCTGTAAACTAAATGAAGCAACTCAGCTTAGAAGTATCTCATAATTAAAAGCACTAGCAAACCAAGTCTCACGCATGGTTGTAAAAGCGCCTGAAGAACCAGCAGCTGCCAAGGAAATGACAATAAACAGCAAACACCCACACGCACACCTTAGTCCTCCTTGCTCGGCTGCTTAGCATCTGCTCATCTTTTCTCCATACCTTTTAGGAAAGATATTCAAGTGCAAGAATGGATCATTTTAGGACCCCATTAGCTGAAGGTATTTTTCCAGTCACTCTGAGTGACTGGGGGAAACTTCTCAATGCCATTTTGCTCTCCCATGGCATGGGAACAGCAAACTTCCCCATTTTTCCCTGCTGCTCAGGACACCAAACTGCACTGAAGCCCAAGAGCACCTGCAAAAGGGGTTGACAACATCTTGGGCTGACCCAGCTCCTCACCATGGTCAAGCATAAAGAAAAAGGCAAGTCCATGCCCTCCTCTTTGAGGTGCACCCAGCCGCCACATCAGCCTGCATAAACACGAAACCGTGTTCCCAGCATCGGTGGGAGGTGCTCATAGAAGGCCAAAGGGAGTTTAAAATGCAAACTCCATTACAAACAGTGATATTTTATCTTTTTATTAAAATACTTAGAAGTTCTTCAGTTATTTAAATAATGTTTATTTCTTCTGTAGAAAATGAAGGTGAGACACTGGGACAGCTTCACCTGCAAGACTGGTAGCCCCACACTTGTCCCAGCCTGCTGATAGAGTGTATCATTTCCAAATCCACTATCTTCCATGGTTCCAATTACCATATCTTAAACAATGGCAAAGCCACTGTGCATGCTATCATTAGGAATCTATCAAACACAAGAGGAGCTTCCACACAGAGACCAGGCAGCACAAAGCCAAGTTTTTTCATCACGAGTGTGTTTCCAAGGTCCTGGAAATAGAGATATTTTTTTCCCTGACATTTACGAAGCACACTTGTAGTCCAAGGTTTAGAGCGAGAGCTACTCTTTTCAGAAATGTCTTAAGTTACGTCCTTCGGGAACACTGTGTCCCATTGGATTTATCCTTTAATTTCTTGGATGGTTTATTCTAAATCACAAAGTCTTCTTGCAGCTGTCCTTAACTGTGCAGTCGATCTCTGAGAAAGCCAAGTGCCAAACAAGGGCACTGATACCAAGGCCACCAACTGCCTCCTGTTACCCACCTACACCCATTTAAAAATAATAATCGTAAAAGAAGTCTGAACATCTCTTCAGCCATCTGACTTGTCCTCAGGCCTGAAATGGGATGCCAGCAACAAGCATCATCTTCCTCTAAGGAAAGCTGACCTTTCAGCTTGTGGCTGACTCAGATGTGAGCTGTAAACAACTACAATTTATTATTCCCCCTTAGCCATTTGTTCTCCTCTCTCCCTCTCATGCCGCTCCGCAGAGTGCGGCCACCCTCCTGGTCAATGTGCACCAATACTCACTTTGTTGCTTGTGGTAGAGGAGTCCCTCTGCTTGTACTGCAGCACAGAGTTTCACCTTTGCTCAAAACATCCTACTGCACAGAGATACTGAGTAACATCTTTGAAAGCCATGCTTTTTTTTTTTTTTTGCTTCTTTAAAAAAAGGAAACAAAAAAGATATTGCATAATCACCTCTCCCCAGTATCTTCCTTCTCTTCAAGGATTTCCTCACTGCACCCCACATCACCTGGGAAATCTGCTCATCCCCAATACTTTTTTTCAGCAATTTGATGACATGCCAGCAGAGTTTCCAGCCCCCAAAATGTAGCAGTTCTACCTGCTAACCTGAAGCCAAAACCACTCCAGCTTTTCCTTCAGCATTACCACTGGCAGAGCTGTGTTTCCAATAAGCCTCACACCTTTCACTCCGTGCTTTACAGGACGTGTTATTATTGCACTAACAGAACAGAAAAGCCACTTTACAGCCATCCAGAGTACCAATCATTCAACATTATACTGACTGTTCAACACTGAAAACAGTAACGTTGCAAAGAAAATCACTTAGGACTCAGAATATTCAGCCACTGAAGTTGAGAGCTGGTCACACAAGCAGCAGCATGGCCACAGAGATGGCTGAGCAAATCCAAGAGGTGAGGTCTCCATGGGACTGAAGCATTCATGTTCAAAAACATGTTTGTCTTCCTTAAGCACATCCGTCTTTCATAAGCACATCTGCTAGAGTAATGAAAAGATAATGCCTCTCCCCTGCAAAACATAAGCCTACATAACACATTACTGGTACCCGATGAACAAGCCTGCATCGTGAATCACATAGAGCCCACATTGTTCCCCATGAGCATGGGGCAAGAAATTCTCCACTCAACAAAGCCTGTGCAAGCACAGCACTAATTAACTATGTGGAAGTAATTTGTTATTAAAAAGCCCTGAGCAGTACTGTCAAGACACTAGCTGGACTTTCAGCATTGTGGTCTCTACAACAGACCTACAGGCTTTTAGTCACATGGTTTGGTCTCTCCTGCCTGGTGAGGGCAAGGGAGCCACGCTCAGCCCAGCAGCTCAGGGTGGGTTTGGTGTCTGCTGTTTTCTTCAGACCACTTTGGCTGTCATGAATGTAGTAACTGGGCTGCCTTGGTAATGGCAAACAAAGTGCAATGTATTTAAGGTGACCAAGCTGACCAGGTAGAGCCCCCTTAGGGACCCTCTTGGGAACTTGAGCTCTTCTGGTCACCCAAAGTGATTTTGCAGCTCTGAACCCAAACAAAGAGATTTAAATGCAGCCAGAGTGCAGTGTTTGTCCCGAGCAACCCAGAGCCTCCGTGGCTGATGGCACCATCATTGCCCACATCTCAGGATTCGGCACGTATTACACCAAAACATAATCACAAGCATCCAGCTAAGTGAGTAAGAAACTTGCTTTATGGTCCTGATTACAGCGCAAGCCTCACCAGCGATGAGCTGGACATCCTCTCCCCTTTTAAGTTCTGCCAAATCACAGGGTTCCAGGCTGCCACGGAAGTCTGATTCAGCCCTCATTGCCACCAGGCAGAGGAGTTGGGGTGCAATGCCATTTTTGGTTGGTTTGGAAAGTTCTTGCAATCAAATAAAAAAACTTCTGGCATATTTTAACATCAAAAGTGCTACTACAGAGACAACCAGCAGCAACAGCTAGTATCTGCGTCAAATCATACAACACAGTTGTAGTCAACAAACTACATGTTGAAAAGCCTCAGCTTCTCTTTAATTTTCATTTTTATAAATTAGGTTGATTAAAAACAGAAGCAAGCAATGACTAATCCCCAAAATAGAAGAAAAGATTGGGTCAAAGTGACATTGGCAGAAATAATGCTGCTGTCGAGGGACACAGTGATTTCAGCTCAGCAGCACTTGTGCTTATCAAATTGTAAACCATCATTTTCAGATTTGGACAAAGCCACAATTGCCCAGTTCAGAACTTTTTGCTTCCTTAAGCTATTAAAATAAGTTCCTCAACAAGAGAAATTTCTTTATGAAAACACAGCAGCAATGCAGGAATAACACCACGGAATAACACCATCTGAACTCAGATACCTTTTAATTGCCTTGCAAACCAACAGGGCAAGTGACATGAATCCAAACAGACCTTAAGGTACTAAACTCAATCCAGTATTAATTCATGAAGTAGAACACAAGAAGCTTTTCTATATTTGGTGTTTTTCAAGTTATGGATGTGATTGCTCTCTTTCTCAGTATGTAAACTGAGAGCCCAGCCCCAGCTTTTCACTGCAGTCCTCCATCTGCCTCAGAAGGCATCATGGAAACTTCACTGATGGTACCACTGCAGAGATGAACAGTGAATGGTGTTACCTGCTCAGCATCCACTTTCTGCCATGTTCACTCTGGGCTATCAATAGCATAATTTTGGTCTTTTTGCTACCAAAAATAGTTAAAAGACCGAGAGAACAAGCTTTGCCCATGGCTTTATCCTCATAATCCTCAATTAATCTCATACAAGAAGAAAATTTTTCTAAGCTTACCATAAACACAGAAACAAATGAACAATCTCAACCATGGATTAAAAAAAAAAAATAATTTGCCAAAGTCCAATATGGGCAGTCCATTCAGGAGTGCAAGTACCATAATTGCTATATTCCATCCTCTTACTGATCAGAGCAATTTTGCAAGACTTTTTCACTATTTCAATGAAAATAGTGTAGTTGTTCATCTTCCTAGCTTTAGTTCCTTGTGTCCCTCCCAGTTTCAGGCTCAGAAAATGATGATACACTCAACAGCCAAATACACATCTCAAGGCCAGACATGAGGGACTTTGTACTTAATCAAGTATTACTGCATTTTCTGTGTTAACAGCAAAGTACTCAGTGCAACCAATTCCTCCTTTCTGATGTCTCCAATTCCAACAGAGTACAGAAATAGCAACATTTTAAAGTGTAGGAGTCCAAGTGATGCATGTGAATGTAATTGCTGGGGCATTTTATGTGCTGCAAGACTATATTGCAAGATGATTGATTTCTTATGGCCGAAACTGTCATGTTCAGGCAACATTAAGCTTTGAGTCGTGATATTTAATCTGCAAAGTGTCACAAGATCTAGATTAAAGAAGACAATTGCATATTATTTTCCAACTCTCCAAAAACTCAACAAAAATACACCGATAGCAACAAATTGGGGAACCTGTGCGTTTCCTTCCCTTTCTTAGCTACAAGACACCATTAAACATGTAAGTCATTCTGTTTGGAGTGTCAAAGGAGATGAAATGCATAAGCCACTATGGGAATTTATTACTCAAAAGCATTGAGGGGAGGATAACGTTTTCCTGTCAGACCCCCACAGAAGTTTGGGGCTGTGATACGCAGCTCTGGCTCCATGCCCCAGACTCCCAGGGAGAGCAAAATATCACAACCGAAATCAGCTGGACAGGTTCAAAATACCAAATTATGTTCCTAGGCATCAAATAAGCTCCCCAGTGAAAGCACTGCCCAGTACAGCACAGGAAACCAGTTTCCACCCCATCCTAAACCAGGGATTAGAGTCACCAGAGCTATGTTTTATGGTACGCTTCCAAGACCAGCTTTCGTTCACAGTATACTTGGTAACATAATATGAGGGTTTTCTTTAGGGAACAGCTACTTTCCTCAGATTTCCAGACTGTTTATGAAACTGAAAGACTGGGTTAACACGTCAATTGGCTTGTACAAGATTGAAACTGAAAACACTGGAAGAAATACAGAAACTAAACCCAATAACAAGTCAGAACTGGGACACACACTGCCAACACCGGCACCAGGCTGATACACAGCAGGAGGAGAGACTGGCAAAAGAGATAATTGTGTAATTGGCATTACCCAGCCCACAGAAACCCTTTCCTAGAGGACATCAATGGCTCTTGATGCCAAGCAAGATGCCTCCTGTTTCTCAGTCCCCTCCAGAAATGCAAAGCTTGAGCCCAACTCAGCAGCCATGGGCTCAGTGACATCCCAGAGATGCTTCTTCAGAGGCAGATCCCCATTGCTCAACACAGCATCCGTCCTCCGCTGCATTCTGCATCTCTGCCAGTCCCCACCACAGCTAAAGAATTAGCTTAATTAAAATACTCTGATTTCACATAAATAAAGCATATACCAACTTTCTTCTCAGGTTACCAATTTAAAGCATGACACTAAAATGCCTCATAAAAACTGCAAAGTCCAGAAGTGCCAAATGCTATAAGGAGCTAGGGAAAGCAATTATCCATCAGTTTATTTAAACTTGTTCACTGAAAATATTTAAACAGGAATTTCATGCAGAGATAAGCCACTCAGTAAGGCAAGAAGTTATGGTAAAGATATGAGCTATTGCATGTGTGGGCACAGGTTACAGCAGAAAGCATTAGGACTGGATGGCATTTCCAATTTAATCCCCTTTTTCAGTTGCAAATAGCTTTATTAAACAAATTTTGCAAAGGACTAAAGTTTTACATGCGTTGTCTGAGCCCGAAGGCAGTTTTCCTTGTAAAACTTTAAGCAACATTAAGTCAGAGTTACGAGTGCAAGAAAATAAGAAAACACAAACCAGGTTTTAGACAATCCACTGGTTGAAGGGGGGGAAATAAGCTTATGGGAAAATATATTCACAATTATTTTTACTTAAAAAGCAGAATATTTCTGAACATATGGGCATCAGCATTTCCAACTGGGAGAGGGGAACCCTCTGGGCTAGATAGTCCACACATAATGAAATACGATCCCGTCCTCAAAGGCCTGAAAATCTGAGGGCTAAATCCAGAGACCCAAATAGGCCAGAAAAGCTCAAAATAATTCACCACCAGCAAATATTTTGAAATACAGAGAAAGAGAAAAGAAAACTTTAAGGTCATTAAGGCATACTGCATCAAGTAAGGACAAAGTTAAAAATTCTTATTAAAAAGGCAGTATCACAGCAAAGTCAACAAAGCATTTAGGAAAGAAACTAATGTTTCAAGATAACAACTCTTAATTCTCCCCCCAAATTTTATCTTCCTAATTAATATTTTGCAATTTCCTTCCAAAGTGGCAAGCAGGAACCTGCTGTTCCCCACAGCTCCCCTTCCCCCTCCAGCCAGTCCCTTTTAAACTGTGAGAAAAAATGTGATGGGAAAAAAAGTTTCTAAGGAAAGCAGAGCAATGCTTTCACATTTCACATTTTTCTCCAGTTATTCCTCTTCTCCCAACATTACAATGTAATTTCCTCTCCAAGGTATTCTTTATCGCTGGAGATTGAAGGCACATTCTGCGGCTGTTTGATTTGGCCTGTGCTCAGATAAACAAGTAAACTGCAGGAACGCAGAAGTCGACAATCAAGATCAGTTGAGTTGACGGCAACCAGATAAAAAGAAGCAGGTCAGGGTCTGGTTTACTTCATTTTCTTACACATCCTTTTACCCTTCTACAGACAGGGCTCCATGAGGAACTATTGCTAACTTACACAAAACTTCCTTTTTAAAAGAAAATCATTAATTCATTAAAAAAAAAATCTGTCAGCTGAGGTCAGCATTCAACAGCACCATCTTTTATAACTTAGTTTTTGCTGGAAATAAAAAGAAAAAAATAAAATAAAGAAAAGGAGGCTTTTCCACCAAGACGTTCACATCATAAGTGAGGATTTTTCTGCCACCTTCTGCCTTCCTCAATTAGAATCATAGAATTGTCTAGGTTGGAAAGGACCTTTAAGAAGGGACTTGCTCTAAAGAAAAGGCACAATAGTGCACTTGCTGTCTTTCCTGCTGTGAAATGCGAGAAGCTGCAGTGGGAAAGATTTTGGAGAGCCAGTACTGGGAATAGGTGGTCTACTGCATTTATACAGATATAGATACAGACACATATATATAAAATATATATGTTAAAGCACTCACAAATTTTTAATTTTTATTTAAATAAAAACCACCACACCTGCATGCGGAAGCAAATCTGGATCAAGCCCCACCACATTGCTCACTGGGCTCAACCTTGACTCCTTACCTGAGCCCTCACCTCCCCAAAACACCCAGCTCTATATGAGCTCAGCCTGCATGGTGCAGGTTTTTTTGGGGAAAAAAATAACCAAGCCCACCCACCATCACCAGTCCCCCCTTTCCAGGCCTCAAGTCCCTTGCACAAGGGCTGACTCCGATGCAGAGCGCATCTTCACCCTGTGTCTCCACATCTCCATCACACCCACAGTCACCCAGTTTAACCTCCAATACCTGCTACATTATACTAAATCAGACATCCTTACACATTACATTTCAAGAAATAGGTATAAAAAAGAAAAGAAAAAAAAAAAACAAAAAACAAAAAAAAACTAACACCAAAAAAACCCACAAAACACCCCAAAACAACAACAAAGACCAACCAAAACCCACAAGCCTAAAACAGAGCCGGGGCAGCCAAGAACAGCAGCACTTGTTACACATTGGATAAGCTTTCTCACTTTTACCCCAGAAAGGGCCAAGGTGACATACAAGTTGTTTCAACCCAGTTATTTACCATAAAAACAAGCTGGTAAAAGCTCAACGCTTTGCAAATTTGATCAGCTCTAAAGGATTAAACTTCCTGCATCTCCAAAGACAAGCACGGCAAGCTGCCCGTTCCTGGAAAAGTTTGCCAAAAGGTATTTTTGGGCCATTTCCTAAAGTAACTCATTCATAGTTTTATTATACTTTTGGGGTTTTTTTGCTGTTGTTGTTTTTAATTAGCCATTCAAGAAAGGGAACTAGCAAAAACCTTAATTTTAGGCAAAAAAAATAAACAACCAATGAGTTTCCTATAGCAAGAAGTCAAAAAGAGGTATTTACAGTGTACTGCAGTGGGAGCTTTACTGATGGTTAAAGAGGATGTTCAGTTCATGAGAGCTCAGAAAACATATAACATTGTTCATAAAAGAGAACAGATTCAAGCTGAGCAAACAAAGCCCATGAATTTGCACTTATGCTCATAAATAGTTTAACCGAGGTAGGAATAAGCACAGAAAGGGAAGAGAGAAGGGTTTTTGAAAGGGTGAAAAACAAGAAAACTCCTTGATTCCCAGTGGATTCATTCAGTGTGTTGCCTGGTTGGAGCATATCACAAGCAGAAGATGAGGACTTCAGGAAAGCAGAAAGAAATTGAGGTCTAAAGATTGTTTCTATTATTGGGGTATTTGTGTGGAGGGCTGGGCCAAGGGTAATAGAAGAGCAGTTTGGAAGCAAGTTTTTTGAGACCAGAAGGAGCTTATAGTTTTCCCAGCCGTACCATGAAACGTTTATGTGGAGCACAGGGTTGAGATCTCGGCTCATGGTGGATCTTAACACACTCCAAAAGAGAAGTTTTGAAGCAAAACACGCGCCAGCGTTTGAGAGACCCCATTGCACCGAGCAGCTCCTGTGGTCTGCAGATGTGCTGCTAGTACATACAGCAAACCAGGGAGATTTGGTGTTAAAATACATTCAAGAACAACAAAGCAACTCTTTGAGCCTGACCACAAAAATTTGTAAGTCTAGTAAATGTGTCATTTGGGTCACTTTAAACACCCTGGTGCATCAGTATTGTTGTGGGATGCAATAATAAACTCAAATCCCACTGGTCTCCCCACCATCCACCCACAAGCGCACATTAGGAGGAAACACAAGGCTCAAGACCAGCAGCTCACAGGCTCTCACTGCCAGCCGTGCCATGGGGCAGTCTTCACTTTTCCTTCTATAACCAGTGGCATTTATCCCCTTCCCCGCACCTCAAATGCGGGGAATCCTCATGACTTATGGTGCAGCAACGCTTCTTCACCTCACTTGGGACTGTTGATTGCGATAAGCAACCTCCCAACCATCTGGCTTTGACAAAAATGATGTGCAAGCACGTGGTTAATAACCACGCTTAATATACATCACATCTGCAAGATCACAGGGAAAGAAGACAAGATGCCATCAAGTCGCATAACTGTTAACAGCTCAGTGGAAGTTGGTCTTTCAAATATATTGGCAGAATATCTTGATGCTACTAACAGCCACACTGCCAGCAATGCCAACAGACCTACAGGAACGCAGCCATACAGCCCACACGTATCTGGAGAAAAGAAACAGCAGACTCATTTGAGAGCAAGGGATTTTGAGACCAGGAAGACACTTACTGTAGGTGTAGAAAAGCCAGCAGCCATGGACTGAGGTCAGAGAAACAATATTCCTCATCTGGCTCAGGGGAAGAACATGAACCAAGAAAAAAAATCACACTCAGGACAAACTGAGATCCGAGCAACTGCACTGAGCATGAACCACTGTTAACTTGGCCAAGGCCTACAGACAAAGTCAGTCTCCTAAAACCTCTCCCTTTTCTCATTCCCTCCAAAACATACCCTACCTCACATGCTGGCTGGCATATGAGGAAGAGAAGAGGCAAGGCTCTGAGCTGGGGGTGGCCAACTGAGAGCTTCATGTCCAAAAAGGTCAGCAGGAAAATACCCTGCTGCAAGATGTCCACGTTGCTGGGATTAAAGGGACACCTGCAGAGAGCAGCAACACAGCCCAAGGCACTCAGGGCTGGAAGCAGAGCTCCACAGCCATGTTCCAGCCACCAAACCAAAGCTCCACTTCCCACCAGTATGACACACAGGAAAGGGAGCAAGGAGAGAAAAATCTCCATGGTCAGAGACCTCGGAGTGGCTGCCCTGCTGGATTTCACCTTGGAGAGCAGGAGAAAGGAGGATGAGCCATAACAAGTCAGGAGGAGAACCAAAAAGCTTCAAGTGAGCCACTACAATTCATGTGGCCGTTTCCCAAGGAGAAGATGAGCATGGAGCTGGACACTGAAGAAGAAACTGCTTGTGCAGAAGGAACAGAATCAAGCCAGAATGGATTTAAGAGAGAATATAATTATAGGAGCATATGTGTGGGTCTTAACTCACTCTTTAAAACAGCTTCTGTGGATGGTATCTCAAACACAAGTCAAGGAATGATGAGTCTCTTGGCTTTAACATCTCTATTAGCCTGTCCAAATTGTTGTACTGGAAACCCAGAGCTACACAGTATACAAGCCTCACCCATGAGGATTTGCTCTCCACTATGTCTGAATGTGCATTATTTTGGCAAAAGAGCATATTTCATTTCACAAGTTAAAAAAAATTCACTTCTTTTGAAACTAGAACATAATAAAGTGAACAAGAAATACACAAGCAGCATGATGCTCATTTATTTCTTATATAGCCCAGAAGGAATGTAATTTTAAATGTGAACTTTGGCAATTCATCACACAGTCTTTCAGGCATCAGAATTTTCAAAGAAGAAACTAAAATGAGCAAGATGTTTGACATTGAGAAATGCCTACCACAAACACCAGAACTATCAGACATAAGGATATTTGCCTTAAATGCACCAAGTTCAACTCATCTCTGGTGCAACTCTCCTGACTTTGAGACAAGCAAGTCTGGCACGTTGTTCCGAACACATCCGTGAAATACTATTTATATCATCACATCTAGAAATTCAACATAATTATACGGAAGCAGTTTTTTAATTAAAATATTTATAGAGTGCAGGTGACAGAGCCACTTAAATCTGTTGGGTAAATCATACCTATGCAAGACTTGCCCAAGAATTAATACGAGTGCTTGCATTCATTGCTACTCTGTTGGATGACACTGAAGATTTGTGCTAAATATCTAAACATGACTTATTTCTGAAGCCGATTTGTTTACACAGCAATTTAATGTATTGAAAAAGAGCTTTTCACATCAGTTTTCTTCATCTGGGTCAATCCTGGTCATCCTAGACAAGGTGCCCCCTGGACCAGGAGGGCATCAGGAATATCCCAAGCCAGAGCTCCTCTGGGCAGGATGAGATGTGACAAACCATCACACAAATCTTTTTTAACATTACCACTCATGGAGGAACAGTGGCTTTTCCACAGGATATGCTGAAGTAACCAGCAAGCCTGTTCACTGCTTAGTTAAAATTAATAGGCAACCTTGCCCTTCCTTATCTACACAGCAATTATTTCCTAATGCAGGCAGCAAAGTCATGCCAGTTTTGCCCTCTGGGCCCCACAAAGCACACAGCCTAATTCACATTATCCGGGAGCAGCCAAGCCAAAAATTTTTTAGAGGCAGAGATATTCTTATATCTGCTCTCATTAAGCAATTTCCTGTGGTATTTAGTGAGTGGCTACAGCCTGCCAGCATGCCCGACAGCCGTACCCCTCCCAAGCCCTAAGTTCTCCAAGGTGTCTTTTTTTTTTTTATTTATTTTTAATGGGGTTTTTAGGGACTAACAGTGATGCCCAAACAGCTGAGGAGTCTGGCCAAGAAAGCACAACCCGACTGTCGCCAGAGTTATTTCTGCTGCTGGCTCTGTGGGAGCCTAATGCCATGTTACACTCATCTGTCCCACCAGGAAAAGAGATATTTATTAGGGATTTTATTATTTTTTTTTTACTCTTAAAGTAACCTGCTAGAAACAGTGAGAATTAGCGTCAGGCCAAGCATAAGCAAACAACCAAATTCCTATTTCTCTTGCAATTTGCCAAGCATCCCAAATACCAGCTAAGCTTCCAGGACTCCTGCAAGTCACCAGCCTTACTTATTTCCAACTTTATCCATCAATTCTCTGCAACTCTTTGCATACAGCTATACCCGTTCTTGTTTGCTGGGGGGAATATTTGACTCCGATATCCCCTTCCAGGGGGAAAAAAAAAAAAATTAAAAAAAATTCAGAAGTGACCTGAAACCTTTACATTTCACAAATTTTCTGACCTTATGGATTCTTATTTATGTCCAAAACCAGCAATTATTTTTTTTTTTTTTGCTATTATAAGGCAGACTAACAACATCACGGTATCTGGTGTGGTTCTATACTCTACTTCATTTTACTGCCAGAAGCGGTACAGACGGCACCCTTCAGATAAGGGCTTATTTTTATATCTTGAAAGAAAAAAAGCAAAGGCATTTTCTCCGCATTAAGCAGTCTTAAAAATGGGATTTGAACTGCTCTGGAAGCATTTATATAATTGAATTATAATTTGCTTCATTTAGGCTTGCGGTCTCTTGTGCACTGTCCAGTGCACAAACCAGGCATTTTGTACAATTCAATTACAAATATACTCAGGAACCTTTTAATCTCATATTAGGTTTCGTAATTGATTCCTGCTGTCAGCATCAAGTCTCAGTGTTTGGAGAGTTCTCTCAAATCACGTGCAAAGTCTAATGGTGACTTATTTCAGATGTTTATAGCCAAAAGAAAAAGGACAATTAGGTGAAATGCATAGGTTAGGCCAGATTTTAGGGACCAGATGATAATTACAAGAGTGGGCATAAATTCGTCCATGTGAGCAGGGTAGGAATATTCAACAGAGCAGCAGCAATTTGTACTTGTGACTTTTTCCCTACCCTTTTTAATCTCTGCATTTTCCTTGGAAAAATAATATATACACGCTATTGAACTATAAGGCAAAGCGTAGAGTGTAATCAGTTTGCATCTGGCAACACATCCTCTCCTACTAGAAAACAGAATATTTGTATTTTTAGAAACTGGAAAAAATCCACAGTAGTACATCTGTTAAACAAACATCTTAAAACTCTTGCTTAAAGTAATGGAAAATGTCATGGTCTACTGATAGAGTAGTGTAGGCAACAAGCTCCTTTAAAAACTAAAAACAGGTGTTACCACTCTGGATTTTAGTGAGAATAAACCCTGCACACATCAGTTTACAGAATCTGAGTCAATTACAAGAGTCTTTTTCCAGAGAATCACCATTTCTCCTGTTCTTTGGTCTGCTCAGGAAGCACAGAAGAGCTTACTTCCCACAGAAGCTCTCTACCTTTCAAAACTATCTGAAGGTCAGAGATCGCATTAATCAAAATGGTTTAATACAACTAAAATAGATTCAGCAACCACAAACATTGCCAGTGTTTTAAGTTACCTACCAACTTTTACATGGAATTGACTGATGTGTTGGCTTTTGCAGAAATCTCTCTTTATTAGGAAAAAAAATTATCTGCTTTTTCTATTTAAAAAAAAAAAAAAAATCAGATAAAATACATCAACTGCATATCAGAACATGGAACTACCTTAGCAGTACCAGAGCTTGACAGGACTATTTCCTATTCTTCTAGCAGGTATTACAGATTCAGCAGAGCAGATCCAGCTCTGCCAGCAATTACACCCGCACAAATTCTCAGGTCTTGAAGGAGTCGTATTGGATTTACTGTTCTGTAAATCACAGTAATATCATGTTAAAGGCAAACCACAGTGGCCTCCAGGGTCAATGTCCTTTCCCACCACTGCCAAAGCACGCACCCACAGCAGCTATCATCTTTTCACAAGCTGAACACTTCGAGACATACATTCCTCTCTGCTTATTCTCTCATTCTAATCTCTGGCAAAAATGCATACTTTCAGATAATAAGCTTCATAATAGGTAGAGAGTGGTTACCATTATATACTGCTGTACACAAGTTACAAGAGGCATGACTTTCCCTGTTCAAGTGGACCAGCAAACCAAGATGGATGCTGAGGAATATGTGCAGAGACACAGAACATTTGGTTTGACAAAAGCAGAGACTTGTATACAACAAGTATCCACTTCAAACCCCAAATTTGGTAGAGTGACTTGTGCTCCATTTCCCATTTGTTTTGATGGTTCACACGTGCAGTTTCATGAAGCAGCATCCAGTTTTTCCTTGAAGGTCTTCTAAAAATAAGCCAGTGAGAAGAAAACCTCCAAACAGCTACCTAAAGTGAACCTCCAGAGTCATGACAAGTGTCAGACTAAGTTTTTCCCCTATATGCTGGGGTGGGACCAAGGAAGAAAAAAAAGCTTTCCACCTTCCACACCATGTGTTGTGTGTTTAAAAAAAAAAAAAAGTCTATGTTTTCAACACATGATATTCATAATCAGACCACATCAAACAGTTATAAATGCTCATTTAGCCTAAACACACTTAAAGAAAGCTTTTCACAAGAGAATTAAACTGCTGTGGCTTATCACAATATAAAAAACAGTAGCTCTAGGGGGTCCACAGAGTTTGTGATATTGAAAAGTGGGGGGAAAAAAGCCCCTCCAGCAAGGAGGGCTGCACAGCCGGACATGTGCAAGCACAAGTGTGAGCTTAATGGGTGACCTTGTATTCTCCCGCTGGCATTTGAGGATGTCCAAACACAGATGATGGATTTTACAACACAGACTGTTAAATGTCACATCCTTCGACAGCAAGGCTTAGCCTTACAAACTAATATCATGACCCAGGGTGGCTCGGGGTGGGGCTGGCCAGAGGAGGACACCATATCCACTGCGGGTTTATTGGTTTGCGTTGCTCAATAGCATCGTGTGGGTAGCAGATCGAGAGCAGCACTATCCCCCTCCACTGGGGGTGGCACAGCTGCAGACTGGGGGGCTGGACCCAGCGTTGGGCCCCCCAAATCAAGGGGTATGTCGATCAAACCCTTCTTCACAGGACAAGAGCCCTCCAGCAACCCCTTCCCACTGATGTCTCTGTAATTCAAGGTTCTCTTAGGAAGAAAGAATAGCAGCCAAAAAAGTTCAGATGTTACCCTGGGGTAACAAAATATTTTGCAGTCTTAACTGCCTAATTTAATGAGCCTCAAAGGCGCCTGCCCTTCAGCAAGCACACAGCCTATGCCCTGGGAAAGGGACAGGCCTGCTTAGAGGTTTTATTGCCAGAAAGAGATCGTTCACTTTTGAAGTGTTTTTGCCACTCTATTACAGCTACAAGAGCTTTAACCAAACCAATAAAAGGGCATTTAACAGCACTTTTGGGATGCTCATCACTCTGCCCAAGTGAGAATCTGGATGGCACAGCTGTTAGTAGAAAACATCAGTTCACCCTGCTGGAATCCCATTCAGGATTGCCTTGTGTTGCTCATTTTGGAGACCTTATTCTATATGTTGACTTTACCAAGCCAGAATATGATAATTTCTATTGCCTGTATCTCTTGCTTAGAGCTGGACCAAATGAGTTGGAGAGACAGACACACAGAGCCTCTCCCTGCAGTAGACAATCACGAACGACGACTTTGCGCGCATAGGACTTGATGGATGATATAAAACATGCCATAGCAGGGTGAATCTAAACAACCAGACAGGTTATAGAGCAAGCTGGCTACATCTGCAGCTACAGAGGAATCAGGTTTTAGGTGCTGATTTTATGTTGTCAAGTGCATGGCACCAGAAAGCATGCCCACGCGTGAAGTTTCAGTCTAGATCCCCAGGAATCTCCCGAGTTAAAAACAGCTGATACATCAACTCACACTGCCATCAAAGTGGAAGGCTCCAGCATAACTTACAATGGCCACTTTATAATGAAGCAATTTTCACCTTGTGTCTGAAAAAGAGATGCTCGCTTCACTCATTTCATCCATTCTTAAGAAAATTCTTAAGAAATTCAAGATACTAGAACACACCTGTGTCCCCTTTAAATCACATGAAGCGGGTCATAGATCACAAGGCTGGGGTTCATTAAGTCACCCAACTAGATGTGCAAGTCACACTGCTATGCTTACTCAAAGAAAACTGTGGTGTGAATATACAAATTTGTAAGCAACAGAGCCAACGAGCAAGTATTTTGTGCATTTCCCATTAACTTCTGAATCTTGCATTCACAACAGCAGAACTTTCTCCATGGTTCAAAACCAAGAAAGAGAAGGAACAAGACTGAAATAACATCAGAATTCACTGTGCTTTAAAAATCCATTCTCCATTTAGTCCTACTTGTGGCACCATCATTTCTTTCTAGACACTGGGCTAAAACTGAGTGTTTAAAAGGGGTTTTTGACACTACAAATGTGATGTGCATAGCGAGGGACAAAGCCAAAGCCAGCTGGCCAGAAGGCGGCACAGGGCAGCAGGAGATGCCACACAGCCTGTGATGGGGAGAAGCAGCAAAGTGCTGCAGCATGCACCTTCCAAATGAGACCCAGATGGATTTCCTCCCTCTACTATTTTCCCAGCTCAGAGAAGATGGGCCAGGTTGTCAAAGAACAAGTATACTTAAGCGTATTGCTCTTAGACATAATCACACTGTGAACTAAAATGTATGCAGGGCAACCAGAAGTGAGGCATCCACACGTGCATCTGACGGATTCCATTATCTTCTCCTGCAGCTTATGTTGGAAACAAATTTGTTAAGTACTTTCTTTATTACTATATCACACAACCAAATACCAAAAGAAGTCAGAAACAATTACACTTTTTTTTTTAAACCTGCCTCAGTCCCATTAATTACAAGCCCTCAGATCACTTTGTTTCCATGATACATATAACAATGGTCCTTAACTGAGGTTTCTGGGTGCTACATATAACATGTGCAAGGCTGCTACAAAAGAAGTAAACAAAACAACGCATACCTTGCCTCTCCCACAACACACCCACCTTCTGCATACAAATTCCAGAGCCTGAAGATTATCACTCTAATTACTGATCTCACCAAAGGCTCTAGTAACAACAAGATGGTTTTTTCTTCAGGTTCAGAAATATCCCGGAGAGCTTTGAGCACATTTCTACATTCATACACAGCAGCCCAGTTCATCAAGCCAAGACCAAAAGTTTGCAGAAAAGCCATCTCCTGGCACTTCCTTTGGTTTTTCCCTCCACTTAGGTGACATTTAAGTGCCTCGAGTGTAATGTTGGGTTATCACCTGTGCTTTCTAACTTCACAAAGGCCATGGCCAGGTGCTACTGAGCACTCCCATGTTAACATATCAAACAGCCAAGAAAAAAAAAATGCATCTGGAAAGTCTCTCTCAGAAATTGAATCACGTGCAGCCATAGATGCTCTCTGCAAATGGGATCCAGTTGGTATCATACTGTAAATGTGTTCAGCATTCATCATAAAATTGGGTCATTCCAAAGGAAATGGACCTGTGATTTCATCCATGTTTTACAGTTGATCTGGAAATTTTCCTAACAGGAAAAAAAAATACTAATCAAGAAACATCTCCTCCTGCTAAGGATTCCAAAGGCTTTTTGTTCAACAAGATTATAGAGATGGAAGAAAAAGAGTTAAGCTGCAAACAAAGATTTAACTTAAATCTTTATATTATTCAAAAGAACATACTAAGAACTACCTGAAACGGCAAGAAAATTTTGCAAGCAAGTCCATACAAAGTCTAGCAAGTGGTTCAGAGAAATCATGATGAAATTTAAAACATCCATTTCTTCTCTGGTTTGAGACAGAACTCCACAAGGACAGATAAGAGTCCTTGCAGCCTGCCAGCGGCTTTGTTACCTGCTGTTTGAGCACAGCATATGAAGAGGTCTCGCTCATGAATGAAAAAGCCAGTGTGGTACCCGCTGCTCACAACCAAAATGGACACTCCCAAAGTGCTTTGTCTTACCCCAGTCCCCAAAACACAAGGTATTCATGTATCAAGTGGGAGAAGTTCGAGATGCATATTTGCTGCTCATCCACATTCAAACATGTTTGCAGAAGGCAGGTTAACCCAGCTTCGTGATTCTGTGTTTCTGCTGTAGATAATGATGATACTGGATTCCACTGCAGCCAAATTGGCTGCACTTGTCAGGGGCATTAAAAAAAAAAAAACCAAACCCTGAAGAATACCCACATAAATCGGAGTTGAATACTTCAAACAAGGGCCAGATTTTTAGATCTTAATCTAAATAAAGATCTGATCTTTCCATTCACATGGACGCCTGTTAATTGCAGTGCTAAAAAAAACTATAAACCTGTTAATCAGCAGACAGCCAATACATGAAGTAATATGTTCGAAATAAAGTCTTCCCATTAACAGTTTCTAAAATGAACTACAGAGATTACCTCTGGTCAATTATTTTCCTGCAGTTACTCTATGAGAATGAAGTTGATTTTGTATCATGTTAGTTTTTCCATGTATAACTCAATTAACATGAAAACCTGAATGAAAACCACATCCTGATGTTTGTTGGCTGCAAGAGTATAAAATCACTTACATAGATCCCAAGCTGCTCTGGCCAGCAGAGCTGCCTGTCATTTATTTCACAAGCGCATGGCATTCTGGCACACCACAGGTTAGGGTTTTTAAAGCCATCTGATTTACCTCAAGGGTACCCTGAAGAGTCAGCCTAGCATGAAAACACATACACATTTCATAAAGGTCATTCAAAAGTAACATCTGCTATTGATTCAATACGAAAACTCATAACTAATCACTATAAACAGTTACTTAAGCAATCTTCTCTTTAGTAAAAATTACTCAAAAGGAGTAGTCCCTTCTCAGGCATAAAATAACTTTGTTCTTCATCTCTTGATTACAGCTACATTGGGAGAAAAAGGATTGCGGTTGGGGAATTACACTGTTCCCCTCAACACAATCATGACAACATCTCTCGAGTGGGACCATTGCTTCACACTTGCAAAATTTCAGTTTAGGTGGGAAAGTTCAAGGCATGCAGTTCAAGACTGCGACGGTGAGCCTTCCCCCACCTCCTTTTCAACTCATTCTTCATGGGATAATGCAACCATTCATCTTTTTCCCAAGCTTTCCCTTCGGACTGCAGCCTCATTCACCAAGGCCAGCCACTCTCATCTGCAGACCTGTCAGAAGTCAGACTTTTCTCACATTCAGACTCCAGAACAACCCATGCCCACGTAGTGCCGACCCAAGGCTGCAAGGGCTGTGAGGTCTCAACCCAAAAAACAGCCCCAGCATCTCCTTCCTCAAGGGCCAGGCAGAGCTTGGGGGTTTCCAGCAGAAAGCCGAGTTGTGTCACCAAGTTACCCCAATTGCATTCAAAATGCCAGCAGACACCAGTGTCCAGAGGGAGCTCCTGAAGGAGCAGCTGCTCCAAGAAAGACAAAGGATTTTGTTTAAGGCTGGATAAGTCACTTGCTTTGCAAATTTGAAACAACTGACCTTTACGGGAAGGAAGGAAGGAACATTTGCCACAACTAAACTTTCCTCGTGATCAAAGGCACTTTCACACGTCTAAACCAACTCCACCTGCTTTGGCAATGAATGTGTGAAACCCCACTTGATTTTAGGAGCAAGGTGTTAACTTCTTGGCAGCAGCTCTGCTGGATTATCTCAGTTTTCAATCCGACTCACAAGTCCTAAGCAGCATCATGCACTGACACTGGTCCCACCAGTGTAATGGGACAGACAGAGGTCTGACCTGATGGTGCATTTCTCAGGCAGCCCCAACATCACCCCTTCTGTAAGAAATTCAGGGTTATGTTTTGTCCCGATAGGTAAAGGACCTGCACTGTCACCCGCTTCACTTCCAAGATACCACGTTCCCTCTCTAGTAGGAAGAAATGAAGCAGGGGGCTGGGGAAATAAGAGCTGTGTTAAAGTAAACAGGGATGTTTTCAGGCTGAAACTATTCAGGCCATTTAGAGTTTTCCAAACAACCCCAAACTTTTTTCCAAGTGATTTTCCTCATGGTTAAGCAACAGACACACACATTAATTAAAGCATTCATTTAACTCAGGTCAGAATTAGTTGAAGGCCTTTTGCTGCTCAGAAGAAAAAGAAAACTGGAAACCATCCTGAGCACAGAGAATTACTCGCTGGATTTCTCACTACCTGTTGCTTCCTGGGGATAACTGCTTATAAACCATGTTAATTCGAGACTTACATGTCTCAGTGCCTTTTTGCAACAGTCCTCATAACAAGCCAGAGGACCGCTTTTTCCTTCAGACTCTGTGGTTCAGGAAATTATTATATGCGCAAAGATTCTAACTCAGCAAACTCCTCCTGGTTGTAGACCTTGCTGTGCCCTCCCAAAGCCCAGCATGGGGACAGCCCACCCGCTGCCAGGGACTTTATTGTGCAGATATTTAAGAACATTTGATCTTATCCCCCCAGTTACAAATACCAATACACATAAATTCATAAAATACAGTCCAGTCTCAAACATTCACAACTATTTCTTACCAACACGTGGTAGACCAGGATGCCTGCCCATCACGTTTACAAGTTACTACATCTCTTCTCTGGTATTGTGCATGATTTAAAAAAAAAAAAAAAAAAAAAGAGGGCAGTAAGGAAGGAACACCTTCTTGTTGAGTTTGTCCCACTATTGAAATACACTTTTTTTAAGCACCTACCCAGCAGTTGATCCACTACTTAAGACAGCTTGCCTCAAGCATCACTCTCTCTAGAGGGAAAAGCACATATTTTTTAGTTTTTAATATGGCTGTGCACACACACATGCACTTAATACACACACCACTCACAGGCAATCCTATGTACAGAGCTGTGAGAAGAACTCACTGCCTTTTAAAGGCACCAAAATCAGTCCAGGCTAAAGAGTGCTGTAACAGAGAAGGAATTTACAGCAGAAGTGCTTATGGTGTCTATAAGCATCAGTGTGAAAACTCAGTCCAGCACAATTCTTTATGGTTAAGTGCACAATAAACAATTGATTCTTAAAATTTTAGGTATGTGAAAACACATTAATACATCTGCCTGAAGGATTCCAGGGACAGCCATAAACACTGTGGACATGATAAACTCATAGTTCAGTAAACAAACAAGACACTGATATATTCACTTTGGAAATGTTCAGCGGCACGTTATCAGGGTTTGAGTCGTACATCCTATATTAACAGACAGAAAGACATTTTTGCACATGAAGATTCACACTTTCCTCTTTAAACCCACAGCTACCTGGAATTCCTCTGCAGCAAATCTCATGCCCTTGGGCCAATTTCTTTATGATGGCTATGGAGCAGAGGATAGCCCAAAGCCAGCTCTACCCACAGGCTCAAGTACCAGTAAGCTGAACTTTGAAGGAACATTTGCTTAAATCGTTATTTCCAATCCCTGCTCCCAGTGGGGACCTTGCCTTTGGCTTTCCATAGCAAGCATCAGCTGCCAGTCACTCTGCTGGGGCCTCTGGCTGTAGGTAATCAACTACTGCCACAGCACACAGCTCCTAGTTAGCCAGGACATTATTAAACTCCACCAAACTCGCTGCATTGGGGAAAAGACTCCATTGTGCTCAACTGTACTATTTCGTGTGGCTCTTTCCAGGAGTCACACCCCTGGCACTGTCACCAAATGGAAGAAGTCACACAATCGCTATTGCTTCTTTCAATAACCACAATAAACTACACTAGCACAAAGCTTTGTTAAATACATCCTTCACCTAATTCTGTCAAGTTTTCATTCACCTCAGTGAATCTTTTTATAATTTTTTTTTTTTAAATAACATTGCTGATACATTTTACATCAGAGCATCTTCTCTGGAGGCCAGAGCAGGAGGTTTCTTAAAGCTGGTGGTATAGGAGGTTGGGCATCCCTACTTCAGTGAAACAAAATCTGCATGACTGAAGCCAAAATACACACTCTCCAAACCACAAGTCAGTGCCAATATAAAAATACCTCTTTTTTGCAAACCCCAGAACGGAATTTTATTAGGTCTAAACTACCTGCATGAAATCCAACCACCATCCCATCAGGAAGCAGAATTTAATCCTCTCTTCCCAGCAAGTGGAAGAGTTGATGTTTTCCTTGGCAGACAGGTCCATTTCAGATACACACATTAGGAAAGCCACAGCTGGATTGAGGTGAAAAGGTGCATTTTCAGAGCAGATGAAGTTCATTTCAGCAATGCAGAAAACCTAGGCACTGTTCCAGCTCTTAAGAAATTAAAGGCTTGATACAACAGCAGTTTTAGATGTAGTCACCCAGGAAACATTGTGTTGGGGCACAAGTGGCCTTGGAAATTCAGGCCTGAGGAGACAAATACTCTCCCGCTCCAGAAATACAGGTCCCCCAATACTGTCACCATCACACACTGCATCTTAGATTTTCAAATCCTGATTTACCAAAGGATGGATAGCCAAATTAATTACTTATAATGACATAAGTAAGTGCACTTATATATAAGCGTACTTCTTTCCAGCTCAAGTCAACATGAAGTTCAGTTCAAACTATTCCCAGCACTTTGCCCCACTCAAGGCATTACTTCCCGAGGATGTTTGCATCCGTTCCCACAGCCCCATACTTCAGCCTGGGGGAAGGGGAGGGTGTGAAATTGTGCCTGCTGGGGGAAAAAAAAGCATCAGAGATGGCAAAGAAATCCCTACTTGCATGGAAAAATAAACCCACACAACCCCACGTAGACAGACATTAAGCTATATGTGTTTCACAGCAAGAGAGAAAGGGGTTTGTGTATGCACAGCCAGAGCCCAACGCCACCCAGAGCAGTTTCTGAGCTTTTCTTTTTTGTCCTTGCTCAAGGCATACACTAAAATATAATAACAATTAAAAAAAAAAGAGCAGAAAGATTTTTGCTCCCTGAGTTAGACATTGGCTGCTAAAATGCATGTTTGTCTCAGTTCAGGGCATGGAAAGTTTCTGATTTTAAAAGGAATTAATCTGTTTACCACAGACTGTATTAATTAGGGTTTATTGCAGAGCTGTATTCTGTGCTAGAAAAACACCACCACATATTTATCAAATTTTAACCATGATTATTGTGTTTTATTGTTTCATAAACTTTGAAAATGTCATGTCATGATCTATTTCATCTCAGACTTTCCTTTCCATCTAGAAACCATTACATGTGCTCCGAGGAGAAGTCGACTCAGCTGCACATGTATGTACTACAGGATTCTGTTTGCAATGAAAATTATCTGCAAATGATTCTCATGGAGACCAATCTTTGCAGGCATTCTGTGAAGCCAGAGCTAAATAACAAACAGTGTCTGTAAAAAAACCATACGTTTTCCTGCAGGCAAAAAAAAAAAAAAAAAAAAGGGTGGAGGGAAAATACAATTAGTGCACTAAGGACAATTCCAAGCTAATGGAAATCTGAGACAATCAGCAAAGCGACAGAGATGCCTCACTGCAATTTTAGATGTTGGAGCTCTGCAGAAGAGCCCTTACAGAACCAATGTCCAGCAATCTACACAAAAAAAAAAAAAGCATTTTTTTTTAAAAATATGTAACTAGCATGAAAAGAAACCTGCACAGATTAGAGCACACATGGTGCTAGGGTTTCTGCCTCCCTGCACAGCAATGCTGGCCCAAGTCCCCTCAAAGGGGATACAGTGAACTCCCATATGCCAGAAGGACAGTGCAGAACCATCATGGGCAGGCTGTCCATGCCACTGGAGATCTCCAAACTCATTTTTATCCTCCTTCACTCTCTTTTGCTACAGCAACACTGAACTCCCAGCGATGTTTCTTTGCTTCAGTACTTGAGCTCTTGTGAGCTCCAGACCCTCTCACCTACAGCAGGGACCACGTCTACGCACCAGTCCTCCCCTCCTGATTTATTCTGGCATCCGTGTTCCTGCATATGACCTCTACGGTCCCTCAATACTCACCCATCCCTCCTCTGTGGATCCAATTCATTCATCAGTTCAAACTCTGTGTGATAAAGGGAAGATGTCTGGGTGGGGTTTGAATTTTCTGAATTTACCAGCCCAATTACAAGGGCTCCGTACTCTCCACCTTCCCTTACTGGTTTTTCCAGTCTCCACTGGGACAGGGACAGATACTTGGACAACAAAGGATCTGTCTGTAGATACCTACAGCTCCCCCAGGAGCTATTGAACTGATTTGACACTGCACTCAAAATCCATCCCACCACCCAGGCACTGTGCTTGGGTGCAAAAGGTGCCAAGTGGCAAGCTGCGCCTGACCCTGGCGCAAGTAAAGGAAGGATGGGAGATGCTGGCTATGGATGCCAGGCTGACAAAGCAGCCTCTCTCTGTTACTAGAGCCCTCACATGCTCTGCACACCAAGTTATTGGCCACTGACCTCAAAGCTGTTAGGAGCAAACACTGCCAAGCATGATGCAAGCAGAGGGTGGGAACGTGGCATCCTCTGCGTCCCATGATGGTCAGGAAAGCCACCGTTCTATAACCTCTTCAATGTCAAAAGCACCCAGAACAGCAACTGGTAAAAACAATCCATGAATTGCATTAAAACTCCGTTTTCATCTCCCAAAGCAGAGGCCTTTACCGAGGGAGAGCCCCGTCACGCACATGCAGAGCCAGGATGCTGTTTTTTGGGAAGAAACAGCCGCACAGGCTCCCTCCACCTCCCTAAACACACTCCAGACACAGGGAGGATAGCTCCAGGGCTGGTCTGGCTCCTCTCGAGGAGCCCATCCATTAGAGCAGACAGATTCAAAAGAATCCCCAAACCCTAAATAATTGATTTTATGCATATTCTGTAGATTTTATGCATATTTCCTATCTTTCCTTGCAGCAGAGTGGTTACAAAAAGAATAAAGTCCGGTATTACTTGCTAAACAGATGGAAAAAGTCTCTGTCCCCTGCAAGAAAGTACCACCAAATAGAATTCAAAGCAGCAGTGCTAAAACTGTAACATCTAGGCCAGTTTTGAGCTCCAATGACTGGATCTCTGCCTGCCTCTGACCTTACAAAAATCAAACAAATGTATAAAGCTTCCTATTTCTTCAGCACCAAATACACTACACATTCAAGGAAAAATGCCTCCACACTATTGCTTGGAACACTTTTATCCTGTGTTTTATAAAGCCTGGAGAGTTCAATATTAGCTGATAAATTCTGAAACAATAGGGTTTACAAGTGCAAGAAACACTTTTTTCTCCCCCCCCCCTTTTAAACTTCTCTATTTGAAACAGTTTGCTGGGATTTCTGCCAGGATCTGGTGGAAAGTTTTCACATCTGGGCCATACAATTAAAATGTCAAAGCCAGAGATTATTTAGTGTATTAAGAGGAAATCTAAAGAAAAGCCACACATTTTTAAGAGTCACATTCTTTGCTGAATTATGCCAAGACTATCTCCTCATTCAGTGTGAGCCAGTATTTCATATAGTGACTATTACAACTATTACTAGGATCTAGCCAGTTTTTAAACTCTTTTTGCCACTTTGCCCCTTCCTACCCCAGATTTCTTCCTCCTGCCCTGCTGGCAGCAACGCCTTGAGCAATCCTCAACACGACATGTACCAGCACCAAATCTGCCCCAAGCACACACCAGTTGCTCGGTTGGGTTAGAAATCTGGATTCAGTAGGTGAATATCTGCAAAAAAGTCTGGTTTGTGAGGGTCTGACATCAGACGGCAAAATAGATCTGTGTTATTCGGACATGCTTCGATCACTGAGCCTGTGTTTCTTGAACTCTCAATGATGATTTTTAGAGTTGAGCGATTGCCATGCAAAAGAAACAAGTTGAAGGCATTCAGCCCAGCAGGTTCCCATCCACCTTTCACAGATTTGCACTGGAGTCTGCAGATTTGCAGTAGGATGCTTGCAGCAGACTAAGATCATCAGAGTAATGCACTTAAAGACAAAGAAAGTGAATACTCAAAATTGTAGGATTGGGGGTGGGGTTGTTTGGTTGGTTTTTTTAAAATAAATCACAAGGACACCTTAGGTGCCAGAAGGTTCACGGTTACCACAAGCTCTCCTATGCCAGCATGAGCTGCAGAGGAGGTGCAGCGCAGGGCCACCAGCAGCAGCGCTGCTCCTGCTTCTCTGATGTGACTCAGTGACCTGTGAGTTGAGAAGGACCCAGAAAGCAAGAGCAAGCCAGGTTCCTACAGGACCGTTTACTCATTTGGGTTCTCTGCTCGTGTGTAGCAGAGGTAGGGGAGTGATGAATTCAAGCTTAATAAAGTTTTTCCTTATGTCAACATTTGAAATAACACTACAACATTTTCAAATAGATTTTTTTCCTAATAATTGTGGAAAAAAAAATTTACACACACACCAGTTTCTACCAAAATACAATCAATTTATTACCTCCTGAAAGTCCCTCCTGCAAAGCAGGAGGTATCATAGACCAGTGCTGTCAGCATGGCTGTACAGGGACGCAACAGGTACTTAGTGGAACCCTCCATCTCCCATGAGAGCAACCAGCACCCCTGCATTTTCCTGAAGAGGATCCACAGCCTGCCTTGTCCCTGTCACACAGGCACCACACCCCGAGTTCCCCAGTACACATTGCCATGATCCAAATAAAAACAAAATATTAAAAATGTACTCATTTGTTATTGATGGGACTATTCAATCCTGTATTTTCTTTTTCCCCTGTACTTTGCCTCAGGCAGCACAAGTAATCATGAGTTTTGCTAAGCCTGAGCGAAGTCCAGATTTGGATAGCAGTGCCCTTACCGAGAACTAGAAATAATGGCTTCACGATTTGATAATGAGAACCAGAGCCAGGAGGAAATTATTTTGGCAGAAGAGAGCAAAACTGGAACCGAAAGGTCAATCTATTTAAGGGGTGGTACCACAACATTACAGAATATACAGTTAAACGGCCTGCAGGAAATATGATCTTCTTCTGGGTGATCTCCTTAACAAGAAGCATTGCAACAATTGGACAAATCAATGCATACACAAGCCTAATAAAAAAATCTCTACGTCCTAATAAAAATCTTTCAATCCTAATAAAGAATAAATAAATCTGTTAACAATAACCAGAACCAATACTGACCAACAAAAGCTAGAACCGGGACTGCCTGCAACCCAAGGATTTGAAGTTACATTCACATTCTGAGCTGCCTTAAAACTACAACTGACCTGTTGCATACAGCAGAGAGACTGGGATTAACTCAACGGTGTAAGGCAAGACAAGGGCTCAGCCAGCATAGGCTGCACTGAAAGGTGTTGAAGGAGGATGGGCTTGCTGACTAAATCAATGTCCTTAAGCAAGTAACTGCAAAAAATAACATATTCCCATCTAGTTTATTCACTATGGTTCCCTCCTGCTCTTTTGAGAGAGGATTCAAAAACAGGCAGCAGGTACAACAAAGCACTTAGCAAGAGAATATGATATAGGAGAGATGCTGGAGCGGTAGAGCATGTTCACTTTCATGCCCAGGTAATTTGTCTGCAATGTTTGAATTACAGGCTATATCAGTCATCTTTCCCCCCCCAAAGTCATGTCTCATCCAATGTGAAAGACATTTATGGTAGAGCCTTGTCTCCTTTTGTTTTTAATTATTCATATGCAAAGCCATTTTGGGGGAGCAGGAAGACCACGAAGGAAATGACATGTCAAGATACATAAACTGGTAAGGAAGACAAGCAAACCAAAGAGGGCTCCTCCAACCAAAAATATCTGCAAACAAACAACTTCAGTTTGCTATTCACAATTTAAGATGGATTATTTATAGATGAGAGCTGAAGAGTCGCATGTGAGCAGAAATTAGAGACTTAAACGATAACACATTAGCGATGTTTATAGAATCATAGAATGGTTTGGGTTGAAAGGGACCCGTAAAGGCCATCTAGTCCAACCTCCCCACAGGGACACCTTCAACTAGATCAGATTGCTCAGAGCCCCATTCATCCTGGACTTGAATGTTTCCAGGCATGGGGCATCTACCATGTCTCTGGGCAATCTGGGCCAGCTGTGTCCTGGCCTTCTTTCCACATCCCTACACAACTAGGCAGCATCTATATACCCTTCCCAGGACACTTGTCCCTGCTTCCGCTGCTTGCACACCTCTTTCTTGCCCTTTAGTTTGACCAGCAAGTCTTGACTCACCTATCCCTAAAATAGATGCAGGCAGGGGAACATGCTCATCTCCAATGTATTTTTACTAGATGAGCTGGAAGCAGCAGATTTGGGCTGCAGCTCTCCAGCTGATCAGAGCTGCATGCGATGCTTGGCATTGGAAAGCTTCATCTCAGCCCCAGCATTTTGTACCACTTATGGCTCTAATGAACAAATCAGTTTGTATTGATTAAATAATAAAAAAAAAAAATCCAGCAACATTTAGCTGTCTTAAAACTACCAGGAAGGACCCTTTTCCTGCAACAGTCCCACAGAGGTGTTCACAACACAGACCTCCCATTTTCCCTCCCTGGAAATGACAGCCCTGATTAGGACTTGGCTGCACAAACCCAATGAAGCGAAACAAAAACATTTCACAGCCCACAGCATTCCTGGCTCCCCGTCAAAACGCTGGCAGCCGGGAGGAGGAAATCAAACCCTCCAGTCCCAGGCTGAGCCTCTGTCCCTTCATCTTCCTTCTTCCAGCTTTTGCACTTCAAGCTATCAGATAAGTACAAATTGCCTTCAACAGGCATTATTATTCAATGTCTCAGGTGCTAACGGCTATATCATCCACAGGCCCTGTCAGTGTGTCCTAATTTGAGTGGAAACAGCTTCAGTAAGTGGCCTTGATCAGAGGGTCCACAATCAGTCTCCCAGCTGAGAGCCGTATTTCAGCTGGCCCTGTTCATTAGGCTGTTTGTTACTCCTTGGCAAGGCTACAACCCCAAGCAGAAGAGATTAATGGCTTAAACCCAGGCTCCATTTTACATTAAGCCAGATTATCGCTAGCTTCTACCAAGCACCGAGTTTTAAGAGCAGAGAGTTTGGCACTGACCACACAAAAGCTGGCACTTGTTGGCAGCAACCGTTGCCTTCACCAGCCCCACCAACAGCCACAGGCTCCTGCTTCTTCAGCATGGATGAGCAGCAGAACAGCAATTAGCAGTCACTGCCCATCACAGAGCAAGATGCCTTTCCATATTGGAGTTTGGTTTGGGTTTTTTTTTTCACCACCCATCCCTTTGCATTCTGTAACACCTACCGCAGACAACGTTTCCTTCATAAAGGCTTGTCCAACTCCCTCTGCCCCAAAATAGACACTCCAAGAAAAGACCCCAAATGACAAAAATCAAAACCCAACAAAAATTCCCAAAGACAATGGGCAGTCACATAACCGAGTTGTGGAAAGGTTGTCATAGACAGAAGCCAATTAGTGTCATTACTAACTTTTCCCCCCACTGCCTGGAAAACCTCTTCATCTCTGGGAGTCACCTTTTTGGGTTAACAACCCACTATTTCCTTTGCCATTCATGCACAGACCCCACATTGCTGTTTCACCAGGGCAAATGGCTGGGCTCAGTCCCCACTCCCCACCAAGCCCTGACCCCCACTAAACAAAGCCTCGGGATGGAGGGTTTCACCTCAGCCTTTGCCCATCAGCAGGGAGCAGCCATCTCAGGGCGGTTTCTCAAATACTCAAACTCCTTTTCTTTTACAGACAAACCACTTGCTCAGGAGGGTGGGGGAATACATGTGGGTTCTGCTGCTATTCCAGAGTAAAAGCCTTATTTTATACAAGTAAAGCACTAAAAAAAAAACCCAGCCAGGAAGGTGAAGGCCCCTCAGAAACACCTTGTGGTTTAACACCTTGAAGTTAGGCCACTTCACTCTTTTCATAAGGATTCCACCTTGAGGTGCACATTTGCTAGAATTTTCTGCTGTGCAACAATTACAGCACAGTCTGAACCAAGCAGACATCGAGCTCCAGAGGGGATGAGTTAAAACAGACTTCAAAATAACACACTTGTGTCACCGGTCAGAACAAAAAGCCTCCTGGGCAGCACACCACCTCCCACAGCAAAGGGGGCCCGGAGAGCCTTGCTACGGCCTCACACCTCCAACATCAAAAACATAAAGGGCTTCTTAAGACAGCACCCAGGTTGCTTCAACAGCTGCAATCCCAAATAACACCAGCACGAGCACACACTTGCAAACTATCCCGTTGCTGCACTTTCCCAAAAATTAAGAGGCAGCAAATGCCAGGAGACTCACCTCAGCCATGGAGAGCAGAGCCACGGAGAGAAGAGCCGTGTCCCACCGGCCTAGAGCCCCATCCACACTGCCGAAACACCTCAGGAGGCCTCAGTGGATCAACAGGAGACCTCCCAGGAGCCCACCTCGCCTGGGCTTTGCCGGAAGGGCAGACTGAGCCCCACAGACACAGCTGGGATGAGGGTGGTTCATCAGGAGCAGCAGCTGTGCACAGTTACCAGCAAAGGCAGGTGACAGCACTGCTTCATCCCCCTGGCGGGCAGGGGGAAAGAGCCCCTTCGAAGAGGGAGAGCCTCTTGAATGCACCCACACAGTTTTGCACCCAGGAAAATGCCAATGTTTTCAACATCTGGTGGCAAAGACCACACTCCTCAGGGTATCAACACCAGGTTTGGTATCTTCACTCCATTATGGTGGCTCTGCATGGGATTCCTGCCAGCGGCACGGAGCTCACTGTGTAAAGTGCCTGAAATTCAGGGTTGTAATGGCATAGAGATACAACGCAGCAGTACAGCCATAGGGAATCCTCAACTACAGTTGGAAGAACTTCCCAAATTAGGTATCGAATCTATTTTAAACCACATAAAACTTTTAAAACAGTTCAACTGACTGTTGGGTTCAAGCAACACATAATTAACAGCTTAAACTTTGAGGGTCTCAGAGGTCCCTTCCAACCATGATGATTCTGTGATTCTGTAAACCAAATCAGGATGGAGCCACCCAATTTCACCCATTCTCTGCAATGAAATCCCCTGGGGATGAGCTCTCGGCGTAGAGCCATCAGTCAGGGCTGATCTGGAGCAAAAAGGAGCTAAAACCTGCAATAAACAAAGCCCAGAATAAAACCCTGTGAAAGAGGATGGGCATTTAGTCACTGAGGATAAGGAACATGTTTGTTACTCCTGGCTCCTATACTTTCTTTGCATTTTTGCTTTGTCACTTAACAAACACTAAAGAGTATATACACACACGTATATATACATAAACTCCCTTCTTCCTTATAAAAACTACTACGGGGCTGAAGAGGAGGGGGGTTCTTCCTGGGGAGGCAGGGGGTTGGAAATGTCCACTGACCTGATTGGGTGGAGAAGGGCTGCTTCCAACTTAAGAGCCCCTTCTTAATGCAAAAAAGCAAGGTTTGGAGTTTTTTCCTTGCTAAATCCGAAGTCCCTGCTTTAACAAAACACAGCCTCCCCTTCTCTGCTTTCTTTTCTTTTTTTTTTGGTTTGTGTGTGTAAAAGCGGAGAAGCCTGGCTTTTATCAAAGGCCTGAATGTGTCTTTGTGTCGCTATAACCAAAGGGAACCAAACCAAGGGGGTGATTGTGCTGCTGCTCCTCCAGATACTCCAGACCTCAAGTGTCTGATCATCTCCAGCACGGCTGCCTGCCCCCGGCACCGGGGCACGACCGAGTGCTCAGGGATGCTGCGAGGCACTGTTGCACTCTGACCTTACGCCTGTGTGAAGAAATAGTTTAAAGACTGTGAATCTTTTCACTCTGAAAACGAAACAGGGTTCCTTAAAGTCTGGTGTAATTCACATTAAAGCAATCCTCAAGGAGCTAAAATACATTGCTTTTATCCTTGAAGTCAAAGGTCTGTATAAACTCCCAAGTTGGACTTGAACACCCCTTCTTAGGGAACCTAACCATATCTATAGAATTAAAATGAGACCTGTAGACAGTCCTGATCTACAAAACAGATATACTTAAAAAAAAAAAAAAAAAAAGGAAATGCAGCAGAAAATAAAAGCACATGCAATTTCTGGACAGACTCAGGGCATCTCTGCCTTCGTACTGTGTTCCAGCGTGGGATAGACACATGTCCAGGACAGACCCTCACACAGCAGTCACCTCAATAGTGAGGATGGCTCCACAACTGAGCTGGAAAAACTGTGGTTTAGGATGCAAAGCTTAGGAAAATTTTAAAGAAGCAAACAAACACAAGAAGTCCCTGTGTCCATGGCACAGAGGAGCATCATCACCCACTTCAACAGCACACAACTCACTACCACCAGCATGTTTCCCACCAAATCTCCTTCCAATACATAACCATCTGTCTTCAGACAAGCCGCCAAAAAGCCAGGCTTTCTCTTAAGAAACGGGACAAACATTCCTTACAGTTCCCTATCAGGACCTGTTTTTGCAATCAGTCATGCCCTCAAGTCCCCCTGGGACGGCGCTTTGAGTCTCTTGACAAGGGCTCTGCGCAACCCAGTTGAACATATTTAAATGTTTGCACAATAGGGACCCAAAAGCATCATTATTTGGTAGCAGTTACTGCCAAAGCTTCCCAAAATATGAAGCAGATCATATCAATACCAACTGTTCTCATCTTCCAGACAGATCTGCTGGGGAAAAAAAAAAAAATTAAAAGAAAAATCTGTTCAACATCTCGTCCAAGCTCTTCAATCTCTTTTAGCAGTGAAGCAGCACAAACCTGCTCGATCCTTCTGCACCAAGCGTGCGGCAAGCTGGAGTAGCACGAACGGGGACTGCTCAGAGACAGCACAAAACAGGGAGAAAACCCAGACAAACTCAAGCCAGAAAGAAACATTTCCAGATGTATTGTACTGATAGACCTCATCTCTACCAGTAGTTTTTTTTAGAAGTCTGACCACAAGCATACAGATGTATGGGAACTCCATCGAACCTATTAAATTTTTCTTTGTAAATACTTCCCTCTCCATGTCATACTTGCTGGGAAGCCACCCAAGAGCTTGGGGCATGAGGAGTAAAATTTTTATGTGATGCACAAAGCTTGAATTTAAGAGGTCCACCCTGAGGCCACTGGCCTCTGTGTGCTGCTTGTACAGCCAACAACCATGGTCATGCTTCAAAGAGCCAGAAGCAAAGGGAGAAATATGGGATTTCTTGCAAATGCATAGGAAACATCACGGGTAGGCTGAAGCCAAGTCCACCACTGGAGTTGTCTTGACATAAATGGTCTCAGCCAACTTGCACCAAAGGAGACTTTCTGATGAACAAAGTTCCATGCCATCAGGTGTCAGTGGCTCTTGCTATGGGGTTGCTCAGGGGGCTTTGAAAAGTAATTTGTGTTACACAGACATCCTCAGGTAATGTTTGACTTTTCTTGGCCTTCAAGTTTTCTCATGATTGCAACCATTTTGAAAAAATAAACCATAAAGGGGAACCACCATTCAGCAGAAGCCAAGCTCTCTTAATGTCTTCAATAAATAAATAGACCAAATTTAAACATGAGCCAGAAACATGAGCAACAACTTCAAACGCAACCAACACAGCCCCAAATCCCTACCCCAACCAAGATTCAGTTTGGCCTACAAGATGAATATGAGCTCTTTCACAAATACCTCTCCAACTCCAATTTGTAGGAAAAGGTGGACTTCCAGCACCAAATCAGCGTTTAATCCAGTGACAGGCTCTCTCAAGCCCCCTCCATGACTCCCCTGGCTACACTCTGCTCATCCTACATGTGCAGTTTTTTATCCTTCTTGTTCCACTAGGTCACATTAAAAAAAGCAAACGAGCACGTGCTGGGTGGGCAGGGAGACATTCAGGACCTGCCATCCCCTGCATTTCCAGCAGCTCTTTGCCTCACTCGTACAAAAGGCCGCGAGCTCGATGGCAGGGACACAGGGATGAAACCCAAGAAGCACATTGTATTTGCGCAGGCTGCCAAATCTGAGCGTCCAGGAGTATCTTGGCACCAATGTATCTTCTGCCACATGATAAAACAAAGACGGATGGTGACAAACGAAGAACAGGTGGAGGTTTAATTAGGTCACTAAATCATGTGAGTGCAACCTGCAAGGCCTCACTAACGCAAATGATTGTGCCCACCACGCTCGTGCTCAGGATGGAAAGCCACAGCCTGCTGAGACAATGGCCTCCCCCCAGGGCTGGATGCTGTGTACAACTGGTGGGATTACTGTGGGGTCATAGCTGGGAAATGACGAGAATTGATGCCTCTTGGCTCCGATTTAGAAAAGCAGAGAGAAATCCAGCCTTTTTAATGTCTAGTTTATCATGGCAGGACAGGTGCAATTAAAAAAAGATCAGCAACTGAAGCTGTCTCCTTGTGCTACTTCTCCATGCAGCGTGTCACCACAAGGACCTGTCACTCAGAGACTGGGGTACCTTTTTCTGGTCAATGGTTGGTTCCTGCACATCCAGCACCAACCCCAGCCAGGTACAGCCACCACGTCCCTGCCACCCCACCCAGCACCCCAAGGCCAATGGACCCCTGGGACACCACTGCAGCAACACTGTCTTCAGACTCCTCACAACCATGGATGGACCTGTAGCCAAATCATGGAATTATAGAATGGACCATCTAGTTCCAACCCCCCTGCCCTGGGCAGGGACACCTCCCACCAGACCAGGTTGCTCCAAGCCCTGTCCAACCTGGCCTTGAACCCCTCCAGGGATGGGGCAGCCACAGCTTCTCTGGGCAACCTGGGCCAGTATCTCACCACCCTCACAGTAAAGAATTTCTTCCTAATATCTCATCTAAATCTCCCCTCTTTCAGTTTAAAAGTGTTACCCTCTCATTCTGTCACTCCACTCCCTGATCAAGAGTCCCTCCTCATTTTTCCTGTAGCCCCTTTAGAGGCTGGAAGGGTCTCTGAAGTCTCCCTGGAGCCTTCTCTTCTCCAGGCTAAAAAACTCCAACTCTCCCAGCCTGCCTCATAGCAGAGGTGCTCCAGCACTCTGTCCATCTTCATGGCCTCCTCTAAACTCACTCCAACAGGTCCACGTCCTTCTGATGTTGGGGACCAGCTTCACGGAAAATGAAGGTGCAGGAGCACTTGGTTACACAGTGCAGTAGAACTGCCACCACCTTAACACATCTGGAGACAAACCTGCTGATGTCACACTGCCTTCTCATGGAGCAAGGTCAGGGTGCTCTGCATATCAGGCATGGTAAGTTAATTTCACTGCTGATCTAGATAGCCAGTTGCTCCAATGAAGGTAAACCCTGCTGGGCAAGAGAGCAGCACAGCAAACCACGCTTGTGGCTGGTGTTTGGATTCACACCCTGGTCATCATAATCCAGACAAGTTGCTCAGTGAGCAACTGTTGCAACATAATTACTCACTTAAAATCCTATTAGAACTCTCGACTACAGACAACTATGGGTTTCACTCTCCAATTTACCTTCCTTCCTCCTGTGAAAACAGAATGGGCAAAGAATGAGCAAATTTGGCAACATGCAGGCATGCTACTTAGGTGCAGGACTTCAGAGCAACACTTTAAGGAAACTATTTAACAAGAGCTGAAAGGGACTCTCTTGCCCAGAAATCTGTAAAATAACCCAAAAGTTACCACTAGATTTGCCCTTTGGGGATTAATTCCAGCCTTTATTGGAGTGACAGGAGTGCTGGAGATACATTTGGATTCTTTAAGGTGCACTACACCTACTGCCCCTGCAACCCTACAAAGTAAAACAAATGACCTTGTTTTAAAGCAACAAAACAAGAGCAAGCAAGCAGCACCAGGGTAAGAGCAATCTTTCTGCTCTTTGAATGGCAAAACATGAGATACACCAGGTTTATGGATAGTCTGGGACTTCTCAAGTGAGAAGCCAAGGGCAGGGGTTGGTGGGGCTGATGGGGCTGTGCCTCCAGCTCTTGCCTGGGCTGTTGCTCCCTGAAAGAGGCCAGAGGGACAGTTATTTAACAGTATCTGCCAAGGAATGAAGTGCAGCAAGAGCAGAGGTCATACGGCCCATCTGCAGTGAGTATTTGTGCATCACAAGCCATGAAACATCAGCCTGGAGCTCCTCGGTGGCACAGAAATAAGGCTGCTCTTTCTTTGGGAATACATCAGCGGTAGCTGACTTCCCGAAAATCATTTCTGTGCTAAAACCTGCTTCTATCAACACTGCATGAACGATAAGATCAACGTAAAAGCACTCTGGGTTTGAAACACATTCCCATCCTGTTACCTATAGGATGGACAGGAGATGACAGCACTACTGGCTCGATGAGGTGCCACGGAGATGCAGTGGGTACCACGCCAAGAGCAGTCTATTTTCAATAATCAGTTCTGCAAAGCCAAGTCGCTGCTCACATGGCTAACGCTTATCCATAGTTTGAACAAGAAGAGAAAGAAACCAACTGGAAGCTGGTGGGAAACTCCCAGGTGAGTCAGCCCATGAGTGTTGACCCAACCTGCTGCAGAGCCTCCTCTCTGGAAAGGCAGCGCTGAAGGGGCTGGCAGCAAAAAATATCTGTGCCTAGATAAATGACTTCATATGTCGAGACAAAGATAAAGTTACACAGAGCCTCTCGCAGAGGATATGGTCATCAGGTTTATTTTTGTAGTTTTCATTACACTCAAAATAACTTTGGCAGACTGAGAAAAAATAAATTTTCAAAGCCTTCTGCCATTGATGTCACCAGTTTTAATTAATTTTTGCTGAAGTGTCTAAAGATGAATGCTGCTGGGAAAGGGCTGGTTCTTGGTGTACTGCTCTGGGCTTCTGTGTCCAAACGCCGGAGCTGCACCAAACGCCACCAGGAGAAATGCTGCCACAGTCTCGCTGGGAGATGGCTCCAGCCCGTTATCCTGCGCCAATGGTTTTGAGGTCAGACTGCCTTTTAGCTCCTGTCTCTGACTCCGTGTCAGAGGCGCTGCCAGCTCTGGGAATAACACTGGTACCACATTATTTCCTGCCTCGGAAAGTCCTGGCCACATCCAGCATTTAATGTCACCTCGGTAGGACATTAAATGTCACTGCTGGCTGACACAGCAGCTGATCTGGTAGGGTATTGTTTGGATGGGTGTTGAGAGCAGAGGACATGCCTTCCCTTGGACACCAGCATGCTGGGGAGCTCGCTTTGAGAGCAGTCCCCAAATTCTCGGACTCAAATCTGCCCTTTTCTGCACACCTGGCTGTCGCCTGCTGCTCCCTCTGCCACCAGCAGCTCCTCAACAGGGGCACAGAGCAGTGCCAAAAGTGGCTTTGCAACAGAGGAAAGCAATCCAGCGTGAGCAGAAGTCCCCCTGACACTGCCATGACATATCTGGCTGAGGCTGCAGCACCAACACCCCTCTCCGGACACTCAACAACCCACAGAGCCATGAGAAAACCATTCCTCTACTTTCAAGAGGGCCTTTGGGCTCCTTCCCCTTTGCTGGTTGGCAGCCTGCAGCGCACAACACATGCACGAGTGGTATGGCTAGAAGGAGATGCCAAACCAAGCCAGACTCCCTCTCCTCCATTTATTTCCATCTAGTGCAACCACTCAAGAAACAACGCCCTGACCCAGAGGTTTCCATCAACGGAGAGTGCTGAAACCATGAAACAACTCCCCTAAGTGGAGCTTTAAGGTCCCCAAGGATGAGATGGGGGCCCACCACCCCGTGGCGGCTGCTTCCCAGGACCTTCTGTAAGAAGACGGAGGGTCTCCATGCCCATCCCAGGTAGCTCCCGGGAGAAGGCGGCTGGCGGCTCCCGCACATGTGGCGTGCAGACACGGCTCCAGATGTCCTCGGGGCCTTCCACAAATATCCAAAAGGGACTGGGGAATGGTCGCCAGGAAGGAGCTGATGGAAGGTAGCCAGCAGTAATTTCTATGCTCAAAGAGCGTTTTTCCAAAAGCTGCTAAGATCTGCAATCAGATCGTATTTTTGGAGGGGTAAGATTCAAAAACACGTTGAACAGAAAGTAAGTGCCTGCATTTAAATGGCACCATTTGTCAAAAGTCCTTCCCAGCCAGTTGTTCTTCGTTATTTTGATGCTCTAATGCTTGGCTTCTGGCTCATTTTTTAAAAAATCTGGCACAGGTTTTTCCATGCAGGAGAAAATTCTGATTGTGTTTGTAAGTTTAGTGCAAAAAAATCTTGTTTATACTAATACTGTAATTATAATGTCCCAGCCTCCTGCAGGCAAAATCAGACTGAGAAGGTAAACGTTGCTGAAGTGACTGGCAGGGCATGGGAAACCAAGGCAAGGAAGATTTAGGAAACATATTAAAACTTGAAGATGTAGCTCTTTGTCTTATTCTAAATCATAGAAATACTGAGTTTTAATGGTTTCAGTAGGGAGAAAAGCGACTCTTGAGGTGACAGTAAGGAACGCTTTAGACGTTTAAGCTCAGTAGATGCAAAGCAGCTCAGAAAAGCAGAAATCACCACTAATTTAAAAAATAAATCCTCGCTTTCATTTGATATTTGATATTCATTTGATATTTTTACATATCTATTTAACTATCCTGAAGGACTCATGACTCAGAAACACAGAACTACAGACCTAGATACCGAAGATGTAAAAAGAGAGCTGCTATCACGCAAGAGTGTGAAACAAAGAGCCAGTGTTAACAGAGCTCAGCGCATCCCATTTGGCCTGCTGGAAAACATCTGCCCTTTGTCAGGACTACAAAGCAAGCAGAGCCCTCTCCTCCTTGATCTCCAGCAATTAGGGAAATTCTGTTGTGCTAATTACCTGGGGAGACAAGGCGGGGGAGAAGGGAGATAGCCAGTGACACTTGAAGACAAGGTTTACACCAGTAAAAATTAGGCAGCTATTTCAAGTCGTTGGGAATCACAGAAAGTATCGCGCCAAACTTCCACAGCAAGCTGGAGAAAGCTGATCCCTGTGTATAACGTTAGGGTAAAAAATAAAAATAAAATTTAAAAAATTATATAAATAATAAAAAGCGCCGCAACAGAGCCTCCGGAGTTGCTGAGTCTGCAGAGGTAGGGAGGATTTTAAATGATCGGCTTCCCCAAGTACACATGGTTTGAATTGCCGAGAAGTGGAGCAATCCGCCGTCCTGCAGGCTGGAGTACCACTCCGCTCTCCCCGCTGCCAAGCCATTATTGGGAAATATTTGTCACATATTAACTGGAACATCAGATTACTACACTGAACATTTAACACTGTTTTGTAATATATACATACGTTCAAAAGCATACGACACCGTCTCAGCATGAATTCAAGATGAAGACAGGAATATGCATCATCCAGCAGCCAGGAAATTTGGAGTTAAGGCTCCGGAGCGCAAAGGCTGTGGAGGTACCGTTAAATAAAAAGGCACTCGAAACACAACACATACGTTGAAGTACACAGTGCAAGAGCAGCCAAAAAGCTGGAGATTTTCACACCCTCAACCTGCAAAACAGCAAGGACTAGCTGCCAGGCAGGGAATTTTCTGGAAACTGGGGCTTGTTTTAAGCCTTTTTTAAACTGGATTTAAGAGGAGATGTTGGCTTCCAGGGTCTAGCAAGGCGCATCCAGCACCTTGAGCTTGTGAGAGACCTTCTCATAGACCCTGAAGAGTTTTGGCGTGGCAAATACCATGGCATCGTATTTAACAAAAGCCTTTGGCATCCCGGATTTCATAGAATCAGAGAATGGTTCAGGTTGGAAGGGACATTAAACATCATCAAGTTCCAACCCCTCTGCCCTGGGCAGGGACACCTCCCACCAGACCAGGTTGCTCCAAGCCCCATCCAGCCTGGCCTTGAACTCCTCCAGGGATGGGGCAGCCACAGCCTCTCTGGGCAACCTGGGCCAGGGTCTCACCACCCTCAGAGTAAGAAGGTGGCTAGACCCTGAGAGCAAGCATCTCATCTTAAAGCCATTTCAAAAGACTGGGCTTAAAAATACAAGGGGGGAGAGGGAATAAAAATTACTCCTTAAAAAAAAATATAAAAAGGCAGTCAGAGGCCACAACACAATCACCAACAAAGTGTCTGCAAACATGAAGTTTTAGTTTTGCTTTCAACCCACCTCCAAGTGCTCATCAGCTGGAGGCTGTCCTAAATGCCATATGAACAAGTGGTCCTGCACCTGCTGGATTTTATCTCGCAGCGAAGGCCGTGTGAGGATCCCACCAGAGAAAGAGACTGAGCATAAGGGGACGAGGGGCCTCTCTGCAAAATATTACAAGCCTGGCTCAGGGAACGACAATAATAAAAATATTAAGCTGCTGTTCCGCAGCGAGCCAACATATGGGGACAGCCTGTCCTGGGCCTGCCCAGCGCCAGCAGCACGCAACCGCTGCGGCCCTGTCCCAAATAGCTGGGGGGACCGAAAGGCCACCGTCCTCACCGGAGCAGGGTCACCAACTCGCCCCGTCACGGCGTTTCGGAGCCCAACCCGCACCTGGCCCTGCTGGCCCAAACCCCCAAGGATGCTCTCCTCTCCCCCAGCCACAGAAATGCCCA